>CM033471.1:29663582-29957158 GCA_019447015.1 Hymenochirus boettgeri | reverse complement strand
GAACCCCCCCATTTCATCCACTGTACATTCCCAATGGACACCCCCTCCTAATTCATCATGTGTACATTCCACATGGTACCCTCCCCAAAATAGTCACTGGCATTCCAATGGACCCCCCATTCGTCACTTACATTACACACAAATGTCCCCCTATTAGCCACTTTATATTCCGACGATTCCCCCCCATTCATGCAATTCTGTCCATCTATCCACAATGTATTCCCCCCCACTTCATCAACTGTTTCATTCACCAACTTATTCCCCCCCCATTCAGCACTGTATATTCCACAATGATTCCCCCCGTATTCAGCAGCTGTCATCTCCACAATAATTTCCCCCCTATTCAAAGCACTGTTATTCATCCACGATTCCCCCCATTCATCACGGTGTCATTCCACAATGATTCCCCCACCATTCATCACTGTTCAGTCCAACTTATTCCCCCCCCATTCAGCACTTGTATATTCACAATCCCCCATGCATGTATTCCCCGATCCCCCGTCAACGTTCATGATCCACGATTCCCGATTCACTTTCACACAATGATTCCCCCCCATTCAGCACTGGTTCATTCATAAGTGATTCCCTCCCCATTGAGACCTGTACATTTCCATAGGATTCCCCCCATTCAGCACTGTAGATATTCACTCAATGATTCCCCCCCGTATTTCATCAACATGTGTCATTCCAATTATTCCCACCTCATTCAGCCTGTATAGTGTCCACATATGATTCCTCCCGATCAGCACTGTTCTATCCACAATGTTCCCACCGTTTCAGCACTGTTCATGTCACCGCAATGATTCCCCTGCACCCGTTCAGCACTGTCCAATTGCCACCAATGATGTCCCCCCGATTTCAGCACCTGTGGAATTCCACAATGATTCCCCCCGCGATTTATCGCATGTTCATTCCCAGATTCCCCCCCGATTCAGACACTGTTCTCACAAGTTTATACCCCCCAATTAAGCACTGTTCATTACACAATGATTCCCACCCCTGATTCCCAGCACTGTTTGCCGTTCAATCAAATGATTACCCCACATTGGCGCTGTTCTGTCCACAACATGATTCGACCCCGATCAGTCACTAGTTCATCACACATGATTCCCCCCATCAAACACTGTTGATTCCCACATACTGATTCCACCCCCCATGTATACCACTGTACATTCACAATGTTGACACCACCACAATCCACAACCCCCCATTGGCCATGTAGTTCCACACTAAAGTTCCCCTACCCCAGCAATTACATCACTATTATACCATACACTGTACCTGGTATCCCACACGCTATCGCAGTAAACGTGTTAACGTCTATCAGGGCACCAAGGTAACTAAACCTTATATTCCAAGCTAAACCCACCAAACTAATCAACAGATCAACTAAAGCTCCCGGTATTCTGCTGGGTACCTGGTCATATCCATTTTCGCTTAGTCATAAAGAGTGTTTATTTACACTTCTGATCATTTTAACACTCGTACATGACAAAAGGGAAAAGAAAAAACAATTGTTTAGGGAACGGGACAAAACAAATTTTAGGCAAATTAAATATTTGAATGTTAAAAACTATAGCAGTTAGATCTTACTTACATTGTGAGAGTCATTTAAAAAATGTCATGTACTAAGAGTAAAAACTGAAGTAGGAAGACCGAACTATAACCAGGGTAGAATTTGACCTGTTACTGCATTCTGAAATTCTGTCGTATTGTTGAAGCTTTAGTTGCCCTTTAAATGGAACGAATTCCGCATACCAGGAATCTAGCCAAATCCCCAGTGTGCAAACTACATGTAGTGGGAATCTTGTGTGTCCAATGTTGAAACAAAAAACGTGGCAACAGTACAGAATCCGAGCAATATTTAACAATGATACCATCCTCCGTGATTCTGTATTGTGTTTTGATAGTTTCGCCTTAAGCATGTAGGAGCAATTCACCAACAGAGTAACACCCCCAATTCCTTTGCCACTCCAGTGTTTTGGAACACTACACCCCAGCATGCTTTAGTTTGCTGGGAGTGTTGTATATATTCAAAAACATCTGCAGTGGAGCCACCATCACTGCCACCAATGAAACCAATGAAAAACCTTTTGGTTGTGGTTTGTTATATGGCACAATAGGAGGTTTTAGCTCTGGTTTGCAAGTAATTGAGGGACTGGGGTGTTATGGCTCCTCTTATAATTTTTTTTACTTGCTTTCTCCTACCAAAAAATGTCCGGGGGCAAAATACATACAAAAGATGTGGGGATATAGTATACATCCATTCCCCCTGATTCAGCACTGTTCATTCCACAATGATTACCCCCCATTTGGCGCTGTTCATTCCACAATGATTGCCCCCGATTCAGCACTGTTCATGGCGCTGTTCATTCCACAATGATTGCCCCCGATTCAGCACTGTTCATTCAACAATGATTCCCCCCAATCAACACTGTTGATTCCACAATGATTCCACCCCATTTAGCACTGTACATTACATGTTGACACCCCACCCACCCCCCCAAACATCTGCAGTGGCCACCTCACTGCCACCAATGTAAACCAATGAAAACCTTTTTGGTTGGTTTGTTATATGCACAAATAGGAGGTTTTACTCCTGTTTGCAAGTATTGGGGACTGGTGTTAGCTCCTCTGTATAATTTTTTTAATTGCCTTCTCCTACCTTGTCCGGCGGCAAAATCCATACCTTCAATCAATGTAGAAAAGGGATAGTTTACCATTGCAGTGAACTATTCCTTTAACTGTGCAGCCTCCAGGACCTTAACAATTTAATATTGATAACTGAAAGTCCATCTTACAGGCCGATGTAATACTATAAAAGTTACGTCTTAGCTAACCAGGATCTTGCAATGCTTTAAAGTATCTTACGAGGTAAGATGAAAGTTTTTTTATACTACATCGACCTGTACACAACAATAGTAATGGCCTAAATAATAGCACTAAATTGTTGTGCTAGTTTTAATAAATCCATTACTACATTGGCTACGCTGCAATATTTCAAATATTTCTTGAAAATGACACAGCCAGCGCAACGTTACTGTAAATCCATAGCATGGATTTAGCATCGGCCTATTACATCCATATAGGGGACGTAACATCTTTTTTAGACTAATCTAAAGGTTCCCATAAATTATTAACTTGGCTTTAAAAAGGCAAATTTAACCTGCGATTTCCGATGCGCCTTTCCGTTTTGGTAACGCATGTGATCACCATTTTTTTTGCGCAATCACATGCATTCCATAATGGAAAATAGAGAAATCGCATGCGCAAATGCACACGCCCCAGAATCACACACGCGTGTATGCATTAACACACATGCTGTGTGCGTGATTCTGGTACATTGTAATGGGGTCTCAGCTTTAAAAAGCTCTTTGCAGCCTTTCAAGCCAAATTCAAAGTTTATATTCAAAGGGCATCTTTAAATACATAGAAGAAGTGACCCCCTTCACAGATAGAAGGTGGAAACCGTCTCTCTGGTAAGAACTTTATTTCTAATGTGCTTGTTTTATTTCCTTTTTGCCCGATGCGCCATATATTTGAAGCTGCACTGCCACTAAATTGGTGCATATCTTTTTAGAAAGTTTGTGAGTGATCACCTTATAGTTATACATTATGTACGTATGGCCTAAGCAAAACTGAAATAAGTCAGACTATAGAAATCTATAATGATTTGTATTACAGCTTATTTATGAGATTTTTTACCTATTGTTATATTATGCCTATGAAAATAGAAAGGCCTAAGGGGTTGGAATAAACTGTTGACATGAACCCTATTATTTATGGTCTATCAGTAGTTATGTATTATATCCATCTACTGTATTTATTATAATGTTTATTCTACTGTCTTTACAGTCCCCCATAGAAGAACAGTGACCCCTCTTCACAGATAGAAGGGGGGAACGTCTATCTGGTATAAGAATTACTTTTATTCTAATTTGATTGTTTTATTTCCTTTTGCCCGATGCACATATTATTGAAGCTGCGGCACTAAAATTGGTGCATATTTTTAGGAAGATCCGTGAGTGATTCCCTTATAGTTATACATTTGTACGTATGGCCTAAGCAAACTGATATCAGTAAGACTATCGAAATCTTAATGATTTTTATTACCGCTAAATTTATTAGATTTTTACCTATGTTATATTATTGCCTAGAAATAGAAAGACTAATGGGGGTGTGGGATAAAGTGTTGACATGACACCCTATATTTTATTGTCGTAAGTAGTTATTCATATATTATCCGTATTTATTATAATGTTATTAAACCTGTCTTTATACCAGTCCCCCATAGAAGCAGTGACCCCTCTTCGCAGATAGAAGGTGGAACGCCTCTCTGGTAAGATACTTTCTTCTAAATCACGTTTTATTTCTTTTTGCCCAGGGAGCCTATTACACTAAATACAGTGTGGATCTATACTTTCTGACATCATTCAATAGAAATATCATTCAAAAATATAAAAATATCAAAAAATTAATAAATGTCTCCACCCATATCCGTAACAATAATGAATGTATAGATCCTGCAGACTAGTAATTATCAATTTGACTGGGATATTTATATAATAAAACTATTATTTCTTTCCTAAAAGCAAACAAGGAAAGGGAGGAACTTTCAGTAAGTGATGTAAGTAGAAGATCCTTATTATTCAGTATTTATTGGTAATATCAACTAATTTTGTGTTAATTGTGTTAAATTTGTCATATTTACATCTCTGTATTTATTATGTTATTCTAACCTGTCTTTTTACAGTCCCCCATAGAAGACAGTGACCCCTCTTCACAGATAGAAGGTGGAACAGACTCTCTGGTAAGATACTTTTATTCTAATTGCTGTTTTATTTCCTTTCTGCCCAATGAAACTTATTATTGAAGCTGCGACACTAAATGGTGAATATCTTTTAGGAAAGATTAGTGGAGTGATTCCTTATAGTTATACATATGGTACGTATGGCCTTAAGCAAACGGAATATAAGTCAGACATATAGAAAATCTATAATGATTGTTATTATATCGTATTTATTAGATTTTGACCTATTGTTATATTAATGCAATATGAGAAAGGAAAGGCCCTAAGGGGTGTGGAATAAATTGTGAACATATACCCTATTATTTATTGTCTATAAGTAGTTATATTCATTATATCCATCTCTGTATTTATTATAATGTTATTTCTAAACATATCTTTATACAGCCCACATAGAGACCAGTGAACCATCTTTGCAGATAGAGGTGGAAACGACTCTCTGGTAAGTACTTTTATTCTAATCACCTGTTTTATTCCTTTGTGCCCAAGGGCTAGTAACAGGGTCCAGTCACATTAAACTATATAAAGAGGAAAACATAACTGTTCCTCCACCCATATCTTAACAATATATGAAGTTGTATAGATCATGCAGAATACGTAATATTAATTTGAAGGAGATTATTTTTATAATAAAACTATTATTTTCGTTGCCTACAAGCACCAAGAGAGGGAAACTTCTCCTGTTAAAGTGATTGTAAGTAGAAAATCTCTATTATTTCCAGTATTTATTGTATATATCAAACGATATGTTATGTTAAATTTGTATAGTTACATCTCTGCCATTTGTTATAATGTTATTCTAAACCTGCGTTTTATAGTCCCCCATAGAAGACAGTGACCCCTCTTTCAATATAGAATGTGAACGCCTCTCTGGTAAGATACTTTTATTCTAATTTGCTGTTTTTTTATTTCTTTTTTGCCCAGAGGGCCTATTAAACACTAAATACAGTGTGATCTATACTTTCTGACATCATTAAATAGAATATATCAAAACATTAAAATATACAGAAATACAGAAACGTCTTCAACCATACTTAACAATATTAATCTAAACTAGAGAAACACGCAGAATGTGTATAAAGATTTATTCTGACTGGTGATTATGTTTTAAAATATTTTTTTTTTTTTTTCCCTAAAAGCCACAAGGGGGAAAATTCTGCTAAAGGATGTAATAAAAATCAGCTCGATAAACATAAGTTTTAAATCTCAATATCCTATAACTAGTGCTATTGTAATAAATTTATTGTATAAGTCCATGTCTGTTTATAAAAAATACTCATAACATTCTATTTCATTCTTAAGGGAAGACAATCGGCAGTTATCATGAGGATTATGTATAAGAGTAGTAGAAGGGGAAGTTACATACATATATTTATTAATTCATACATGTTACTTTGAAAGTATCCATAGATATGTGGATTTCAAACTAGTAATAACATTGCAGAACCTAAAACTGAAATCAACGGATTATTCCGTTCAAATCAAGACCATCTGCTCATTAATCAGAATTTTCCCTCCTGTAGGAAATCCAACGGCCGATGTAGGAAAGAAGACGAGTAAGTAAGTAGGAAGAAGGAAAAACTTCATATCCTCGGTCTAATGATCCAAAACCCGTGGTAATTATACATTCAATGTTATGTACTTTAGGGAAACCAGTGTAATTTAAAATTAACCTATACCACTGCACATTTTAATTATTATTTACGTGTCCCATTAATTCCAATCTTTTTCGGAAGTATTTTTTTTCTTAAAAAAAATTAATACAAAGTTTTTTCACATTGAGAAAAAGCAGCAGCGATATATGAAGACGATAAGTAAGTAAAAGGAAGCAAAAGTTTGAAACCTAATAAACAACTCTTTCTATAGAGAAAATTCAACAAAAATGTGTTTTTCAAGCAACCCAACAATCGCCTATATCCTATGTAGAATCTGATTCCCCTTTAGATATATCAATAAGTTATTAAATATATGATATATAACTAGTGCTAATTTAAACTTCCCCCTTGGGTACATCAGGTAGGGGGGGGTTATTGGATATATTATCCTTTAATATCCCAAAGTTCCACCAAAACTGAACTTCTTAAATCTTATTAAAGAGATGAAGTCTCATAGCTGACTGGTTGTACGGGTCTAATCTCCATTACATTTTTTGTAAGCACTGTTATGTGATACTTAACTTTTTTATATCTTGTATGAGAATTGCTTACTAACTCTCATTTCTTGATAGGAATTCTCTATCATCGTGGGATTCCTGGACCGACGAATGTAAGTTTTAAAAAGTACTTTTCTAAATTTTAGAGTTGTACGATCCATAGCTTTCAGTACCCCTCGTACTGACTCAGTGTTTCTACAATCACTACACTGTATGATTTCCATACGATAATTATCCATAAAGGATTTGAAGATTATTAACCAATTAAAGAAAAAGACAAATGATTGCAAGATTCCAGAGAACCTGACTACAGTGGGGCTGATTCATACAATGTGAAAAATGTCCTGTGCTGATTGTTATTTGTTACTGACCTACAGGATGTTATCTCACGAAATAACCCTCGTTATAATGAAACATTTATTGGCTACTATGAATTTTTAAACACACGGCAGCCTTATTACCTCTTATTGCTGTAGCCCCTTAAACTTTCCATATAGATAAAATCCGTCTCCTGGGATGTTCTGTTACAGCCTGATGCACCTGGTCCTATTGGCAATGCTGTTGTCTAGGATTGAATATTACACTTTCTAACCATAACTTTCTTTTATGTTTTTAGAGATCTTAGAAAAATTCCAGTGGTGTTGTTTGAGTATAAAACGTTAGCGTACAGTTACCCTTTTTAAAGATGACAAATGTCCCCTATCTTAAACTATTTTCCTGCACCACATGACATAAGGGGCATATTTATAAATGTTGTTAAACTTTTGATAGTCATGCCACAGTTCAGCAATTTGGACTTAGTGCATTATAATAAGTAGCCTAACCGCAGCAAAAGTATTACCGCCGCCTATCGCCATATCACCGCATACAGCTCAATTGTATTTATATAAATGGCGATAAGTGTTTCTTGCGTTAAGGTTGGATCATAGTATGGAGTGTTGTCCATTATAAATATGGTTTTTTAGTATTTCCATAATTTACTGTATTACGGTTGCCAATATCCGCCTCATCACTTTTCGAACTTTGGGATTTTCTCTGTATTTCCCAATAAAGTCGAATGGGTGGACTTTATTTCACTATACTTTTTTTTTGTTAAGTCCCCCCTATTAATGTTGGCAAACTCTTGGATCCCAGCACTGTTCTGGTATTGGTCGATGTGTATGGCGCCACTTTTCATTTCATTGAATACCAGACTTAGCGTAATGGAATATTCACCAATGCTACTGCCCGCACATTACTGCGCAGATACTTTTTGCGGTTTAAAACAATTGCTATATTATTACAGCCAAAACGAGATTTGGCAACGTCCTGCATAGCAAATGTAACGACTCTTCTACAATTCAGAATCCTTTTATATAATAAATACAAGGAGAACAAGACACAGGTCTGGCACTGTCAAATCTAATATTTATAGACCTTGTCTTCTGTCATTTTTATAATTATCTGCTGATAGTTTGTGAGGTTTTCCCTATGTGTTATCTGTATCATTATATTTTTTTTCTCTATTGTTATTTCGCTTTCTTTCCTTAGGTCCCACATAAGCAAATTTGAGCGACTGGTACAAGTTGGCAAGGGAGGGTCGGACTGGTCTACCCAAAAGTAGTTTTCATGACACATCAAATTAAATAGTTATAATGGCGCCATATTATATTAAATATCACAACCAAAATTTTCGTTACAGACCAATATTAGGCCAAAGTCAGACATAGCCATAAAAGTCACTGTGGAGAGAAGGTAAAGTATCTGATATATATAGTAAAGATATAGATTTATAGTAAGATGAAAGGGATTGAGGAAATGTTCTTTCTATTTGCTTTTTGTAACATTACAAATCCGTATCTGACATTCCAGAATGGAATCTAATGTTATTGTAAAAATGTGCAGGTGCGTTTTTATCAGCTTCCACATTCTATGGTAGAGAATAGAGAGTGGAATGGCCATTATCTTTCATAATAAAATGGATTCTACAGCCAATAATAAAAATAATGACGGTTCTTTCTGATACTGTGTAAACATTGGAAGTCTGATTCATGGTGGAACTTATCATTTTATTGTTTTTTAAAATCAGTTGAAGACTTGGAGAGGCTTTAATGCCACAAGTTTTAACCATGACAACATAGTATCGTGTCTGGAGGCATTCACCCATTATGACCAAGAGAGCAAGAAGGAACAGCTCTGGGTAAGAGGAAATCTCCTTGTAACTTGGTTTTATAGTAAGGCCACGTTTACATGAACACATGAGAAAAAGTAATAAATTGCACCCGTGTTTGCAATGCAATTTTATGCTTCGCGATAATGTTATGTGCGTTCAAAGATCTAGTAATTTTCTGTTGACTGAAACAGAAACAGGAGGTAGCAGGAGCATGCCTTACTCCCAGTCTGTAAAACTACCAAGACCAGGAGAGAACTAATGCCGATTGCCCAGCTTCTCACTGACAGTCTCTCTCACCACGGTCCCTTCCATTGGGTACATATGCGCACACAGTGCAACGCAGCGTCAAGTCGGGACCAGTCAGTGAGACAGCGCGTGGGAACGATCTCCGGTAGATCTCCCCCGCTTTCGCAAGTTTTAGTGCGAACGGGCGGTTTAGACATAGTCCTTTACCTCCGCTCTTAGTCAAACTGATCAATAAGCGGGCATACCTTATAAAATATTGTGATAAGTTACAAATTGAAATCTGGTTCACATTCTAACAAAATATTTCCTTCCTACAGATAATAATGGAACTTTGCACTGGAGGCTCTCTAAGCAATCTTGTTAAAGCGCGTTCTCACCTTTAAGAGTATTTTAAGGAGCATTGGAATAAGTAGTAGCAAAGGAGATCTACAGGTAAGGCTTCTAAGTAGCGTTCTCTTCAATAATATGGAAAGATTTACAAAGATACATTTAGCAGATATTGAAGGAGATTAGTAACACCATCTCTAGGTTACAAAACAAATTGCTAACTGAATATATCTTTACAATATATAATACATTTCTATTATTCCTCAATCTATTTGCAGGGACTGTGACTATCCATGAATTGATATAGCACATAGAGACATTAAGGACAGAACTTCTGAGAAAGCTGAGGTGTGTAAAAATAGGTAAGAAATTCATTGAAATCTTTGAAGGATTTTTCTTTATCCTCCTTATCAAACGAAGGAAGCCCAGACACTTACAGGGAGATTCAATAAAGTTCTTATTAAAAATGGTGCTAATTTTGCCCCAACCAATCAGACCTTATTTACATTTGAAAGCTAACATCTGATTGGTTGGGGCAAAATTGCACCATTTTTATAGATAATCAGGGTTATTCAATAAAAGTTCTTATCGTTTAAAATGGTGCTAACTTTGGCCCAACCAATCAGATGTTAGCTTTGAAATGTAAAATAGATTCTGATTGGTTAGGGCAAATTAGCACCATTTTAACGAAAGAATTAATGGAACTCCTGAGAACTTTTATTGAATCTCCCTGTTAGAATTAGACCTTCTTCGATTGTTCCAAATAACAGTTCCATGTATCTGGGTTTATGTACATGCAATTTAGTAGCTTTTTTGATTGATTAGAACACATCTCGGTTATAAAAATGGACAATGTTTTATAGGCGTACCAATAGCAGATAGATAATAATAATAATATAATTAATATAGGATTGTGTATATTTTACTAATTACCATTTTGGCTAATAATATCTAATTACAGCTGATTTGGATTGGCCCAAAAAATTCAATGGGCCTAATGACAGAAGCACCAGACAGTCGGCACTGTAGATTGATGCACCCGAAGTGATCAGATGTTCATACGACAAACTGTAGGATACAATTTAATGGTAAGATATTATTATATTGTCACTATGTATCTTGGAATAAAAGAGTTGGGATCCCTAACATGGCATATTTCAGAAATGTGGGATGCATGGAACCCCTATTTATACTTACCCTACAATTATTAGCCACATTTAAGGAGAAAGGATTCTTCATTATTAATGACACCTGAAAGTAAAACATGGATCCTGTACTATCTTTTATCTAATGTTTATATCTCTTTTCTAGTGTGACATCTGGTCTATGGGATCACCTATTAGAGATGGCGAAGGAGATTCCCGTAAGTAAACTCACTATTGTCGCTATGTGTTGAGTTTGGAATAATAGTAAAATATATCCCAGGAAGGCTGAACACACCACACACTGCAACTGCGATACAAGTTCAAATTTCATTATTTTGAAATAAGAACAGAAACTCGCTCCCCTCTCTACCCCATTTAATATAACACAGACCATTTTCAAATCAGCCCTCCTGTATTTTTTCCTATTTACAATTTGTATTTTTATATTTTACTATTTTCTGTTGGTCTATAAGTAAAGATAATGAATTAGTTTCTTGTGTTTGTTAATAACTTTAGCTTTCGGGACTACTTACCACACAGCGCAGATTCGGATCCTTAATGGGGGAAAGACCAAAACTGGTACATCCCTCATATGGTGAGGTTTCTCCGTTAAATGGATTTAATAGATGTCTACTTGGGTATTTAGAGACGGCACAATGTGTATTGATAATGGATAACTCGGTTTTGTTTTTCTTAAGGTCTGAAGAATTTAACCTCTTTTGGGTCAGTGTGTGCAAAGGATCCAACGAAAGATCCAGTAGCCATGAGCTCATGCAACACAGATTTATACAGGAGCAGCCATTGTGAAGATGCTTGCCAGAAAGATGTTGCGAGACTGGGAAAGCTCAGGACTATTCTAAAAGGTTTGGAATCAAAAAAGAAATATATTTTTTTAGAAATGAATATTGATTAATTATAATTAATATTATTAATATTAGAAATAAGATGCCGTAAAGTTAGACTAATTATGTATTCTATGTTTTTATAAAGTGCGATGAGAGAAGAAAAGGAAAGAAAGAAATAAAAAAGAAACTTTAGGATAAGGATAGAAATACGGATGAAGGCAATCATGTCATCGAGCCAATCAAGGCTGCCGCCCTTTTATGCCAGCCCTCTAGTTATCAGCATTGTTAACATATCCTCTAGTCAAACCAGCCTTTCAAATTTATGTATTTCATGTATTGGAAATTAAAATTGTTTTTACTGAATGTTTCTACTTTTCTGTAGTTTTCTTCTAAATAATGTAACTCAATCTGTAACATATACAGGAGGTATTTTCTAATCCTATAATGGTAGTTACAGAGCTGGAATCCTAACCCTATACTCAAGGCTCGCACACACATGCTATACGGTCCCGACCCGGACACACAATGTGTAGGAATGAACGTTTCGGCTGATAATCGGCCCGTGTGTAGGGGTTTTATCGGCTGAATGATTGTCGTTCAGAGATCGGTGAACGACCGACGTATTTACGACCTTAAGCTGTGGCAGTCAGATGTTATTTTTAGTTATTTAATATATAGATCTTTAAAGGAATAGTTCACTGCAATATGAACTATCCCCTTGTAACATTGATGAAGCCCGGGAGGTTAAGGAGCTATGCTTACCTCTGTTTCAATCAATGTTTAGATAGCAGGAAGAAATTCTGAAATCTTACATTTATGCGATCCAGCGAGGCGCTCTGACAGTC
This sequence comes from Hymenochirus boettgeri, assembly GCA_019447015.1. Taxonomy (NCBI): domain Eukaryota; kingdom Metazoa; phylum Chordata; class Amphibia; order Anura; family Pipidae; genus Hymenochirus; species Hymenochirus boettgeri. Next base: position 29,944,639 of record CM033471.1, on the reverse strand, counting down.
CGACTGCTTCCTGCTTCGTACGCTATAACGCGCATGCCGATAACCGAGGCAGGAACAGTCGGGAATGTCAGAGCGGCCCCGCTGGATCGCGTGAAAGGTAGATTTTCAGAGTTCGTTCCTGGCTATCTAAACATTGATTGAAGAAACAGGATGGTAAGGCATAGCTCTTAAACCTCCCGGGCTTATCAATGTAGAAAAGGATAGTGTACCCATTGCAGTGAACTATTCCTTAACTGTGCGCCTCCAGGACCTTAACAATTTAATATTGATAACTGAAAGTCCATCTTACAGGCGATGTAATAACTATAAAAGTTACGTCTTAGCAACCAGGATCTTGCAATGCCTTTAAAGTATCTTACGATGAGATGAAAAAGTTTTTTATACTACATCGACCTGTACACAACAATGTAATGGCCTAAATAAAGCACTAATTGTTGTGCTAGTTTTAATAAATCCATTACTACATTGGCTACGCGCAATATTTCAAATATTCTTGAAATGACACAGCCAGCGCACGTTACTGTAAATCCATAGCATGGATTTAGCATCGGCCTATTACATCCTATAGGGGACAGTAACTTTTTTGAGACTAATCTAAGGTTCCCAATGTTATTTAACTGGCTTTAAAAAGGCAAATTTAACCTGCGATTCCGATGCGCCTTTCCGTTTTGGTAACGCATGTGATCACCATTTTTTTTGCGCAATCACATGCATTCCATAATGGAAAATAGAGAAATCGCATGCGCAAATGCACAACAACCGCCCCAGAATCACACACGCGTGTATGCATTAACACACATGCTGTGTGCGTGATTCTGGTACATTGTAATGGGGTCTCAGCTTTAAAAAGCTCTTTGCAGCCTTTCAAGCCAAATTCAAGTTTTATTCAAAGGGCATCTTTAAATATAAAATACATATATATAAATAATATTTAAAATATCCACAGCTCCCAAACTTTTTCCAGAATTGAAATCTGAGCTATAGATCCTGAGAAATCCTCATATGAAACAACAGCATTTACAGGGTAAGACCTGTCACTCCAAGCAGAAATTCTAATATGTCCCATCCCTGACCTCTTTTTATTATTTGCTGCCGGTCAGACACTTTCTGCAACAATTACGAGAATCAGCGGAGAAAAGAAGGCAGGGGGAGGGAAGGGGGATCAGCAGAGCAGGTGCTATAGTGAGGCTGTACAGAATTTATAAGTGTCGCAGACACACAAGGGGCAGTGAGTAAGGGAGGGTGGGGGTCATAAGAGCACTCACTAAAACATTAGGGATGGGTACGCACCGAAGAGTTTTGCGCTACCAGCGAGAGCTCGTCAGGACATGAGTTGGTCGTGGCAAAAGGGAATCGTATGTCGACAGTCCCGATTCCATGTTGTCCGATTAGTCCAGCCAACCCCCACCATCAGATATTTCCTAATAGTTTAAGACAAGCAAGTACAGATAAATATGTGAGTACCACCATTTTACTTCTCTCACATTGTTCAGATATAAGTTGTTTGAGGGAGTATAGACATTCTTTAAACTTCCCTTTCCACTTCCCTTTTGTTCTGGCACTTTGGATATGAGATGATTTCTGCCTTGATTCTCCTGTTGATTGCAGAGCCTGGCACCACTGCTGAGAGTTTCAGTGAGAGTGAGAGTTCGTGATAGGGCCCACACAAGTCTCTAATAGGCACTTGTGCCTTTATGACTATTCCTGGTACCAGTATTACATGAACTGAATTCCAAAGTCCAACATATTCAATATGAATCCCATATCGTTTTTCTACCTTTCGGATCACCCGGGAGTCTCCCTCATCTGGGGTGGTCTCCCGCACTCCCGCGAGACCCCCAGACTTGAAAGGAGTGTTTCCGATTTGTGGGTACTGTCCAGGACTTTTCTTACCCTCCAAAAAAATGTAGCAGCTTGTCCCCCCCCCCCACAACACCACACCACACACACACCAACAAAAAAAACTATAGCCTGTCAAACTACATCTGGTTCCTCCTTTGTTCTGACACACGTCTACTGCGCCTGTTCTTTATGGAACCGCTTTACTGTTAGTAAGAGGCACCACTGTACCAGTTTAGGTGGGCGGTAACTACGTTACTATTGTAAGACGCCACACGTACCAGGTGAGGTGGGCGTGTTAGACTACTACAGTTGTAAGAGCCACACTTGTACCAGTGAGGGGGCGTGTATACATACTTACTAGTTGGTAAGAGGCGCACCTGTACCAGGTGAGGTGGCGTGTATACATAGATAGTGTAAGGGCACACTGTACAAGGTGAGGTGGGCGGTATACAACGTTCTAGTTGGTAAGAGGCGCACACGTACCAGGTTGAGGTGGTGGCGTGTATATACAACGTTACTAGTGTAAGAGGCGCCACTAGTACCAGGTGAGGTGGGCGTGTTAAACATACGTATAGTTGGTAAGGGCACACACTGTACCAGGTGAGGTTGGCGTGTACTACATACGGTTACAGTTGGTACGAGGGACGCACACTGTTCCAGGTGAGGGTGGCGTGTATACATACGTTAACTAGTTGTAAGAGGCGCACACTGTACCAGGTGAGGTGGGCGTTCTACAGACTTACTAGTGTGAAGAGGCACACCCCACTGTACCAGGTGAGGTGGGCGTGTATACATACGTATACTAGTTGGTAAGAGGCGACACTGTACCAGGTGGGTGGGCGGTGTTATAAACGTTACAGTTGGTAGAGGCGCACACCACTGTTACCAGGTGAGGTGGGCGTGTATACATACGTTACTAGTTGGTAGAGGCGCACACGTACCAGGTGAGGTGGGCGTGTATACATACGTTACTAGTTGGTAGAGGCGCACACACTGTACCAGGTGAGGTGGGAGTGTTATACATACGTTACTAGTTGGTAAGAGGCACACACTGTAACGGGAGGTGGGCGTGTTACATACGTTACTAGTTGGTAAGAGGCGCACACTGTACCAGGTGAGGTGGGTGTTTTTTTTTGTGTATACATACGTTACTAGTGGTAAGAGGCGCACACTGTACCGGTGAGGTGGGCGTGTTATACATACGTTACTAGTTGGTAAGAGGCGCACACTGTACCAGGTGAGGTGGGCGTGTATACATAAGTATATTGGTAAGAGGCACACACTGTACCAGGTGAGGTGGGTGTATACATACGTTACTAGTTGGTAAGAGGCGCACACTGGTACCGAGGTTGGAGGTGGGGCGTGTGTATACATAACGTTATAGTTGGTAAGAGGCGCCACTGTACCAGGTGAGGTGGGCGTGATATCATACGTTACTAGTTGGTAAGAGGGCCACACTGTACCAGGTGAGGTGGGCGTGTATACATACGTTACTAGTTGGTAAGAGGCGCACACTGTACCAGGTGAGGTGGGCGTGTATACAGACTTACTAGTTGGTAAGAGGCCAACACTGTAACAGGTGAGGTGGGCGTGTATACATACGTACTAGTTGGTAGAGGCGAAGTACCCAGGTGAGGTGGGCGGTTGATCAACTACGTTACTAGTTGGTAGAGGCGCACACTGTACCAGGTGAGTGGGGTGTAACATACGTTATAGTTGGTAGAGGCCACACTGTACCAGGTGAGGTGGGCGTGTATACATACGTTACTAGTGGTAAGAGGCAGCACATGTACCGGTGAGGTGGGGCGTGATACACTACGTTTACTAGTTGGTAAGAGGCACACACTGTAACGGTGAGGTGGGCGAGTTACATACGTTACTAGTTGGTAAGAGGCGCACACTGTACCAGGTGAGGTGGGCGTGTCTACATACGTTATCAGTTGGTAAGAGGCGCACACGTACCAGGTGAGGTGAGGGGGCGTGATACATACGTTACTAGTTGGTAAGAAGGGCGCCACACTGCTACCAGGGTGAGGTGGGCGTGTATACATACGTTACAGTTGGTAAGAGGCGCACCACTGTACCAGGTGAGGTGGCGGTATACATACGTATAGTTGGTAAGGCGCACACTGTACCAGGTGAGGTGGGCGGTGTATATATACATTACTAGTTGGTAAGAGGCGACCACTTGTACCAGGTGAGGTGGGCGTGTATACATAGTTAAGTTGGTAAGAGGCCCACACTCTGTAAAGGTGAGGTGGGCGTGTATATACAACTTACTAGTTGGTAAGAGGCGCACACTGTACCAGGTGAGGTGGGCGTGTATACATACGTTACTAGTTGGCGAAGAGGCGCACATGTAAACCAGGTGAGGTGGGCGGTTAACATACGTTACTAGTTGGTAAAGGCGCACACTGTACCAGTGAGGTGGGCGTGTACTACATAGTTACTAGTTGGTAAGAGGCGCACACTGTACAGGTGAGGTGGGCGCTGATACATACGTTATAGTGGTAAGAGGCACACACTGTACCAGGTGAGGTGGGCGTGTATACATACGTTACTAGTTGGTAAGAGGCGCACACTGTACCAGTGAGGTGGGCGGGTATACATACGTATAGTTTGGTAAGAGGCCCACACTGTACCAGGATGGTGGGCGTGTATACACTAGTTACTAGTTGGTAAGAGGCGCACCACTGTACCAGGTGAGTGGGCGTGTATACATACGTTACTAGTTTGACGGTAAAGAGTGCGAACCACTGTACGGTGAGGTGTGGCGTGTAACATACTTACTAGTTGGTAGAAGGCGCACACTGTACCAGGTGGGTGGGCGTGGTACATTACGCCTAGTTGGTAAGAGGGCACACTGTACAGGTGAGGTGGGGTGTTATATACGGTACATAGTTGGTAAGAGGCGCCAACTGTACCAGGTGAGGTGGGCGTGTATACATACGTTACTAGTTGGTAAGGGCACACATGTACCAGGTGAGGTTGGCGTGTATACAATACGTTACTAGTTGGTAAGAGGCGCACACTGTACAAGGTAGGTGGGCGTGGGGTGGGATACATACGTTATATAGTTGGTAAGAGGCGCACCTGTACCAGGTGAGGTGGGCGTGTCTACATCGACGTTATGTTGGTGAGAGGCTCACACTGTACCAGGTGAGGTGGGCGTGTATACATACGTTAATAGGGGTAAGAGGCGCACACTGTACCAGGTGAGTGAGGTGGGGTGTATACAGTAGTTACTAGTTTGTAAGGGCGCACACGCTACCAGGTGAGGTGGGCGTGTATACATACGTTACTAGTTGGTAAGAGGCGCACACTGTACCAGGTGAGGTGGGCGCGTATAACATACGTTACTAGTTGGTAAGGAGGACACGCGTGTACCAGGTGAGGTGGCGGATACATAGTTAACTAGTGGTAAGAAGGCGCACGCCTGTACCAGGTTGAGGTGGAGGGCTATAACATAAGTTACTAGTTGGTAAGAGGACGCACACTGTACCAGGTGAGTGGGCGTGATACATCGTTACTAGTTGTGTTAAGAGGCGCACGCTGTACCGGTGAGGTGGGCGTTTTATACAACGTTACTAGTTGGTAAGAGCGCACCGCTGTACCAGGTGAGGTGGGCGCGTGTATACATACGTACTAGTTGTGTAAGAGCGAAGCTGTACCAGGTGAGGTGGGCGGTTACATACGTTACTAGTTGGTAAGAGGCGCACGTGTACCGGAGGTGGCGTGTTACATACGTACTAGTTGGTAAGAGGCACACACGTACCAGGTGAGGCCACACACTGTACCAGGTGAGGTGGGCTTATACATACGTTATAGTGGTAGGAAGCGAGCACGTACAGTGGAGGTGGCGTGTTACATACGTACAGTGGTAAGTAGGCGCACACTGTACCGGTGAGGTGGGGCGTGTTACTACGTTACTAGTTGTAGACGCACAATACAGGTGAGGTGGGGGGTTACATACGTTACAGTTGTAAGAGCGCACCCTGTACCAGGTGAGGTGGCGCGTGTTACCACTGTACCATTTATGGAGATATACATTACTAGTGGGAAGAGGCGCACTGTACCTACTTCTAGCCCTACTCCATACTGCAAGAGAAAACTGCTTCGTATAGCAACAATCTACCGTCACAGGGGAGGTCAAAGCTACACTGGTTCCAGAACTGAGGAAGCAGTCATGGCCCTTGGATGCTATAGGATCAGGGCTAATTGAAGGCTTTGATTTTGCCTGGAAGACTTTCTCATCACAGTTGGAACAGGAGAAACCATTGACCTGCAATGAGAAAAGTAGAGAAAAGTCAGTTGCAACCAGTAAAGACCTTCAATACACATTTATGTTTAATGAAATTCAAAGGAAATACAGTTTATTAATTGGCTTGAAAAAAAGCCAAATTACTGTTCTTTCTATTGTTCTTCTTTTTCTTCTGTTATTCTTCGCTTTTTTGGAACCGGTATCTACTCCACAGTTTTGAGCTAGAGACGTGAAATTCGGTACAGAGGTGCGGGGCATATAGGAGAAGTGTGCTGTTCTTCTGCAAGAATCTGTGGAAGCGTTACGGCGTTATCGGCGAATTTCCAAACATTTTTTCTCAGTAGACATATATGGTAACAATCCTCAAATGTGGATTATTCAAAACAGTTTGTTCACGGTCATAAATACAAATGGTTATACCCCCAACCCCCCACACAGACCCAGGTACACCCCCTACTAACCTACCTTCCATTCCCATGGAAGCCAACTATTTAAAGGGTAACTAAAGTCAAAAAACTAATTTAGATTTATCCTCAATAAAAGATGTTTATGGTTATAAACACAAAAAAGACATACCCCTCAACCAGACCCAGGTACACACACCTACTGATCTACTTATCCATTACTGTGGCAGCCATACTTAAAGGGTACTAAAGTAAAAAAAAACTAATTTAGATTTATCTCAATAAAAGTAGTTTTATGGTTGTAAACCAAAAACACATACCCCTCAACCAGACCCAGGTATCACCAACCTACGATCTACTTATCCATTATGGTGGCAGCCAATTTAAAGGGTAACTAAAGTCAAAAAAAACATTTAGATTTATCTCAATAAAATATAGTTTTAGGTTGTAAATACAAAAAGACATACCCCCTCACACAAGATCCAGGAACACAACACTACTGATTACTTATCCATTACTGTGGCAGCCATACTTAAAGGGTAACAAAGTCAAAAAATTAATTTTGATAATAATAAAAAAAGGTTGTTTTTTAACCCCAGTGGCACAGTTACAAACACCTACGACCTACCCCTCCATTACTGTTGCTGCAGCATACCAAAGGGTAACTAAAGTCAAAAAAACAAATTTGACCAATCATCAAAAAAGTTTGTTTTTTTAACCCCCAACTGGACACAGGTACATAACCTAGATCTACTTATACATTACGTGGGCAGCCATACCTAAAGGGTAACTAAAGTAAAAAAAAAAATTTGACCAATCATAAAAAAAAAAGAAAGTTTAATTTTCTTTGTAACCCCCAAACCGACACCAGGTAACACACCTACTGATCTATTATCCATTAGTGGGAGCCATAACTTAAAGGGTAACTAAAGTCAAAAAAATAAATTTTGAACAATCATCAAAAAAGTTTTTTTTACCCCCACGTCGTACAGGTACATACACCCTACTGACCATCCCTCCATTACTGTGGCAGCCAATTAAAGGGGAACTAAGTAAAAAAAATAATTTTTGATCAATAATCAAAAAAGTTAGTTTTTTTAACCCCCTCGTGGCACAGGTACATACAACCTACTGACTACCCCCATTACGTTGCAGCCATACCTAAAGGGTAACTAAAGTCAAAAAATTTTTTTTATCAATCATCAAAAAAATGTGTTTTTTTAACCCCCAACCTATACACATACCACATACACATACTTACTGACCTACCCTTCATTTTCATGGCAGCCATACTTAAAGGGTAACTAAAGTAAAAAAAAAATATTTTGATCAACAATCAAAAAAGTTATTTTTTTTAACCCCCACGTGGCACAGGCACATACACATACTGACCTAACCCCTCCATTACTGTTGCAGCCATACCTAAAGGGAATCTAAAGTCAAAAATGTTTTGACCAATTATTAAAAAGTTTTTTTAACCCCCAACCTGACACAGGTACACAAACCTACTGATCTACTTATCCATTACTGTGGCAGACATATCTTAAAGGGTAACTAAGTCAAAAAAATCAAAGTGTAGGTGCTTTATCGTCCGAAACGGTCGTTCATTCAGGGATCATTGAAAGACCGAATTGGCAGATTCCGAGGAGCGAACGACCGTTTCGGCTGATAAAGCGCTACACTGATTATGGGCTGAAATGTTTGGTCGTGGGTGTGAGCCTTAAGATAAGTAATGCAACTTTAAGCCTCCCACACAAGTACATTAAGTTTCACACTACCAAGTAGCACAAAACTATATGGTAGGGCTTTGGATCGCTAGCATAGTGCTATTTTCAAAAGGAAATGATTGTCTGGCTTTAAATCCATCTAAAATCCACGTTAACCCGGAATTTCTCCCCCCATTAGCACTGTACATTTCAACTTATCCCCCCAGTCATCACTGACATTCCACACTGATCCCCCCAATTCATCAATGTACATTCCCATGGACCCCCCAAATTCATCATGTACATTATAATGATCCCCTCATTCATCACTGTACATTACACATGAACACCCCCCCATTCATCAATGTACATTCCACAGGACCCCCCCTCCTATCTCAATTGTACATTTCACACGGTCCCCCCCCCATACACACTGTACATTCCACATGGGACACCCCCATTCATCACTGTACATTACACAATAATTCCCCCTATTCAGCACTGTATATGTCCACGATTCCCCCATCATCACTGTTCATTCACAATGATTCCCCCCATTCATCACTGTTCATTCCAATCTATTCACCCCCATTCAGCACTGTATATTTCCACAATTATTCCCCCAATTCACACTGTTCATTCCACAATAATTCCCCCCCTATTCACACGTAATCCACGATTCCCCCCATTCATTCACGTTCATTCCACCAATGATTCCCCCCCCATTCATCACTGTTCATTCCAACTTATCCCCCCATTCAGCACTGTATTCACAAATGTCCCCCGATTCAGCACTGTTCATTCCACAATGATTCCCCCCCATTCAGAACTGTTCATTCCACAATGATTCCCCCCCATTCAGCACTGTTCATTCCATAATATTTCCCCCATTGAGCACTGTACATTCACAATGATTCCCCATTCAGCACTGTATATTCCACAATGATTCCCCCCTATTTCATCACTGTTCATTCAACTTATTTCCCCTCATTCAGCATGTATATTCCACATGATTCCTCCCGATTCAGCAGTTCATTCCACAATGTTTCCCACGATTCAGCACTGTTCATTCCACAATGATTCCCCCCCGATTCAGCACTGTTCATTCCACAATGATTCCCCCCCGATTCAGCACTGTATATTCCACAATGATTCCCCCCGATTCAGCAATGTTCATCCACCAATGATTCCCCCCGATTCAGCACTGTTCATTCCACAATGATTCCCCCCCGATTCAGCACTGTTCATTCAACAATGATTACCCCCCATTCAGCACTGTTCATTACACAATGATTCCCCCTGATTCAGCACTGTTCATTCCACAATGATACCCCCCATCAGGCGCTGTCATTCAACAATGATGCCCCCCCGATTCAGCACTGTTCATTCAACAATGATTCCCCCCATTCAACACTGTTGATTCCACCATGATTTCCACCCCATTTAGCACTGTAACATTACATGTTGACACCCACCCACCCACACCATTTAGCACTGTATATTCCACACAAATTCCCCACCCAGCAATTCACTATACCCACTGTACCTGGTGGATCCCACACTGATCTGCCAGTAAACTGTTCCGTCTATCAGGACCAGGAAAAAACTTATATTCCAACTAAACCCACCCAAACTATCAACTAGATCAACTACAGGTCCCTGTATTTCGCTGGGACCTGGTAATATCCATTTCTGCTTATGTCATTAAAGGTTATCTTACACTTGTGATCATTTTACACTCATACATGAAAAGGGAAAAGAAAAAAAAACAAATTGTTTAGTGAACAGACAAAACATTTTTAGGCCAATTAAATATTTTGAATGTTAAAATATAGCAGTTTAGATCTATTACATGGAGAGTCATTTAAATGTCATGTATAGAGTAAAGATTGAATCGACTATAAACCAGGGTAGAAATTATGACCTTTACTGCCTTCTGATTCTGTATTGTTTGAAGCTTAGTTGCCCCCTTTAAACGGACAGAATTCCCATACAGTAATAGCCAAATCCCAGGGGCAACTACTGTATGGGAAATCTGCTGTCCATTTAAACTAAAACCTCAAAACAATACAGAATCAGAATATTTAACACATAGATACCATCCTCCTGATTCTGGATGTTTTGAGTTAGTTGCCCTTTAAATGTAGAGTCAATTCCACACAGTACCCCCAATTCCTTGCCACTCCAGATGTTTGGAAAACTACAACTCCCAGCATGCTTTAGTTGCTGGGAGTGTAGTTCAAAACATCTGCAGTGGCCACCTCACTGCACAATGTTGTAAACCAATGAAAACCTTTTGGTTGGTTTGTTATATGCACAAATAGGAGGTTTTACTCCTGTTTGCAAGTATTGGGGACTGGTGTTAGCTCCTCTGTATTATTTTTTTTTAATTGCCTTCTCCTACCTTGTCCGGTGGCAAAATACATACAAAAGATGGGATAGTATACATCCACACAGAGTGCAACTAGAGACCAAATCAATTTAATATATACAAAAATAGAACCTAGTGCACATCCAACTAATTTGCTTACCATTAACGTTACCAGTGAATTGCGACTTAAAAAGCCTGCTAGTGAATTTAAAGCAATTACAGGGAGATTCAATAAAAGTTCTTATCATTTAAAATGGTGCTAATTTTGCCCCAACCAATCAGATCTTATTTAACATTTGTAAGCTTACATCTAATTGGTTGGGGCAAAGTTAGCACCGTTTTAAACGTTAAGAACTTTTATTGAATAACCCTCTTAGTTCAATAACTTGGTCAAATTATTTTAAGCCCAGCAACCACGGCACGGTTTGCTTTTTTCTGCTGGGTCCTAACCTTTAATCTTAGTAAATTTTACCTTCATAAGAGACGTAATTCTCAAACTTTCTTAGTAACAGTACCTGCCTCTTGTCCAGCTGCCGCTCACTCAGCATCCTCTGCGTTTCTGGATGAGAGGCACGGGGAAGTGAGAGGCGCCAAGAAGTGCCGTCATCCGGAAGCGCAGAGGATGCAGAGTGAGCGGCCTCTGGATTACCTTCAAGGTAAATTGACTTCAGGCTGTTTTTAATACTCAAGTATATACGTATTATTAGACTTTCGTTCTCCTTTAATGTGTGGTGTCGATTGCTGTGAGTTATAAATATTATACATTCTATGGGGATGAAATATAGCATGTAAAGTGACCATGTTTTTTATGTGTGGTGATGTACCCAGGGTTAGTAACTCAATGCTATCCTATTGGTACATCAAATGAAGGAGGGAAAGGGAGAGTGATAGAGGCTTTCTATAGATTGCCCTTAGTGTGAGCTAGAGTACGTAGAGGTTTGAGTACGTAGAGGTTTGAGTACGTAGCGTAGAGGTTTGAGTAAGTAGAGGTTTGAGTACGTAGATGTTTGAGTATGTAGAGGTTTGAGTACATAGCGTAGAGGTTTTTGTACGTAGAGGTTTGAGTATGTAGAGGTTTAAGTACGTAGAGGTTTAAGTATGTAGAGTTTAGAGTACGTAGAGGTTAGAGTACATTGAGGTTAGAGTACGTTGAGGTTAGCGTACGTAGAGATTTGAGTGCGTAGAGGTTTGAGTATGTAGAGGTTTGAGCACGTAGAGGTTTGAGTACGTAGCGTAGAGGTTTGAGTACGTAGAGGTTAGAGTACGTAGAAGATTGAGTACGTTGAGGTTAGCGTACGTAGAGGTTTGAGTACGTAGAGGTTTGAGTATGTAGAGGTTTGAGCACGTAGAGGTTTGAGTACGTAGCGTAGAGGTTTGTGTACGTAGAGGTTTGAGTACGTAGAGGTTTGAGTACGTAGAGGTTTGAGTATGTAGAGTTTAGTGTACGTAGAGGTTAGAGTACGTTGAGCTTAGAGTTTGTTGAGGTTAGCGTATGTAGAGATTTGAGTACGTAGAGGTTTGAGTATGTAGAGGTTTGAGCACGTAGAGGTTTGAGTACGTAGCGTAGAGGTTTGAGTACGTAGAGGTTAGAGTACGTAGAAGTTAGAGTACATTGAGGTTAGCGTACGTAGAGGTTTAAGTATGTAGAGGTTTGAGTATGTAGAGGTTTGAGCACGTAGAGGTTTGAGTACGTAGCATAGAGGTTTGAGTACGTAGAGGTTTGAGTACGTAGCGTAGAGGTTTGAGTACGTAGAGGTTAGAGTACGTAGAGGTTTGAGTACGTAGAGGTTTGAGTATGAGGTTTGAGTACGTAGAGGTTTGAGTACATAGAGGTTTGAGTATGTAGAGGTTTGGGTACCTAGAGGTTTGAGTATGAGTACGTAGAGGTTTGAGTACCTAGAGGTTTGAGTATGAGGTTTGAGTACGTAGAGGTTTGAGTATGTAGAGGTTTGAGTACCTAGAGGTTTGAGTATGAGGTTTGAGTACGTAGAGGTTTGAGTACGTAGAGGTTTGAGTATGTAGAGGTTTGAGTACCTAGAGGTTTGAGTATGAGGTTTGAGTATGTAGAGGTTTGAGTACCTAGAGGTTTGAGTATGAGGTTTGAGTACGTAGAAGTTTGAGTATGTAGAGGTTTGAGTACCTAGAGGTTTGAGTATGAGGTTTGAGTACGTAGAGGTTTGAGTATGAGGTTGGAGTACGTAGAGGTTGGAGTATGTAGAGGTTTGAGTACGTAGAGGTTTGAGTATGAGGTTTGAGTACGTAGAGGTTTGAGTACGTAGAGGTTTGTACAAACGAACAGCTTTAGAATGTTCGTGTTTGAAACTTTCAAAGTGAATAAGGTCATGGTATATCTGTAATATTCATTCATCCAGGTCATGGTATATTTGTAATATTCATTCATCCAGGTCATGGTATATCTGTAATATTCATCCATCCAGGTTATGGTATATCTGTAATATTCATTCATCCAGGTCATGGTATATCTGTAATATTCATTCATCCAGGTCATGGTATATCTGTTGTATTCAATTAGATCAACTGGACTTGAAGTTTAGTTCTTGAAGATGTTTTGCTAGTCATCCGACTGGATCTCTCAATTCAGACTTGTACAAGTCATTCTAAATTGATAGATCCAGCCGGATGACTAGGGATCTAGTTGGGATCCAGTTGATCTAACTGAATACAACAGATATTGTCCTGTGTCGGTCTTTCGGCGGTTATAAAGGATCGCTATCACTCATTACTGGTAATAATCCTTTAGAAATACTAGCCAAAGATTCTGATTGTTTCCTGAATATCATTTTCCCACCCAAAATGTGCAATCCAATGCTAATATCAGGATAGCAACTGAACAACCAAGATATCCACAAAGCTAATCTATTGTCCCTGTACTAAAATATAGGGAGTCGTCCGCGATTGTATGTCAGTCATGAACATTCACCCTATACTTTATAGATTTAAAGGACAATTATACTCACCTTCCCTCCGCTCCTCTTCCTTAGTCAGTACTTTCTACCAAGGGTGAGGACCTGAACCGCTAGGTCCTCAACCCCTGGGTTTGCTTAACTTGCAACGAGCGTGTCTTCCTATTGGCCTCGTCGCCAATGGGGAGGAGGGGGTGGAGCCTACTGGAGCAGAGTGTAACTAAGTATGTGCCGCAAGTTAAGCAAACCCAGGGGTGAGGACCTAGCGGTTCAGGTCCTCACCCTTGGTAGAAAATACTGACTAAGGAAGAGGAGCGGAGGGAAGGTGAGTATAATTGTCCTTTAACTTTAACTAGATTGTAAGCTCTACGGGGCAGGGACCTCCTTTCCTCTTGTGGCCAAGCTCTAGCACTTCTATTTATATAATGTATATTAATGTACTATCATGAACTATCTATGTATTTGTTCCCCTTGTATGACTTTATTGTATTTTATTACTGTACAGCTCTTCGTCCCCAAGGGTCGCTCTATAAATAAACTATACATACATACATACATATTTACTTTAAATTAGGGAGAATGATCGTTTATGTGTGCACTCCCATCTGTCAAAGATCACAGACAGAATCTTTAAAGAAAAATTCCAAGAGTAGAAACCCTTTAAATCACTCTCAAAAAACCAATGAAAGGACAATTATACTCACTGTTTCCCCATCCATGGCTGCAGAGTACCCAGGATGAGGTACCTTAATAAGTCCTCACCTCTGGGTACTTTACCTTACTCCTGCAATACTTACTCAAAGTCTCCGTCAGTGCTCCGCTTCGTCCCTCCTCAGTGTCAGTGACAGCCCGCAGTGCAGCCAATGGGAAGACACGCCTCCTTGCAGAGCGTGTCTTTCAATTGGCTGCATCGCAATATGTCACTTAAAGGGAGAGAGAGGAGGAGCGGAACGGATTGCAGAAGAAGACTTGGTAAGTAGTAAGGTAAAGTACCCAGGGTGAGGATTTAGGTCCTCATTCTGGGTACTATGGATGGGCAGCTATGGATCTGGGAGAAGGTGAGTATAATTGTCCTTTAAGAAAAAAATCCCGATGCGATCCGTTATGACTCCTCATAGCTAAATTTTGTAACATTTGAACCCTATTTAACATAAATGATATAAAGACCCTCATACACTGCATCAACATTCTGATCAATTTGCAATATTGAAGACAGTTCCCCATATTAACGGTAGAGGGATCTGCAATATCGATCAGGCAAGGCGAAAAAAATTACCATCGACCCCTTCAGATCGTATCTTCCACCATTTTATTGCTGAAATATATGGAAGATGGCTGCTGCAGATTGGGAAATAACTACAGGTCCTTCAGCTCGGATTTTGGCCCGTGTATGGCTAGATTAAAGGTGCATACACAATTGTGATCATGGGGGCAGACCAGTGACGCAAGATGTATATCCAGAGCTGCGCGTACACGCCGCGGGTCGGCCCCAGTGATTAACATTTGTATGAGATAAAGGGCAAGTCCAGCCAAAAAATAACTTATCTTTAAAATGTTTATTAACCCCCAAACCCCACTTTTGCATGGGTGACAGATTTCAAAGATGCCCCAGAAATTACCTGACCCGGTCCCTCGCTGTCTAGACACCGCCCCCGGCTCCTGTTTCGAGCTTGTTACTAGCAAAAAAAGGAGCAGGGGATTTCTGTGCTGACAGCCGCTTCAGTTCCTGGTCGCGGCTGTCAGGCAATTGGGCGTGATGTCACGTCGCGCCTCAACTGACAGCCGCAACCAGGAAGTGGAGCGGCTGACAGTAGCAGCTGCGGAGTAGAAGCAGCGAGGGACTGGGTCAGGTAAGCAAGTTCTGGGGGATCTTTGAAATCTGTCACCCATGCGAAAGTGGGGTTTGGGGGGTAATAAACATTTTAAAGATAAGTTATTTTTTGGCTGGACATTCCCTTTAAGCGGTTCATTGCTATTGAACCTTCTGTTTGTTTAACGTGGGCATAAGAAACAATTTACAACACAGAATACTTTATTCCTAACTTTACTTTTTAAACAATGGAAAAAAACTTTATCAGTTGTTAGTTTTTGGGATTAGTGTAAATATATGTAATCTTCATTAGCGCTAAACAAACCATTAATTATGGAGAGACAGCCAAAGTAAATATTACTAATCTATTGGTAGCGATAGAGTCAAATGCTCAGCTCAGATTAACTTTGTGTCACTAATGACAAAACGAGCATTTCAAGGAGAGTTACGGGGATATACCTTTAAGATAAAAGTGATAGATACATGTATTAGGTGAGATGATAACCATAGCAAGCTTTGAGAACATACATTTCCATTTTCAATACCAAGTAATCAGCCTGAAATGGAACTATATGTCCACAAAGCCTGCTAAGGTTATCGTATCAATTGATTAATTCGCTGGAAAAAGAAACTAAAGCTTTGTATATGCTGTAAATTTCTCTCGACCCTGTGTTTTTAGGCTGGGTACACACAGGCTGATATTTCCACCCGACATACCAAATTTGGATCCACTGTTGCAACTAAAATTTTGGTTGATTGGCCCAAAATAGAAGTAATTTTCGAAAATATAGCAACGCATGTACACAGCCTAAAAAGCTATTCAAAGGTATCTTGAATAGTGAACTATTCCTTTAATGTATTGATTGAAGCCCAGGAGGTTAAGGAGCTATGTCTTACCTTCTGTTCTTCAATCAATTGACCAGGAGCAACGGACGAAGTTAGAAGATATTTACCTTACACACAATCCTTCCCTGCAGCAGTGACAGGTCCCGACTGCTCCTTGGTTCAGAGTAACTATAACGCGCATGCACAATAATGCACGCTATAGTATATCTGAACTGAATGCGGTTGTGAATTTTCACTGCTGCAGCGGTAAATATCTTCTAATTTCGTCCGTTGCTCCTGGTCAATTGATTGAGGAACGGGAGGTAAGACATAGCTCCTTAACCTTCTGGGCTTCAATCAATACATTAAAGGAATAGTTCAATTTTTGAGTGAACTATTCCTTTAAGTCCAGAGGGCAACCGTGTCCGGTGAGGCACTACAAGCCTCCCGGCAAACGAGGGCTTGTCTATTGGAGAAGCAAGTGGTGATAGATCTGAAGGGGTATCTGTGGTATCTGCATTGAAGGGATACTTGGGGACTCCGGAGCATCACAATTTCAGACCAATCTTAGCTCTGCAGGGTGAAAAATCTGTGAAAATGTAAAATTCTGACAGAAATAGATTAGAAATGTTGGTAAATTTTGTCAGACCGTGCAATGGATCACAAGATCAATACCGAAGAAATATTGTGGGAACATCGTTTCTTCCAGACCGGCAGAGTGCTGTTTATCAAACAGGTAAGGGTGAAAACTGACCTGTGTGTACCAAGTCCAGGGGCGGAGGGTGACTTTCTGAACTGGGAAGGCTAACGAGGTATCATCGCCATGCGTAACACGGCGCTATTTTTTAGACCAAGCCTCTTTCCACTCCCAGGTCACGCCCCTTTCCATGCCCCAGGTCACACCCACTTTGTATTTTACACAACATAAAGTGTTAGTTTTAAATTTTATATTTTACACAGAATGTTTGGCACACAGAAATGGGCAATTATATACTTAACACAGAAATGGGCAATATGCTTGGCACACAGAAATGGCCAATTATATACTTAACACAGAAATGGGCAATTATATACTTAACACAGAAATGGGCAATATGCTTGGCACACAGAAATGGGCAATATGCTTGGCACAGAAATGGGCAACATGCTTGGCACAGAAATGGGCAATATGCTGCTTGGCACAGAAATGGGCAATATGCTGCTTGGCACAGAAATGGGCAATATGCTTGGCACAGAAATGGGCAATAATATGCTTGGCACAGAAATGGGCTATATGGTTGACACACAGAAATGGGCACCATGCTTGGCACAGAAATGGGCAATAATATGCTTGGCACAGAAATGGGCAATATGCTTGACACACAGAAATGGGCACCATGCTTGGCACAGAAATGGGCAATATGCTGCTTGGCACAGAAATGGGCAATATGCTTGACACACAGAAATGGGCAATATGCTTGGCACAGAAATGGGCAACATGCTTGGCACAGAAATGGGCTATATGGTTGGCACACAGAAATGGGCAATATGCTTGGCACACACACAGATAACTTACAGTTACTTGACTTCTATCTTGCTGCTAAGCAGAGGATCCACACCACATGTCCTCACACCTCACAGAGATGGCATGGGCGTTGGCAAGTCTTATTTATTTGAAAGGTTTTCTTTTTACAATTACCTAACTAATAAACTATAATTTAGTGTATAACCTACCCCTGTAGTGGATTTCTATGGGAGGAACTGTAAGATTATAGCCTAATAATCTGAAATTTCCAGGAGGAGAAGGAAACCAGAAGCCACAAAGGGGTAGGTTATAATAAATAATGCACCCCCAACTGTAAATTATAAGGATATTAGAAGTCCCCTTGGAGTTCTGTGCCCTGTATAAAAGGTACTTGGCCTGTGGTCTCGTGCTTTTATATGGTCACAGAACTCCTCAGTGATTTCTAATATCCTTATAATTTACAGTTAGCGGGTGCATTATCCACTATATAAACTTCTGGATTTTGGTCACACCCTATATCCAGGGCCATTTCTAGACAAAGGCCACCTAGGCAAAGAACTAGGGCCCCTATGTTAAACCAGGGTGCCCAGTGTTCTCCCTAGTATCTCCCTCCCAGCTTTTACTTGCTGTGTTAGATCTGCTCTCCTTGTTCTGCTGCTGTAATGTGTAACATTGTAGTGGGTAGAGACCCTGAACTCAGCTCCCTCTACTTGGAAACAATGTTACAAATGAACTGAAGGTGAAGGAAGGAGGATGAGTTCAGCTAGGAGTGAACAATTCAATGGAGGAGACATGGAAAGCAGGTACATACTGTGTATCATGGCAATGCTGGCAGCTGGAAGTGTTAAAGGTAATTCTCTGCTGGCACTGAACAAGTGTTAATGGCAATACTCTGGGACAGTGCTGGCACTGAAGGGTTAATGGCAATACTCTGGGACAGTGCTGGCACTGAAGGGTTAATGGCAATACTCTGGGACAGTGCTGGCACTGAAGGGTTAATGCAATACTCTGGGACAGGCTGGCACTGAAGGGTTACTGGAATACTCTGGGACAGTGCTGGCACTGAAGGGTTTAATGGCAATACTCTGGGACAGCGCTGGCACTGAAGGGTTAATGGCAATACTCTGGGACAGTGCTGGCACTGAAGGGTTTAATGGCAATACTCTGGGACAGTGCTGGCACTGAAGGGTTTAATGGCAATACTCTGGGAAAATCTGCTGGCAGACTCACCAAATTTACATGTTCCGCCCCACCCGGCTACTTTTTCATGCGACACGGATGGAAACAGTTTCTAGGGGGAAAAAAAGATTTAAAGGACATCTAATACATATCTGGTGCAACCTGAATATTAGACATCAACCACCCAGAATTATTGCCTCTTTCTATTCTAAAACCTCATACAATTGTTGGCCACACCCCAAACCAACTGCAGATTTCCAACTCTATTCTACAGAATCAAAACATTTTACAGAAGAAATCAGGCATCCTCAAACTATGGTCCACCTTAAAAACTACAACTCCCAGCATCCCCTGCTGTTAAGGAATGCTGGGAGTTGTGGTTCCTTGGAAGAAATAGTTAATCCTCTTTTTTTTTGGTTTGTTTTTTTTAATTCAACTTGTGTTACTTTTCCTTTAAGATATACAGTACAAATATAAAAATGTATGTGTGTGCGTGGTTCACATTTCCCTGGAAAGGGCGTCCCACACACCAGAGATCTACCAACTGCTCACTGTTATCAGTGCCTCTTGAGGATTAAAGTTAAGTCTAATTATAACTGTTTTCTCTGAATCTTTTCCTAGCTCTGACCTTGCAATACCCTTGGCAGATGAGGTCTCCACCAATAGAGTCGCCCAACCAAGAGCTTCCGGTGGAAAAAACTAGTGATGTAGACTTTTCTATGTCACCGAGACCAATGACTGGGAATCTTATCACTGCACTGCGCTGTGTGCCAACTCCCACAGCTGGTTGATATGAGAGTAATAACAAGTTTGAGACAATGACATTGATGTCACGAAGGTCGTTTCCACTTTAAAACAAGTAGGAATATGAGATTGAAGCTTTGGGATGAAATTCAGATTTAAACTAAATTCCATGGACACCTGGCTCATATGGGATTTTCTTATACGGAAATTGGTCAGTGTGTAGCTTTATATCAGGCTCTGTGATCCTATTGGTCAAAATTCAATTCCTATTTCAGACCAGAAAATCTTCCAACTTCCAACAATGATGCAAGGTGGTATTGCTATATCCCATTTAAATTCCGATCGGGAAGTTACGATTGGTTGCACCATTGTGTGACCCGTGTTTGGCCAGATTTAAAGACTTAAGTCCAAGTTGTGAATTGTTAAATTAGAGCAACACAATTCTACAATGGGGCTAATAAGAATGTGTTGTTAAATGCTGTCAGAGAGCAGGCAGCAAAAGTCTCCTAAAATTGCCTCCTGTACCTCTACAAACAGCCCATAATTAACATATACACAGGGTTATTCAATAAAAGTTTGTATCCTTTAAAATTGCCCCAACCAATCAGATGTTAGCTTTCAAATGTTAAATAAGTTCTGATTGGTTGGGGCAAAATTAGCACCATTTTAAACGATAAGAACTTTTATTGAATAACCCTGTGTGTGTGTCATACACACATCATCATGATATATGTGTGTGTATGGCAGAGATTAACTTGCCTGTCCCTTCTTAATTACATCATGTGATCCCACCCCTATGTAGGCATCGTGGGTCCCACATCACCATTAGATGCTAATGTGCAATACTGTGTATAAACCAGTGGCAATAACACTGGCGCTGAGAAGGTTTGCAAGGAATAACTCGAAGGTTTAACAACCTGTGATGCAAGGCTACACTAGTGTTAAAAAGACAACAGCAATTACTGCCGCACATGGATATAGCCCTACTACAAACTCTCTACAGATGTTATGCACATACTGAGTCCTATTTGTTCTGGTGTCTTTTCAAATACCTGCGCAGCCAATGCAAGGAAGGAATTAGCTCAACACTCCTTAAAACGGCGTTGCAGCTCTCGTGTACATGATTACGGTACATACCGATCGGTTTATTGTCTGGCATGTTAAAAAGGGTCGTCACTACAAACTTCCTACAAGTTCTAGGGCTCTCATTATATAGAAACTGGCGAAGACAATTGCATAGAAATTTATCTAGATGGAATATTTTCCCAATGGTTCTGCACAAATTTTGTGGGAAATGAAAAGTCTATATATGGCAATGGCGCCCCCTTCAGGGCCAGGATTGTGATACATCCATCATGCCTAGCAGCCTCTGCAGGTGTTTGATAGTAATCTATATATGTGTGTGAATGTTTCCAACTATGAGGGCACAGTGTCTGAATTTTTGTAGCTGTTTAGTAATCATTGATAAAAAAAGGGCTCGTTCACACTAGACACATTTCTGTCTGTTCCCGGACAGATCGGATAGACCTGGTCCATTAAAAAGACGCACGGCTACACACATTTCTGTCTGGAAACAGACGAGTTTTAATTGAAAGAATAGGGAGAACAGACCACTAAAAACAGACCCAAACGGACTAAAAACACTGGGGGTCTGCTGTGCAATACAGGTTTGTACCATGCCAGACATGGGGGTTTCTTTTTTTTCTGCTAGCTAAAAGTAATTTGCAAACAATGTAAATATATTAAGGGTTTACAATCACAAGATTGTACCGAGAAATACACACGTGCAGGCATGATCCCCTCAACCGTACCGGTTACTCTAGTACAGACCCGGGTTAAAGGTCCTGCAGTGGGAGGGGTGTGGGTGTTCCGGGAGTGTGGCCGTGATGTTTGGGTGTGCAGCCATGACAGTTTGGAGTATGACAAGGCATTCCACCCCCGTCCACGTCTTTTGCAAGTTGGGAGGTATGCCCGAAGTTCCTGCCAACAGACAGGAATTAAAGCACCCATGGCACTATTTAAGCCTGTTTAATCCTGTATTGTATTTATTTTATTTACCAACAGGAACTCAATAGATTAAGTTAAAAATTAGCCACAAATGATTGGTCACAATTGCATACATCTTGGGTAGGGCAGCGCCTATTGAAGCTCCATCTGGACCAACCAGCCCTGCCCTGTAATGTCACTCCTCTGACCCTCCAGCCCAGGGGCATACCTACCAGGGGAGCAGACTCTGCAACAGCAAGGGGGCCCTATCTTCTTATTTTTCCTATGACAGATATAGCCTCCAGTAAACCACTGTAAATGAAGCAGGGATAGGGGCCGTATCATAGTTTTGCTGGTGGGGCAGTGATTCCTAGTTGTGCCACAGTATATAGGAGTTATTAGGGTATTGCCCTTGCCCACCCACAGGGACTCCTTCATTCTCCACTGATAAGAACAGATACTAACACAGCTAGAAAGTCCATTAAAGGGAAAGATCAGCCATCAGATGAAAACATTTATATAGGTAAATCGGAAATATATAAATCTAACCTGAAATGCTGCACAATGTCCTAGTGCTCCTGTTTCTGCTTCCTGGTTCTTCCAGTTAGCAACTGTCAACCATGCATATGACAGTTGACATCACAGCTAATGACTGAATGCTAATCCCCTAGCTGCCTCTTCTGAGCATGCTCAGGCTCATAACTAGCACACTAAATTCCTCAAGGTGGTATGAACAAATATAGCCGTTAACACACACTACACCTTAGTTTCCAAAATGCATCCAGATGCATAGCAGGCATAAGCTAATAATGCCAGAGGACAAGGTAGGATAGTTCAACATATTTTGAAGGAGCTATTCTTTCTAAAATATGTCATTATGAGGGTGACGTTGTCTTTTAAACCATTATTGGTACCATTGGTTTCATCCAGCATGACCCTGTAAGTCCAGTACAATGGTCAGTAACTATGGAGGGCTGTGTGGGTCACAGAGGAGAATTTTTTACCTCTTGTCAGCAGGGTTGAGAAGGAGCATGTTCCATAATATATCATGATGTAATGTTATATACAATGGTTTAACCCTATGTCAAGCTGTTCCTGGTAATGACAATACTGATCTATGGACGGATGACCTGGGATGGTAGCTATGCCCTTGATAAGCACCTTCTGACCTTTTTTGTGTATACCTCCATGTTTATTATAATATTTCCTAGGATGTAATACCATTATAGCAGCTGGCAGAAGTATGACAAGTGATTTTTAAGTATTTTTAATATATTTTTCGGATAACCATTCGTTCAGTGTGATAAAGGTTTTTATCCTATATACTAAGACGCCGGGACCAAAGCCTTGCGCGTGTGACGGCATCTAACTGCTGCCAGCACGTGTACGTCAGTGTGCGTGTGTGTTTCTGCATGCACCGTGGAGTGCGCTCATGGGAGTGTTGGTGCGTGCCGCGTGGTTTGCTGGTACTTCAGATTTAAGTGTGCCTTAGGGCACGACCACACTGCGTCGCAATCGCATGCGTTTTTCAATACTTAATGACAAAAAATGCATGCGATTGCGATTTAAAATGCGGAACGCAAATCGCAATCGCAACGCACCCGAAAACGTGCATTTTCGGTGCATTGCCGCGTTTTCAATATGAAAAAAACACAAACGCAAATGCAAAAAAAGCACAGCAGTGTGGCCTAGCCCTTAGCGATTCTTATGTCCTTATAGCGATTCATGACAAAGGACATAAAGGGAATATATGGTATATCCCTAGCGATCACCAAGTCCAACCCATTCAGGAATTTCTGGTGCCATTGTTCTAATGCTATTTCATTTTATCTGAACTTTATAAAAGACGTGTTCTCGCTTTCATATCTGAATGTAATACAATAGGGTGTTTTCATTCATTAAAGGTTATTTACAGTATGAGCCCTGGGAATGGGTGTGTGTCAGTTCAACCCTCTTGGAAATGTTTATCTAGACTCGGTTATCTCCTCTGTAGCCATAGCGCCATGTCCACGTACAAACACTGTGATGCTTTATGTTCCATGGCAAACGTTCCATAGACATTTCTATAGGTTCCAGGTGACACAAACCAAGGAATTGGGAGCAGTGGCGTAACTAGGAATCACTGGGCCCCCCATCAAAACTATGATGGGGCCCCTATCCTTGCTTCATCCAGCGGTTTTCTGGGAGGAGGCTATATCTGTTATAGCAAAAATAACAAAATGGGGCCCCTTGGCTCCTGGGCCCACCTGCCATTGCTCCCCCTGCTCCCCTCTAGTTACGCCCCTGATAAGAAGGGTCACACTGTAGAAAACGATTCTGCACACTCACAGCTTCCAGTGCAGAGACATCAGTGCTGGGTGCTACAGCAAATCAAAAAAAAGATGACGCACACCAGCCTTAATCGCAATGTTTATTAAATCATCAATATAACACCATGTAACGTTTCGGTGCAGCGTACCTTCATCAGACACCTATGCACTTCGATTTCAGACAATTGCACGGGTCGCCGCACAAACGAACAGTGATCCGTGAGAATCGTACTCCAATGCGTGCGCATTTTACACGCACCTTACCATGAGTCGCAGTGTGGCCTCAGCCTTATTGCTAGAGGAATATTTTTAATGGGTGGAAATATCAGCAATATCACCACATTCATCATCCGATTTTTCATCAAAATCAAAGGATTTTGCGTCAGCTTAATCTATAAATAAATACATGTAAGTAGCACTTACTCTGAGGTGTGTGTGTTGCTGCATGCCCTTAATAAAGTACTTTTTTGCTCAGGCTCGGACCACTGACCTGACTATTTCCCCCCATACCAACTGGTCAATACTGCATAAAGTGTACAGCACACCAACTGTCAAACCATTCCAGCGACAGCAAAACTGCTTACAGAAGTGCTGAAATGTACAATGTTTCAGATTGGATATCTAAAGAAATAGGGGGCAGATCAACAAAAGAATTATATAGTGATAGTTGGGATGATTTATAGTTTCCTCTAATGGGCAATTTAAAAAAACAAATTTGCCAGTTTGTTAGATAAGTAACTAGGGGCTTCTGGGTTTGGTTTGAAAACTTCGGCCGCCTATTACGCGTCCTCAACTCCAGCTTCCCGTGTAACCTAGTACCTCTTCACCCGGTCTTATTAGGAGTAGTCTGGCCTCTTTCCTAATCTCTGGTCTCCTACAACGGTCCCCACCATCACTCTGTGTACGCCTGACCTACGTAAGCTTCCTCAGGGTCTCCAAACCAAACCCAGAAGCCCCGGTAGGAGTTTTGTATATATTTCTCAAATTTGGCTGTGTGGATGGTCCCAGAAGGTCCAGTTTATAATTGGAACATTGATCGTGGTCCGTGCATATAGGGACAGCCTTGATGATACGGACACTGGTGGAACTTTACAAGTATTTGACTCAGTGGTACATTGGGAATGGTGACTTCCATGCTTATTTTATAGCAGGGGACGCCTTGCGGAGTTATTATACAGCAATTTCGAATCATATTTACGTGTAATCTAGGATTTTATTAATATTATGTGTAGAGACATTGATACTAATTTTTTTAATGTTTAATATATATCAATAAAGGTTGTGTTTAAAATTAAGGTTGTGGCAAGTAAGTGTCTTCTGGATGTTATAGGGGCCTATTTACCTAGACTCGCTGAGCAAATATATGGAGTTAAAGTCGCAGTCACCCGTTTGCTATCGGTTAGCGTGACTTTAACTCCAACTCCAGCGACTTTAGCGCTGGATTTTAATGGCAGCTAATAGCTGGCATTAAAATCACGCAGTGGGTAAATCTTTTACCGAGATTTACTCACATTCGCAAATGCGATATTTAATAGCGAAAGGAGCATCTTCCCAGAGCGATAGTGGCTCTGGGTAAATGGGCCACATAGGTTTTTAAAGTTACACTAAGAGAGATAAAAAAAAGGAAGTGTGTGACAGTCACGTGATGTATTCTGTAAGAAGCCCCCACCCCAAAAAAACAACATATTTTCTGAAGGTATTTAAAGACAGTTTCAGCAGTAGTATACAACTGGGCATGCTCAGTGCCTGTGGCAGAGTGGGCAGACCAATCAGTGGCGTAACAATTGCTCCCACCACCCCTGCGACCAGACCAAGATCTGCACGATCAGCTGTTTAAAAGTCCAGACCCGAACTTCCGGTTCAGTTCTGGAAGTTCAGGTCCAGACTTTTAAACAGCTGATCACGCGTATATTTCATTTATACACGCAATCAGCTATTTAAAATGGCTGATCGTGGAAGAGATCTTGGAGGGAGGAGGGGGTCAGGGGCCCAGCTTCCAATCTCGCAGGGGGGGGGGGGGGGGGGCAGCCCCCTGTGGGGCTGATGATGTCACAGCTCAGTGCTAGCTGGAAACGCCACCCTTTAAAATTGCATAGATTGCAGCTAGAAGCATGATCCTGGTAAAGGTAGGAATGTGCTATTTTTAATAAAGGCCACTTGCATGTAGACCACAGTTACCCTTTAAAGGGTAAGTTCAAGGGAATACATTTTTTCCCCCAATGATTTATATATATTACACATACCTAGGTATTCTACATATTGTCTTCTCTTTGGAAAATCAATTGCTTTCATTCCATTTGGAATGTGCATGAGAATCGCTTGCAAGGGCATCACAATGTGTGCGCTGCAATCCGTTTTCTGAGAGCATGCTTCCGCCATTTTTTGTGCGCATTGTACGCGTTTCAATCATGGAATATTTTCAAAATCGCAGCGCAAATGCTGAAACGCGTTGGGTTGGTATGGCGCTTTTCACGCGTGTTACTGTGAGATCATAGTGTGGCTGCAGCCTAAATATTTTATTTCCACTAAAGCATTTAATCAGGGATTCAACTCTATTGAACAATGTGGTTTATATAGTTATAAAGTTACAATACCTTTCCTGTGCAGCGCCTGGATGAAATCATTGCAGCTCCAGTTTGAGTGAAGATGACATAAAGTGCTTACACAGATCTGTTGTGATAGAAATCTGTAACCACAACACACTGGCCCTTTAGCTCACAAGGGAGGAAGCCCTTCCTAGCGGCAATCTATATAAAAGTCATATTCCTGCTAATAGCAGAGCTTCACAATACATGATATAACAGTGCAAATGGAATGCATCCATTTATTTTTAGCCCTTTGATGAGGTTACTGTAAATATTCACTGTAAATTAATGCAAAATATGTGCAAGTCTCTGAACAGTAAATCTCATACTGCTAATTGTATTCTTTTAGGGAGGTTCACCCAGATTCCATTTCTGGCATATAGACCTAGCGAGGTCTAGGTTAACGGCCATTGCAAGGGCAAAAGGTGATTTTTGTGTGTATGCGTGTGGAGATGTCCTTTGTGGTAATACATCTAATAATGTGGTGAATATATCGGTTGGCGTTGAAGGCAGGTAAAAAGTCACCAGTTTTTTGTTTTAAGGGTGAACATGCCCTTTACAAATATATCCCAGTGAAGTACAGTTAACCCCTAGGGTATTTTTTAAAGGATATCTCACTGGTTTTGTAAGTTTTCGGAATCCATTTCTATTGAAGAACGGGAGGTAAAGGAGCTGTGCCTTACCTTCCGTTCTTCAATAGAACACACAGGAGCCAGGAGAGAAGGTAAGAACTTACCCGCTCGCTCGCTCCCCCGGCGCGTAGTCTGACAGGTCCCGACGGACCTTGTCTTCTATGCGCATGCGCGATCTATGCGCATAGAAGACAAGGTCCGTCGGGACCTTCAGACCAGCGCGCGCGGGGGGGAGCGAGGAGCGGGTAAGTTCTTACCTTCTCTCCTGGCTCCTGTGTGTTCTATTGAAGAACGGAAGGTAAGGCACAGCTCCTTTACCTCCTTCTCAATGAAATGGATTCCGAAAACTTACAAAAACCAGTGGAGATACCCTTTAAAAAAGCTTTAAAGGGTATCTCCACTGCTAAAAAAATGTATTTGGTATTCAGTTTAATTGAAGAACGGGAGGTAAAGGACCTGTGTCTTACCTCCTGTTCTTCAATAAAACCTGCAGGAGCCAGGAGAGAAGGTAAGGTATTTACCTGATCGCCTGCTCCTCTGCTGCGTCTTCTGACAGGTCCCGACCGACTCTGTATTCCATGCACACGCGCATCGCACTTGCGCATAGCGTACTAAGTCCGTCGGGAACTGTCAGGACTAGGCGGCGGAGGAGCGAGCGATCTCCCGACTCCTGCAGGTTTTATTGACGAACGGGAGGTAAGACACAGATCCTTTACCTCCCGTTCTTCAATAAAACGGAATACCCCAAAAAAAAATTTTGCAGCGGAGATACCCTTTAATAATTGATTAATTAAAAATGCACCTAATGCCAACAGATCTCCCAAATTCTCAAGGGCCCATCCTGTATTTAGGGCATTGGCCTCCTACTTATACTATCCTGGGGGACCTAATTCTATTTATAGGGAGGATGCAAACTTGATTTTCCTTTGTGCCTGGACCTTGTGCCCTTTGCCAGATCCTTTTTTTTGTGATGTCTCCACAGGTCAGAATGTTCATTATGAATCATAACCCCTGCTCCCCCAGCAGACACATCCTGAAGACATCTTTATGCTTGGAATCCTGTAGGCTACTCAATGTCTCCTGGCAAATCTATAAATAATTCAGGAAACTCGGGGGAAATCTGGCAGCTTTTTCAGGCAACTTAAACCTCTAAATGTCTGTGACAGAAGGAACAGGAGACAAACTAGCACATTAATGCTGAACACACACTATGTAGATGTTTGATTCAACTTTAATCTGCAATTCTACCAAATGTCTAAATACAGTGTTTGCCATTTGGCAGTTTTACCTTCCCGCGACTTTCCTTAGATGTCCCATTCATTTTGCGGTCAGTGCCAGGCAGTCCTTTGGATGATACAGTAACTTTGATTGGTAAAGTTATGATGCATGGAGATGTTAAAGGGGAAGTTCAGTGTAAATACTTATACTTTAAAGATAAAAGAGCAGTATTTTCCCATCCTAATGGCCTTACCCTGCCCATTCAGCAATTTGTCTGTGTATAAATAAATGCAACCGAAATACTGACCCCTAATAGAGACTGTTATGGTCTTGCCCTTGACCCAACGCCTGGGTTGATTCAGTTGCTCGGTAGAGATCTGAGCATGTTTGACCCATCCAACAGCCAATCAGTAGACATTACTGTTAGGAACATTCCACAGTACAATGCATTCTGGGACCGTTACAGAACCTGAAATGTCAG
This sequence comes from Hymenochirus boettgeri, assembly GCA_019447015.1. Classification (NCBI taxonomy): domain Eukaryota; kingdom Metazoa; phylum Chordata; class Amphibia; order Anura; family Pipidae; genus Hymenochirus; species Hymenochirus boettgeri. The sequence goes on along the minus strand of CM033471.1, from coordinate 29,915,858 downwards.
CTCACTAATGTTAGCAGCAGGGAATAGCAAGGGGTATAAATTCAACTCATTTTTCAGAATGGGAGATAATATGTAGAATAACTAGGTATGTTATAATACAAACTAACAATTGAAAAAATTACATTTTCCACTGAACTTTCCCTTTAAACTAGGGTGGGGCAATCATTTACAATCACTATGTCCGGCTCCCACAATATAATTGGAGGGCGTCAGATGCTGCTCCAATGTGCCTCAATTTATAAAACTAAATATATTAAAAATATGTTGCATTGTATATGCCGTGCTATTTGCTGAAATGTTTGCAATCAGTGCAGGCATTGCACAATCAGGGCAAGACCCAGGCTAACCCTTTATTACATTGCACTGATTCTCCTTTATTACATTCCTCTTTGTCTTCCATACAGCCTGGGTAGGTATTTCAATCGACAAGGTTGATTTTCACCTTGACTGGCATGGAAAATGGATTGGATAATGTCAGTAACTTTCAGCCAATCACATGGTCTTGGGCAATATGTACCAGCCTGAGGTAGACATGGAACCTTCTATGGTGTAGGTCCAATAGGAAATATATGTCCAGAAACCAAGATGTCAACTGGGATACGTGTAGTTTAATGATGTAATCATATGACTATATAATGCTATAATTTTACATTTTTTTACATGTAACTGGGGTTTGAATTGGGTGGGTGAATAAACATGTTGACACTTTCCCTTTCTAGTAAGTCTTCCATCAGCCTCTATATATGTAAATTCAGGGTCTGACTGGCCGTCAGGGCACCCAGAAAGACCCCAGGGGTCCCAGCTGTCGGCCCCCATTCACCCATGAGAGCAAGGGAAAGTTGTTCCAATGTATATTTAGAGCTAAGAAGCTGTAGGAAATGACAAGTGAATAAACAGAAGGAGTCAGGGAAAGTGAACTAGACTACAGGTGGGATGTGACCAATTAGGCCAATTCTTTTCTTACTGTGCTGGGGGAAACCCATGCTGGGGGTCCACATCATGGTGGGCTTCTGGTCTAATATTCTGGTCTAATGGTGGGTCCAACACTGTAATATATTTATTCCTAAATAAAATGAAATGTATAGGCTGAATAATACGTGTTCGGTATTTTCTGTATTGAAATAATGACATAATAGGAATCTTAAAATAATGTCCCACCAGATGTTTGAAAACTACAACTCCCAGCATTCCTTGTTTTTTTCTTCTTTTTTTCTGTATTTGAGGAATGCTGGGACTTGTACTTTTCAAACATCTAGAGAGAGCATAGTTTAAGGATCCCTGATGTGTAACGTTCTATTCCACCCAGTTCCATACTTTGTAACTGCCCTGTTTCTCGTGGCACAGTCCCGTGGCTTGGCTGGAGTGATGCTGCCCCTAGAAACACCTCGGACTGCACTTTATACATCCAGTCTCACTTTTGTTTCATCTTGTTTTTCCATTGCTGTTGGTTATTTTGACCATAAAATACCATCAGCAGCTACTGGAACTTTCGAATACTGAACCCCTAAACAGACGTAAGTGGAGGTTAAATGGGACTGAACTTGCTGTGTAATCTGTGTCAATACCCTATAAAAGCAAAAGGTCCATACAGACACGGTTATTTTGGGGCAACCATTGTGCATATATGGCAGATTAGTTAAACCAATCCTTCCTGTCTTCTTAATTTCCCCTTTATACCCAGCTTGGGAGACAGCACTGAACCCCTGCCCTCCAACATTCCAAATTATATAGGTAAACTCATGAGAAATACATTACACAGGGCTGTGCTAAGATCAGGTTCACTTCATTATCCTCCCCTGCAGCTTTGTACTATGTTATTTCTATAAGTGTAACTATTAAAGTTGTGATATTGAGAAATACATTACACAGAGCTGTGCTAAGATCAGGTTCACTTCATTATCCTCCCCCTGTAGCTCTGTACTATGTTATTTCTATAAGTATAACTATTAAGCACCAAAAGCCAACCATACCCAGAAGCCTTTGTGACTCTCATGCACTTTAATCCCAATATAATACTGTATAGGATTTTTCCTTCGAAACCAAATTCCAAAATCTACATTTAGCTAATGGGCGTATTCATGAACCCACGGATAAGTCCAATACTGCAGGTTATAGTTACTAATGCACACCGGGCGCTTGGTTGTACAATACCATGCATCAGTAAACTGCTGGCTGTATAGGCCAGCGTACAATTACAATTGCAGTCATAATTGTACAACCGTGGTCGTAAAACAGCAATCAAAATCTAAATAATCTTCGATTGTGAATGTTAAAGGCACAGAATTGGGAATAAGCGACGCCGTGCCTTTATAAATAGGGCCCTTTAGTGCCAGTTTATTAAATGCAATGCTGTATGGCTACACTGAATGCAGTACAGCCTGCATCAGGCTTCTAATGGAAATACAGACCAGCCTTTCTGGAGAGGTGGCTAACGCAATGCAGCTTCCATACTGTGCTGGAAAGAGTTAACTGTTTGTTATCTGCATAGGAAACTTTAATGGGGTATTCCATGAAATTCCCCAGCCTAGAGCGCTCTGTACCAGGCTCTATATATACAATACAGTTATGGGATTATTTTGACTAAGGCTCAGTACAATTGCAATCCCCCCTCCCTCCTAAACCGTGAGCACTGGAAATTTTAAAACCAGCTGTCTCTGAGGCCTCTCTGCAAGTTTGGCTGCTACAGAGAAGGAGGGTGCTGCTATTCTAGTATTTACGGCTACAATAGTTTTGAGTTGCCTAAAGTTCAGAGCAGACTGCCAGGTTCAGGATGTAGAAGGGGTGTGTGTGAGGGGCAGGGAGTCAGAACACTGAGATCAGAAGGATCAGGGGCTGAGATGGGACCTGCACTACACTGGAGGCTTTAATCTGTACAAAGGGGGTGCAGGTATGGGCTGTAAATGCAGCAAATTGTGCTGTCCAAGGCTCAAGAAGAAGGTAAGGTGGCTGTGAATTAAACAAGTTCCATGGGTGTTTGTTGCATTAAAAAATGTTTTTTCTGACTGCTACTTTAACCTGATCATTGCCAGATGAACTGCAAATATCAACTGTAGTCTGTGTGTGCGGTTTACTATGGTGACATCATAGTTTATCCCCCAAAGCCTTTAACATGTCAAAATACTTCCATGGGCTGAATGAATCCCAGGTTGGCTGTACGTTAGTTTTATTTATTAGCAGATTTAGTAAATTGTGTATGTGTTGCCTTTAAAGAGGCGTTAACCTCCAAATAACCATTTAACTCATTTTAAACAAGTGTCTTTAATGATTCTCTAGTTATTCTCTCTCTGTTAGTAATTTCATTGCTGCTAATGTCCAAACCCTGGAATTAGTAAACATCCCCACCCTGGCCTTGTGATCATTTTATTCTCTATCTGTCCATTTAATAAATAAATTTTAAATTATGGAATTTATTTATTAGACTTATTTTTAGATGAACTTCCCCTTTATTTTCTATTTGCGGCCATATCCCAAATAATGCTGGCTGATTCCCATTTTGAGAAGCGGTAGCAGGACGGTACCGCATGGTTTAGCCACCTAAATAAATTATAGGCTACTACATGGCAGGGAAAGGCTGTTTTGGGCTCCATGTAGGGGTAACACCTCATCCCTTTAATACAGATCCATATAAACCAGTACAAAGATCATCTCATCCCTTTAAATAAAAGGTGAACTTGAAACTATTTTTCTAGGCAAAGACAGAAAAATGGAAAAAACTTGGAACAAACATTAATTAGCAGTTTGTAATTTCACCTAATATCAATATAACATTAATTAGCAGTTTGTAATTACACCTAATATCAATATAACATTAATTAGCAGTTTGTAATTACACCTAATATCAATATAACATTAATTAGCAGTTTGTAATTACACCTAATATCAATATATCATTAATTAGCAGTTTGTAATTACACCTAATATCAATATATCATTAATTAGCAGTTTGTAATTACACCTAATATCAATATATCATTAATTAGCAGTTTGTAATTACACCTAATATCAATATAACATTAACAATAAAAAAAAACAGGGCAAAGCTAGGAAGGCTGGGTACACACCATCCAATATTTCCGGCCGACCATTATTACCATGTATCGGTTGGTTTTGCCTGAAATATTGTGTGGGTGGGACTACCATGACCAATCTCTTTGTCCATCGGATGAACAGGTGATCCGGTATGTTGGTAAATCTCGGCCGATCATGAGCTTCCCTATGGGACTTAACAATTGGTTGTGGCGAACTGTTGGCGCAGATATTTTTGCTGCGACTGACAGTGATTTGTTTTGATCAGCTAGTTGCAAATGGTTGGTCGGGACAAATCTTGTCCCTTGTGTACTCTGTCTTTCTGTCTGTCTGTCTATCCATCTATCCATCTCGCATAGTTTATCAGAAGACAAGGGAAAATGAATCTGGAAATATTTCCTGGTCACATTGCAGTCAGATGTGCTGGGAACAATTGCTTCCTTCTGCTTGGAAATAGTGTGACCCTAATCCGAGTTATTTGAACTGCTGAATCTCGGGTAACCCTGTTAGATGGCTTTGTTCCCCGTGCGTTGGAATGAATGCGCTCTTTACCACCATATTGGCGTAATAAAGAGAAAACTAGTGTCTGTGACAAGTTGATCCTTCCTGTTTCTCACTCCTACAGGAAATGTTTTTTAGTTACATTGCAGCCTTCGGTGAATTTCTATGTCCTCAAGGTCTCTAGAATATATTTAGCTGTTTATATGGTGGTTGGAAAATATAACACAATCGCGTGCATCTTTTATATCACATGTACATTTATGTCACGTGCACCTTTTATATCCCGTGCACCTTTTATATATTATTTAGAGAGGAGGTTATAACAAATCATCAACATTAAACTGCAGAACGGTCCCCAGTAATTATACAGTGACGACTGAACCTTTATAACGTCCCACTTATAACCGTGATGAGCCCCATACCATGCTTATGGTAACATCTCCTCTCCACCAGCCTGAATAGGATGTCCTCTTGTTACCTGAATCTTCCTAGACTGGTTCATTTCACAGATCTTTGGTTTGTTACTACCTGGGTTTCAAGCGTCATTGACTTGACATGATTTGTTTACGAACATGAAATGTAATTGTCAGGGTTGTCCACTGTCTGGTCATTGCAAATGAGGAAATGTTCATCATCTGACAGCCACAAGGTTTCGATTAGTTTAAAAGGTTCATTTATATGATCTGAACCAGAGTTTTTATTTTAAACAAACAAAATATAAAAGCACTTACAGGGAGATTCAATAAAAGTTCTTATCGTTAAAAATGGTGCTAATTTTGCCCCAACCAATCGAATATTATTTAACATTTAAAAGCGAACATCTGATTGGTTGGGGCAAAATTAGCACCATTTTTAACGATAAGAACTTTTATTGAATAACCCGGTTAGTCTATATTTGTACTCAAATGACGACTTGTACTAAAAAACAAAAAAACTGTTAACTTGTCCGTAATCTGCATACAACCCCAACTGCTATTTTTTTATTATTACATGCATTCGTCATAAATTAATTTCCATTCTGGAAAAGGTATCTGCCTCCTCCCTCTGCTCAATGAGCTTTCTATAAGCTTGAGCATGTGCAGAGGAGGCTGCAGGGGAATCGGTAGTCAATCATTTGTTGGGATGCCAGCAGTCATAGCCTTGGAGGGAGGAGCCAGTTTACTTGTCAGCTGGAAGGCAATAATTATACTAAACTATCTGGTTAGTAATTCATCTAATGTGCTGAACATATTGGTTGGGGGTGGGTAAAAGACATGTGACCAGGTGAACATGCCCTTTAAAAAAGTTAAAAGCCATGTTTAAAAAGTTATAGGCTTATACAAAAGTGCATTGTGTCCTTTTAAAAAGATGAAAATGTGTTAACTTGGCAGTTTCCAAGGGACATAGTCATTTAACTTCTTGTTACTGATCGTTGCAGTCACATTGGAGTTCAGCACTAGAGTCAGTAAGAGTTTATGTAGTGCACAACCCTTGAGCAGAGACAGATGTATCATAACTCTGTCCTTCACTGGAACATCTTGCCTCCCCTTGTGCTGATAGGCAGGAATGTGCTTTGGATCATGGGGGGGACGTTTTGTGCAGAGCTCTCCAGCAAAGTTCCATGGGCACATTGAGCTGTCAGATACAGCATTTTAATTAAATAATAAATTATCCCCCAGCTCATAGGTTAAGAAGTGGATCAAAATATCTTCTTACTGGTGGATTGTAGCTGTAGCAAACTTATTGTAGCTGTAGCAAACAATGCCAGGTAGCAACGGCTAGAGCTAGCAAGATATTGTCTTGTGTAAAGAGGGGAATAAGTCAAGAAGAAAGATATTATTCTCCCTCTTTACAAGACACTGGTAAGCCTCATTTGGAATATGCAGTGCAGTTTTGGAATCCCATATACAAAAGGGACATCTTGGAAATTGAGGCAGTTCAGAGAAGGGCAACTAAATTAATAAGGGGAATGGAGGGGCTTAAATATGCAGGCAGATTAGACAAGTTAGGGCTGTTTACATTGGAGAAGCAACGTTTGCGTGGGGACATGATAACCTTGTACAAATATATTAATGGGCCATACAGTGAACTCTCTGGTGCATTGTTCACTAATAGGTCATATTAGAGGACACGTGGACATCCTTTAAGGTTGGAAGAAAAGAAGTTTCATCTTCAGGTTAGGAAAGGTTTCTTTACAGTGAGAACGATGAAACTGGAACGGTCTTCCAGCTGATGTGGTAATGGCAAGTTCATTAAACTAAAACTAAAAAATATTGAGAATTACTGGTATTAATGTATATAGATCTGGTTGATCCAGGGATACATTCTGATTGCCGTATGGAGTCAGGAAGGAGTCCCCCCCCCCGTCCCGTCCCCCCCCTTTTTTTGCTGGGTTTTTTTTTTGCCTTCCTCTGGATAAACTGTTAGGTAGGGTTAAAAAAAAAAGAGGGTGAATAGGTTGGACTTGATGTCTTTATTCAACCTCAATTACTATGTAACTATGGATCGGGTCTTTTGGTTTAGGGGAGTAATTAACCTTTATTTGAATTTCTGTGTTGGCATAAACTTTCCCTTTTAACTAATATTGGGCTTCTGTTTCCATCTTAGGTCCGATAAGTTGCTTTCAGATTAGTTGTTAAGCCCAGACCCATGTAATAACCTGTTAAAGTGCATATAGTACTGTCTCTTTACATGGGCAGTTCTGAAATAGCCCATAAAAAACGGTAACCCAGCTCTTGTAGAATGTTAATAAATATTCAGGGTTATTCAATAAAAGTTCTTATCGTTAAAAATGGTGCTAATTTTGCCCCAACCAATCAGGTGTTAGCTTTCAAATGTTAAATATGATCTGATTGGTTGGGGCAAAATCATTTTTAACGATAAGAACATTTATTGATTCTCCCTGATAATTTTCAATACAATCCATTCTTTATTAATTCTGTGTGGTCTAGAAATGAAGGCTTTCCAAGTCAATCTCGGGGGGTGCTGACATATTAACTCGTAGTATAATGTACTTTTGTGAAATGAATAATCCTTCCTTTTCTCTGCATTCCCCGTAGGTTTCTCTGCATTCCTATTGCATTAAGCACTTTTATGTTCAGAGTAAAATGTCTTCCTTTTACCCATCTCTAGTAAAGAAGTTTCAAAACCCTGGATATGAGTGTGTTCCTTCCCACAAAAACCAATCAGGGAGATCCAATAAAAGTTCTTATTGTTACAAATGGTGCTAATTTTGCCCCAACCAATCAGATGTTAAGGTTTGTACACACGTGCGATCATTGGTGTGTACGAACTTTTAGCTGTTAAATAAGATCTGATTGGTTGGGGCTAAATTAGCACCATTTTTAATAAGAACTTTTATTGAATCTCATGTATCTACTTCCATGGTCTGCTCTATCATACGTAGACCCCGTATGTCTATGGTCTACCTAATCCTGTTTCTCCTCACTCTAAAGGTTCGTACACATGTGCGAATATCTACGAACAAGTGTTTCGGACGATAATCGGTCCGTGTTTGGGCACTTTATTGGGTGAAACGGCCGCTTGTTCGGAGATCTGCCTGGTGGATTGGGCAACGATCTCCGAACAAATGGCTGTTTCGCCGCTAAAGTGCCGATACACGGGCTGATTATCGTCCGAAGCGCTTATTCGTACACATCGTGCGCCGCGATCACACGTGTGTACGAACATTAATTCTTTACTCCTGTTTGGGTAATTATGGTGGGACTAAAAACAAAAGAACTGGACTGTAATTGGTTGATTGTACCTGATACATTGTTTATTGTTTTAAAATGATTGGACAAGGACACCATAATGTGGGTTTAAAACACAACCCACCATATTTCTAGAAATTGTCTCTGTGGACAATCCCCTATTTGCTTTACAAATGTAAAATGTCTGGGATGATCTCAAGCAAGCTCCATGGCCTGTATGTACCTGCAGCTGGTAGCACTGTGATTGGTTCCTACATTGAACACAATACTTTTTAAAGCCTGTGTCCATTTTCTGTGTCCAAATCTGACTCTTTGTACTAGAATTACTCTGGTAGAGCCCCCCCCCCCCCCCAAAAAAAGAATTTGATGCACCTTTGTACTAGAGTTATGTATGACTAATGCTTATTGACTTACTTTGGCCTCCTGTAATAAAGGTAAAAATGATAGGACAGGACTGTCTTTAAACATTCTGATTGGTTCCTCAAAATGCAGACAATCAGAATGACTGACTGCACAACTATAGCAATATTCTGTCTAGTTCTGATCCAATAGTACTTTACCATCTAATGGCCAATTGGATGATGTAGAAGGGTAGACTAGATGGACCAGTCTGCTCAATTCCTAGTATGACATCATGGCTTATTACAATCTGCCCTTTAAACACATGACGGCACAAGACAATTGTACTTGATATAGTGTGTAATATATTGGTAAAGAAGAACAATAACATTTCTGCAGAACTTGACACGTCTTGACACGTACAATATTATATACAGGATAAATTCACACCTTTGTCCGTGAATGGCGACTGTTGCACAATTTACTGGAAAAGCGAGTTTTTTTGTTATAGCTCTAATTATAGAGGAGTCACTGATTCCTTTTCACCTTTATTTGCTCTTAAATGTAACATACCAGCTGTATGGACAATCTACTGTACGATACATAAACAGATATGCATTGTCCTGCCCAGTACCCCATGCCATGCTAAGCTTGTTTTATTGTATGATTAGAGATCTTTATTCACATCTAATTGTTTTAATTCAATTCCGTAATGGGAAGGTTGAACTAATTCTATGGAATTTACCCAGAACCGCAATCTGGCTTCCGACGCATTAATATGGAGGTTGTGATGAATCGATACCCAATGCTGTAACGTTAGCTAACCGCTAAAACCAGCTGCAACTGCCATATTAAAAAAGTTTTCTAACTGCATTAACCCAGTAAAAAGTGGACTTTTGATTGGTTCTTGCAAACTTCTGCATTTCTCGTTGCATCAGACCCTTAGCAGTTTGGGTCACTAACCTGGGATGCTAATGCTGGAAGTTGACGTTTTCATTTATCTAGAGGACCACCGGTTGGATATCCCTGGTTTGCAACACAATATATGTATTTCCGTGCTTTGTAACTGTGCAGTGATATTTTATTCTACGGTGGTGGTTTGCATTGCGTTTTGGTTGCTATTGTAGTCGGTGGTTATTGGTTTCTGGATGTAACAGGAGCTGCCAACATCTGTGTTGAATAAAAAGCTTGTAAACCTGTAAGGACCCTGTAGGCTAGTAGTCCTTTGTTTTATGACATTCACGCATATTCCTCATTCCATGACGTGACATGTAAGACATGTAGGATTACACACCATCATTTTCCTCCTCTGAAGGGATCTAGTTGCCTTTACCTCTCTTGTTTTTAAATTGGTTGAAGTGTTGAACTCTCTGCCTGCATAGCTATTCTGCAAAGAGAACAGTGAAATTAATATGGCTGACGTGACTCCCCAAACCCATTCCCTTCCCTCCATGTTTAAGGGTTTTAGCACTTGCCCGTGAAATACTTTATTTGTCGTCAAACAAATTGTCTAATTCTCCTTCCTTAAAGATTTCAAATGTAGTAATACTGAAAAACGTATACCGGTAACTATGTGTTAAATAGTATACATCATTTTTTTTTCTGCTTGCAAGGAATATTGTTTTTACGAGGTACTAGTCAAAGTCATTGGTTCTTATTCTGTAAATCTTACATTAACTGCCCAGCACAAATGCATTGGTTTCACATTGGTACCAACCCTGCACAATGGGCTATGGAGGCAATGGAACAAAGTAAGAGGGTCAGTTTAATGGCACCCTCTATTATTTTCTTGACGCTTGGTTTCATGGGTCAATTAAGAAAATACTGATGCGTAGGCCCACCTGGAGTTTTCTTTGTGTCCCTGGGCACCAGTGCAAACTGACCTTTCAATGGGGTTTGGCATCTTCCACAACAGGAGTAAATTTTAATAAATAATAGTAAACCTATTTTAATTCCATTCTATTGTTTACTGGTAGACCTTTCTCTCGAAGACTTCCTTCCTTCTACCAAGTCCAAGACTCTTGATAGACCAATGGGTTTTGATACCAATGAACAAGATTAATCTTCAAAAAGTCCGAGGGACAAGGTTTATATTGGGAGTATCTGGCAGAGAAGTGTGTGGATTTGTTCTGTACGGAAATGTTCTTGTAAGGGGACATTCATTCTGTTTTTGTTGGTGGTCAATGCAGATGAATTCCAGAATGCATTTTGACTTCCAGATATGACAATTTACAGTGCAATGGTAGAATCCATATAATGCTTTCAACTAATCCAAATACTTACAGAAAGTAGAGAGAGTAAAGGAGATATTGAGATTGAAGAAAGGCAGTAAAGTACCTGGCTATTTAGTTTTGTTCCTGTCTGCAATTCATACTGGCTGCAAAAAATAAATGTCTTATTGGGGGTTTACGTATTATCGGGAGGAAAGCTTTCCCATTAAAATTTGAATTGGAGAACAGTTGAAGCTCATATGCTACTCCATTGTCAGCTTTTTCCTCTGTTTTTCACGCTTTCCAAAGAGTTTCTCATGAATTTACCGTTTTCTTTATTGTTTGTGATTATTAGTTTAGGACTCTAGTCTAGGACTGACCACTTACATTTCTTTTTTGCTTACAGAAATTGCAAAAAAAACAGAAAGGGGAGCCAGTTCAGGAGCTGAATGACTTTACTGGTAAGATGCAAAATGGCCTCTATAGAAAGTTTTTATGTGATTGGTCCAAAAAAAGAATAAACTTCTATTTTAATGATGTTATTAGAAGAAATATGGAACTTTAACCAAACAGATTAATATCGCTGCACAAAGCTGATTTCCACGCAATCCAATTGTAATAGCTAACATTGAATGCTGTAATAGCTTATTTGGGAAAACACATGGATGGCCTAACTACCTACATTTTGTATGGCCAATGAGCTAACAGTCGGATTGCAGGTGAAGGGTGGTGCTACCAAAGCTAAGTTCAGCCAAAGACATCTGGTTCCATACCAGCAGAGATGAATGGATAACGTCATATTACTTTCCGTCAGAACAGGATTATCCACAAGGCAACCCCAGACACCTGCCTAGGGCCCAGGAAACTTCTGGGGGCCCAGCTTCAGAAGCAGTAACAAAAAACAGTCTATACAATATATGTAGCAAAAAAGGGGCCCTAAATGATGGCACTGCCTTGGGCCCCATTTGATCTTAATCCATCTCTGCTTCCCATTATAACGACTTAGCAACTTTATGAGGTGTTTCATATAGAAATTCTGGATTCCAGGTTGTGTTTTTGATATTTAAATACCATTGATGTCTTCTCTTGGCAAGTGTTAATGTTGGTAAACCGATATTACTGTAGTTCAGCAATCATTTCTTTGGAGACCTACTGGAAGTCATCCATAGGGCATTTGGAAGGCAGACAAATTTGATTGATATCACAGAGACAGACCGTTCTGGTTTCTCTTTTTACTTTCTTAGCCAAAAGCCATGGACCCATTGAGCTTTTACAGAAGATCAAGGAATACGAGCAGGAGATTAGAGACATCCTTCAGAAACACCAAGATGAGAAGAAGGCTCAGTCAGAGGCACACAAGACAGAGATTGAAGCTCGAACACAGGAGTTACTGGCACAGGTTTTTCCTTATTTCTCCAAGCATTACCCTATTACCCTTGCCAGCACGAAGCTTAAGTTAGAGCTCCTGTCTTTTTCCTGTAATAAACTTAGATGTGCTGGTTGCTTTGAAGTATCTTCACACTGCTGTAACATATTTCATACAGTACGGTAAAAACAGATCCCCGACTAACTACTATCGTATGGAAAACTGTGTTCTATTGAGTTCAATGCTGTTACGAAGACCTTTCTCATTATTTTGTTACAAATTTAAAAGCAGTGTTAAGTATGCAATCTAAACCAAAATGAATGGAATCTTTACACTCTATTGAAAGTAGGACAGAGCCTTCATTATCAGGTTAGCTACATTGATGATTAAAAAGGAAGGGTGTTGTAATGTTATCTATTGATAAAAGATTTTAAGAGACAAACACAAGTTAATAGATGAAATAGTTTAAAAGGAAGTTTTCCTTCCCATACAACCCCGTGCCCCCCATTAAAATTACCATAGGTGAGGACCTTTTCTATATCTGCTGTACCACTGTGCAGAATAGCTCTGTCATATGCTTCATACTTTAAAGGGCATGTCCACCCCAAAATTAAAATTTAACCCCATACTGGCCCCACTCTGTCATTTAATAAAACCCTTACCTTATGGTAAGTCCAGGAAACTGCAGTGTAGGATCTCTGTGTGACTCATCCTGCTCCTGTGTCTGCCTCAACCTCGACAAGGTTTGAGGCATGTGCAGGAGAGTCCTCCCCCCCCCCTCCTTCTCCCTCCCATTTTGCTGTCCCTTCCCCTAGCTCTAAACCCCTTGGTCCAAATATAGGTATAGGTCCCCCAGCCCCAACCGCTATAAAAGAATTTATAGAGAGTCCCCCAATAGCTACTTACCTTACCACTCTCCCCCGGCGTTCTGAGCAGCCGGCAGCCGCGTCCCTGATTGGCTGCCTCTCAGCCAATCAGAGACACGGCTGCCGGTCCCGCCCCCTGCTTGCAGTTCCGTGCAAGCAGAGGGCCGGGAGAGTGCGGGCGGAGGAGAGAGGGAAGGTAAGTAAAAATCGGTGCACTTTCTAAAAAATCTATTATGGCGGTTGGGGCTGGGGGAACTATACCTACATTGTATAAAAAAGGGGTGGACATGCCCTTTAATATGCTCATTGAACTCCTTGGTGTTTTGTAATATCCCATGTATTAGGCAATACAAATATAATGAAGTTTACACGGGAGTGGCCTTTAAAGGAGGACATGGCTAGAATGTTGGGGCGCTAAGCTCAATGTTGTCCGTGGTACCCCTTTTAGGAATTCCTCCTCTTCTCCCTGCTCTTATGCAGCCTTACCCAAATGTGTAGTGGATTTTACATGGCGTTTGAAGCCCTTTGTGACCTTACCAGACGACACTTTATAAAAAGGGAGATAAATGCACAAAAAAGGGGGTATCCGATCACCTCTACGGCCCACATAGTTCATCAATCCAGTGTGCGTGTGTGTGTAGATTTGGCCGGGGTTTTAAACCAATGCTTTCTTGTAGGCACAGATGGATAGAGAGGCAGAGATTAAAAGGTGCCTATTGGAACAAGCTGCCATCTTGAACACAGAGCTGGAGGTAAAATGCGCAGGTAAAATGATGAAATTGGATTGATTCATGTTTAGTACTGTTTTAGAGAGGGATTCGTTTTTATTTCAGGGTATTATTAAAGGACAATTCCACCCTCATAAGAACATCTTTTAGAAAGAATGGCCTCTTTAAAATATGTTGATATATCCTACTTTGTCCTGTGAATTCATTGCTGTATGCCTGCTATGCTTCTGGATGCCTTGTGGAAAATGAGCAATTTACAAACCTGTACTGAGCCTGGGCATGCTCAGAAGAGGCAGACAGGGGATTAACATTCAGTCATTGGCTGACTGTCAAATCCATAACTGACCGTTAACTGGAAGAACCAGGAAGCAGAAAGAGGGGCAACAGGACATTGTGCAGGATTTCAGGTTAGACTTACATATTTCAGATTTCAATCTATTACCGTTTAGGGTTTTGGGGGATGAATTACCTGTATATAGGTTTTCATTTTAGGGCTGGACTTGCCCTTTAAGGCTGAGGCCCCACTGCAGTGCATTTCTGTGCTCACTGAGATTTCCACAACCATCCTTGAAATGCATGCGATTCGCACAATTAACGGTGTTTGCATGCATTGCAATGATGAACGAGAGTGCAATGCATCTAGTGGGGCTGACTACATTGAACCCCATTGGCGTGCGATGGGCAAATCACAGTCAGACTGCAAAAAGTGGTCCAAATTGCGGCAGTGGGGCCTGAGTCTTTAGGGCTAGGCCACACTAACACGAAATTCATGTGATTTCCGATGCGCATGAATGTTGAATTTTCTGTCTTACTGTTGAACATCTCTAATGGCTAATTACTAAAAAGTCTGTATTAAAGGGCAAGTCCAGCCCCAAAATGAAAACTTACACACAGGTAAATCACCCCCCAAAACCCTAAACGGTAATAGTTTGAAATGTGAAATATATAAGTCTAACCTGAAATCCTGCACAATGTCCTGTTGCCCCTGTTTCTGCTTCCTGGTTCTTCCAGTTAGTAACTGTCAGTTATGGATTTGACAGTTGACATCACAGCCAATGACTGAATGTTAATTCCCTGTCTGCCTCTTCTGAGCATGCCCAGGCATGGGCTCAGTTTCCATGGGGCATCCAGAAGCATAGCAGACATACAGTAATGAATTCATAGGACAAACTATGATATATCAATATATTTTAAAGAGGCCATTCTTTCTAAAAGATGTTATTATGGGGATGGAGTTGTCCTTTAATTGTAACAACAAATTATTTTAAATACCTCGCTATTCCATGGATATAGAACTTTTTGCAATATGTAGGCATTTCCTTAATATCTCATGGAATAAATATGGGAATTTCAATTAGCCCCAGTAACTGAACGTTTAAAATGTGATCTCCAAAGCCTATTGGATATAATGGGTCCTGTAGTGTTGGCAGAGGCATTTTGGGTGATCACCACGGTTACTTTCCCTACAATGAGCGCTGTGGGAAATGTGAAGGATTATTAAATGATTGGAATGTTAACTAGAGAAGAACTCTAATCTAATATCCGGACTAATTGGCCGCTCAATTTAAATTGTTTGAAGTCAATAAATTTATTCAATTATTCATTACAGAAAGCCCTCCTGCCACTTTTTTTTATGGGAGGTACAAACAGGGATTTATCGAGACCCACATTGCTCTTTTTCTTTTACCTGTGATTGGTGGTTGTCTCTAGGGTTTGCAGAACCCCTGGTTGTCTCTAGTTTTGGTGGAAGAAAATCTTGCCATCTGTAGCTAACTTTGGGCAGAATAGTGAAAACAAATGTATTTACATGGGGATTGCCAGATGAACATTGGTTTTGGGATTATGGTCAGAATATGTCTTTTCAGGTTCATATTATTTTGTGCTTTTCGTCTGGACCCCTGGAGCAGAACTGGGATAGGAAGGGCATACGGAGATGATCTGAAAATATTCTGCTGGTTCACGAATTTAACCTTTGATTCAGTTTCTAATTAGACCAGTTCCTGCCCCTGTTATTCATTCATTGCTTTTTGTTTTCAGAGCTGCAGAAGTCTTATGATCTGGAGAAGTTAACCCTTGCAGAAAGCTACCAAAAAATAACCGATTCACTGCAGGTGTGGACTTATTTTTATTGCTTTACTGTTACGGACTTTTCACCATAGCTAACCAATTCATTTCGATATAGTGTGGGTATATAAATCAAGGCAGGGATGTATTTTTAAGCTTTAAATCCATTAAAACTTACAGGGAGATTCAATAAAAGTTCTTATTGTTTAAAATGGTGCTAATTTTGCTCCAACCAATCAGATGTTATTTAACATTTAAAAGCGAACATCTGATTGGTTGGGGCAAAATTAGCAGCATTTTAAACGATAAGAACTTTTATTGAATCTCCCTGTTCATATTTAATTCATACACTCCTAGTGACAAATGATTTTTTTTTTTTTGTCATCATAGAAATATTTGTATATTATTTCTACCTCCCCTGTATGAAATGTGTTTTGTTATTAGAAAATGATATAGAATGGAGATTCAATAAAAGTTATCGTTAAAAATGGTGCTGATTTTTTGGGCAAAATTAGTGGCACTTTTACCGATAAGAATGTTTATTGAATAACCCTGATAGTACTTTGTTTCTGTGTGTAGGGGACAGTGGATGAGTTAAACTCCCAGTTGGCTTCATTTCGAGAGAAAATGAAGAGGGTGGAAGAGTCTGTGTTGACACAAGACTACAAGAGACACATCCAGGTACTTACTGACCTAACCAATAAAGATGTTTCTCCTATGTGGCACACTTGGAGAAACACTTGGTTTAACCCCTGGTTTCTGCTGTACTGAGTCATTATCAGGTATGAACACATTACTTGCCTTCTTAATAAAGCCCAAAGGAACAACCATTGACTTTGCCGCTATGATAACAGTTGGGCATCTTTCCCAACATGGTATCCCCTATATGCTTGTTCAGACAAGTATACAAGCTGCTAGTAAATAGGTAATACTTAAAGGTTGGGACAACTAGAGCATTATTTCTCCAGTACAAAAATATTTTTATTGGTCGCAAAAATAGTTGATACAATACATTTGTATATGAATAACATGGACTGTATTTACTATGCTAGAATGATAAAATCCCACCAGCAATCGCCATAATCCTGCAGGACCATTAGCATTAGTTCTCATTGTTAAAAATGGTGCTAATTTTGCCCCAACCAATCAGATGTTATTTTTCATATGGTAAATAATCTGATTGGTTGGGGCAAAATAAGCACCATTTTTAACAATATTATCGTTATTATTACATCTCCCTGTAGGTGCGCTGG
This sequence comes from Hymenochirus boettgeri, assembly GCA_019447015.1. NCBI lineage: Eukaryota > Metazoa > Chordata > Amphibia > Anura > Pipidae > Hymenochirus > Hymenochirus boettgeri. The sequence continues at coordinate 29,898,813 of CM033471.1, read as the reverse complement.
GGCCCGTTGCACTATGATCCAATGATCAGAGCGCATGGTATGCGATGACCATTTTTGGTGTGATTCGCATTCGCTCTGATCCCCAAAAAATCACAGGGATCACAGCGCAATCGGGCACCAATGCCCACGAAGTGCATGCGCAACTCACACGCTTAGTGTGGCCTCAACCTAAAAAGTAATTTTGATTAGCAGAACTGACTTCATAGTACTATTAATGTTTTTGATACTATTTAACAAGCATGTCTACTCCTTCTGGCAAAATGAATCTGCCTCCTCCCTCTGCTCAGTGAGCTTTTTATAATATTGAGCATGTGCAATGGAGGCAGAAGAAGAAACAGATGTCAATCATTGGTTGAGGTGGCAGCAGTCACAGCCTTGAGTAGCCAGCTTACTCCTTATTATTGCCAAAAATGATCCTTCTATCTGGTTAATAATATATGTAATAATGTGCTGAATATATCAGTTGAAGTTGGGGGGCAGGTAACTGGCATGTAACCCGTTTTTGTTTTAAGTATAGACTTTAAGTGCTTCTACCTATATAGTTTTTTTTTCATATTGAGGTTAGGCCTGCTAAATGAATTACGTATGATTGGCTGTTTTCATTCTCCTGAACTATACCTTATTTTTTTCCAAAGTTCTAAGTATTTGTCTTTTATAAGAAATCAGCCGGGGGCTCTGTGTCCTTATATGGTCGGCGAACTCCTTGAATCATTTACAATATAGTTAAGGAATTGGAGTCTGATGGGTTATAAACTTCCTTGTGCTGCCTATTAATGAAATGAGCCTTTGCAGTTGATCTGATCAAGATCTGCTACAGGGGGAATCTCCAATGTTTGAGAACTACATCTGACAGTATTTCCTAGAGCCCTGAACTCCTTTCTTGGAGAATGCTGTAAGCTATCTCTTGATGGGTAGTTAACAAACAGGCCCTGTGCCCTTGTGTGCATTTATTGTGTGTGCTAAGAACCTGATTAAAGGCAGGCATTGCTGGATGAAGCAATTGATGTATTCCTTATTGGTATGTAAAGAGTCTTTCATGAGGTGGTTTATATTGCCCATGAGTGCGCCATCTACCTGGGGAGCAGAACATTGCATGGGATGTTACTGTTAATGTCAAGTCAACAAACATGGTGAGAACAAAGTCTCAAGGCTGTGGCCAATTTAAAACCCTCTTCCCCACCATATGGAATCTAGAGTAGTGGATCTTCCTTCCCCAAAGTTTCTTTGCCACATTTCGTATGGAATGTGTGTGTGTGTGTGTGAAATGCTAATTTAATGGAGAATCTGTTTTTCCATTTCAACAAATCAATGACATTTTTTGTTAAATTGTTTAACGATGTCCACTTCTTTTTACTGCTTTGCCCAAAGGATTATGGGACTCCAGGTCAGTTTTGGGAACAAGAGTTGCAGAGTTTGCACTTTGTGATTGAGATGAAAAGTGAGTTAATTCGTGAGCAGGAGAAGCGGCTATTGAGTCACGGATCCACAGTAAGTAAAATCTTCAAAATTGCCTTCTAGGATTATCAGAGCCCGGAACATTGTCTGTAATACATTGTATAGTCTAGTCTAAGGGCTGATCTAAAACCATCCTTCTGTAGCTGGTACTGTATCTGTAATACATTGTATAGTCTAGTCTTAGGGCTGATATAAAACCATCCTTCTGTAGCTGGTACTGTATCTGTATACATTGTATAGTCTAGTCTTAGGGCTGATCTAAAACCACCTTCTGTATGGCACTGTATCTGTAACACTGTATAGTCTAGTCTTAGGCTGATCTAAAACCATCCTTCTTAGCTGGTACTGTATCTGGTAATACTTGTATAGTCTAGTCTTAGGGCTGATATAAACCATCCTTCTGTAGCGGGTACTGTATCTTAATACATTGTATAGTCTAGTCTTAGGGCTATATAAAACCATCCTTCTGTAGCTGGACTGTATCTGTAATACTTGTATAGTCTAGTCTTAGGACTGATCTAAAACCATCCTTCTGTAGCTGGTACTGTATCTGTAATACACTGTATAGTCTAGTCTTAGGACTGATCTAAAACCATCCTTCTTAGCTGGTAACGGTATCTGTAATACATTGTATAGTCTAGTCTTAGGGCTGATATAAAACCATCCTTCTGTAGCTGGTACTGTATCTGTAATACATTGTATAGTCTAGTCTTAGGGCTGATATAAAACCATCCTTCTGTAGCTGGCACTGTATCTGTAATACATTGTATAGTCTAGTCTTAGGGCTGATCTAAAACCATCCTTCTGTAGCTGGTACTGTATCTGTAATACATTGTATAGTCTAGTCTAAGGGCTATTCAAAAACCATCCTTCTATAGCTGGTACTGTATCTGTAATACACTGTATAGTCTAGTCTTAGGGCTGATCTAAAACCATCCTTCTGTAGCTGGTACTGTATCTGTAATACATTGTATAGTCTAGTCTTAGGGCTGATATAAAACCATCCTTCTGTAGCTGGTACTGTATCTGTAATACACTGTATAGTCTAGTCTTAGGGCTGATCTAAAACCATCCTTCTGTAGCTGGTACTGTATCTGTAATACATTGTATAGTCTAGTCTTAGTGCTGATCTAAAACCATCCTTCTGTAGCTGGTACTGTATCTGTAATACATTGTATAGTCTAGTCTTAGGACTGATCTCAAACCATCCTTCTGTAGCTGGTACTGTATCTGTAATACATTGTATAGTCTAGTCTTAGGGCTGATATAAAACCATCCTTCTATAGCTGGTACTGTATCTGTAATACATTGTATAGTCTAGTCTTAGGACTGATCTAAAACCATCCTTCTGTAGCGGGTACTGTATCTGTAATACACTGTATAGTCTAGTCTTAGGACTGATCTAAAACCATCCTTCTGTAGCTGGTACTGTATCTGTAATACATTGTATAGTCTAGTCTTAGGACTGATATAAAACCATCCTTCTGTAGCTGGTACTGTATCTGTTAAGCTAGGTACACACAGTCCAGATTTCTGAAAGATCTGCATACACACAGTCCCGAGCGTTCTCCCTAATGAACTTCATAGGAGAACGTTCGGGACTGTGTGTTTTTATCGGCCGTGCTAGACTCCTCTATAGGGAGTCTAGCGCTGCCGATGGAAATTTTCAGCTTTTCCCGAACGAGTGTTCGGCCGACCCGATCGTTCACTGGCCACGCGCTTTTTCGGGAAACGAACGCACACACATAACGATAAAGCCCCGATACCGTCGGATCCGACGGTATCGGGGCTTTATCGTTACTGTGTGTACCCAGCTTAATACATTTTATAGTCAAGTATTAGGGCTGATCGAAAACCATCCTTCTGTAGCTGGTACTGTATCTTTAATACATTGTATAGTCTAGTCTTAAGCTGGGTACACACACTAACATTAAAGCCCCGATACCGTTGAATCCGACGGTATCGGGGCTTTATCGTTGTGTGTACGTTCGTTTCCCGAATGACCACGTGGCCACCAAGCGATCGGGTCGGCCGAACGCTCGTCGGGAAAGGCCGAAAATTTCCATTGGCCGCGCTAGACTCCTTATAGAGGGAGTCTATAGAGGGATTCATAGGAATCTTGCTACTCCAGCAATGAAAAGGTTAAAACCGGCACTGTGTTATTAGAAGGTGTGTGCGTTATCACTGCTGTGAAATAGATACATTGTATATGAGATTTATGGGAAAAGATGTTAAAAATGAAACTTTTGGGAAGCTCCCCATATCCAATGGTAAATTTTCTATATCAGATTACCGTAGTTTATCTGTATTGACACGATTACATTTTGAGCACAACATACTAGATTAAATCATTTTTTGTTTTGTATGCGTGCGCTCTTTTTCTGCACACGTATGTAATCCATCAAATCTGGAATGTTGGAATTGTCCTGTTGTAAAGCTTGATTTCCATGTTCTTTATGATTTAGCACAGATAAACCCCCGGGATAGATCTGAGTATTCCGTTCTGTTAGTGATATTTCTTTTTCCTATGACAGATGGAGAGAAATGTGATCCTAGAGGAGAGAGTGCGGAGCCTCCTGCAGGAAAGGGAAGCCTTAAAAGTGCAAACACAGAAGCAAGCAGCTGTCACTGTGTGGGTGTCTACAGTCATTCCTCTCCTCTGTTTCAAGCTTCATTATGATTTATGTTTTGCATCCTGGTCTATTTTTTGCTGCTAGATACCAAAAGCTTCCTTCTTGTTGGAGTCGCTGACCCTAGTGACCACTGGATGGCTATGGGCTACTTATAACCATTTAGAACAGCCAGTAGTGTAACAGTTGTGTAAAAAATTACAACATTTGGAATTAGTGATCTGTTTTTTGTTTTTTTTTTAATTAAAGGGCATGTCCACCCCAGATTAAAACGTGTACTTCCCTCCCACATTCCACCCTCTCAGACCCCAAGATGCCAATCATGTATGATACACCCCTTTCTGCAAAGGTTCCCATCTCCCCTGTAAGCTGCATAGGGTCTAAATGAGCTCAGTGAAGGTGTGCAAGCTTTTAGTCAGGAGAATCCCTTCCTACTTCCATCCCACCCCTAACCTCCCAGTGGTCTCCGTTTGTGCACTGATCTCGCTTCTTTTTATTCCCCCTCACAGGCGATTGTCGGAGGAACTTTTAAGCACTCAGCTCACCCTGGAGAAACAAATCCATCTCCGAGAGAGACTTGAACGAGAGAAGGAACAGAATCTTTACCGGACAGTAAACGGTGATATTCCTCAACAGTTCTCGATCTCCGCCAACCCACAGGAGATTTCCGTAATGGTGAAATGATCTCTGACCGTAACCTGTGAACATGCCGCACAGTGAATGATTCTGCAACTGACAAAGGACCCAGACTCTTATACTTAAGATTTTATATTTATTTTTACCCAGATGCCAGTATTTAGCGAACTTGTGATTGGACGTACGTCAGTAGCTCCCTTGGAACTTCAGATATATCCTATTTTTTTGGATCCCGTTTCACATTGTGGGAGAAGACCTGTTGACTTCTGGCTGTCCCCAAACAAAAGTTCAGAAATGTTTTAAACTGTCCCTTGTTATATATGTCACTAGGAAACTTCAGGAGATATTTTATTGACTAGATCATTTTCGGGCCTCTTTGCATTTTTTCCCCCTGACCTTATCAAGTGAACAGAGGCAGCGAACAAATGTCATTGGCTGTGAAACTGACCACTAGAGCCCGTCTAAGTTGTCTATGAGGGCTTGTTTTACAATGGCTTACCAAAGTTGGGTTTACCAAAGATCTCTTGTTAAATGCTACAATGATTTTAGAAAGTCTTCTGAGAACATCCAGGATTTTTTGGGAATGTTCTATTGGGTTCTATACCCTACAAACCTTCAGTTCTTGCGCACAGGTTTTTTTTTTACACTCCATTAATGAGCACAGTGGGCTTGTCCTGACAGTCTCCGGATAGGAGTCCTTAATGTTAGATAGATTAGGTTTATCTTTCTGTGCACTACAGCACTTTCCTCAAACTGTGTGTGTTAGAACTTAGAAAACCGCTGGAATGTTGAAATTCTGTTTGTTTTTAACGACGCGCTGGATTCTTTTAGACGGGAGGCATCATTATTTTAAGCGCTTATGTAGAGGCCTTTTTATTTCTTGTTATAAATATGTTTTATATATTAAATGTTTCCTTTGTGAATGTTGCTGGTGAAGGATTTGTAATACGCGTGAATAATCTGAGGCCAATAAGTTATTTCAGGTACCGTAAATCTTTAGATCTTACACTGCCGAGCACTCACAGGACTGCCCATTTCCCTTGCTGCCTGACACATTTAGAAGAGATGGTAAAAATGACAGAAGAATAAGACGTCGACACAGGGTGCCGAATTGCAGGCTTATTTTGGGTAAACCTTTTTTGAGTCTCCTTTTAAGAATAATGTAACTAATAGATACAGAGACGTGAAGTGGAAAAACCAAGATGGCAGCTTTAAACGGTTAACCACATTAAGGGTGTGAGTTTAAAGTTAAATTGAACATCACATCAGTTCAGCTAAATCCCTATTGGATCATGTCCAGGACTCTTACAGCAAAACGTTCTGCTTTAAAACAAAGCGGATATGTAAACACAGTTCTATGATTTAGGGCTGGTACGTGTGTTAAATACAAATCTGCAGCTGAGATTTCTGGACAATAACACACAGAGAAGCTGTCCAAACAGTGTACGGTAAGACTCCATGATAAATCACCTCTGATCTTCTTAAAGGACAACTACTGTAAAAATGTACTTACAAATAAAAAGTACCCGAGGCAGGATTGATTATTCCTACCTCCTAATGTTGTTTTGTTGTAAGGTAAGTTGCGTGTAAGGTAAGTTTCTTTGTCCGTTGCTCCTGGGGAATTGATTGTAAGGCATAGCTCCTTTAGGCTGGATACATACGAAGGGATTATTTGTCCCGATCGAGCGCTCGGTACACCGGGACAAATGTCTGATAGTCGTGGCAATAGTGGGCGTGGCCGACAGATCGTATGATCGATCGTGCAGTCACATAGGGAACCGCACAATCTATCGTGATTTATCGTCACGTCCCATTGTCCATTCGTCCGAAGGCCGCCCGCCCCACACCAGCAGATATTTTCAGACGACCGACCAATGGTGCCGTGTGTCGGTCAGCCAAAAATATCTGCTGGTGTGTACCCAGCCTTAGCCTCCAGGTCTTCAATCAATACATTAAAGGTATAGTTCCTTTGTGCTGCCGTTCCTTTAGAAAAATGATATTGGGAGGTAGAAAGTACCAATCCTACCGCCCCAGGTACTTTTTCTTTTTAACTGTTTTTTGTAAAAACTTTATACGCACTTTAGTTCTCCTTTAAAGGGATATGTTACAGACAAATGATAGAATCCTAGACCAATAGATGGTAACCAAAGGCTAGTTTGTCTGACCGGTGGCTCATTTTAAATTTATGGAAACACCAATCAGAAGTGCTGCTGTGTAAATGATTCTATTTAGTGCATAGTTGGTCTTGCTTGAAGATATATACAGTATGTGCAGATATGAATGACAAGCAGCTATACGGTTATCTTGTGTGCCCACTTTAAAGCTATTCCTTGAAGGGGTCATGTAGGATGTGTGATTTATACAAGAACCTTCCTATATTTACTATGTTGGATCTCTGTAAATAAATTAGGAACATTCAGCTGTTCTAATTGGCTATCAGTGGGTGGTTATAATTCCAGGGTTGATATTGCAAACAGGATATAAATAGAAGGAACAGAATAGGCGTTCGTACCCTACCAGCTAAAGAGGTCAAAAAGATGTTTGAACTTGAATAAATGTAACATGAAATGTTTGGGATTCTGGCTTGTTCCCATTGGACAGGTCATTCATACAGACAGATAGAGACGCAGGACTATGATTGGGGTCAGATATTGAAAACACTGGGATTTCTATGTCCTTGTCGATGAAAAGATGTCAACTTCTTTATTCTGAGTTTTACCAAACTCTGTTCAATTTTTCCCCAACCAATCAGATATTATTTAACATTTGAAAGCTAACATCTGGTTGGTTGGGGCAAATTAGCACAATTATTAACAATAAGAACTTTTATTAAATCTCCTTGAAACTTTCCCCACGAATGGGCAATTCTTGGGCGTCCGCATTGAATTTCCGATGGTTTCCGAAATAGATTGTCACATTTGAGGTTTATCGCCAAATTCGAGGGTTACCGAATGCATTTGAGGGTTATGGCTGAATTTGAGGGTTAGCGAATGCTATATTTAGTGTTAATAACGAATTTGAGGGTTACCATATGTCGGGTTTTAGTCCATCACTAATTCAAGGGTTATGACTGAATTTGAGGGTAAGTGAACGGTGATAAACCTCGATTGCAGCGTTCGGTAACCTCAAATACACGAATAACCCTCAAACCAAACGCCACATTCTAGGGTTCGAAAATGGAAGAATCCTTGAAACTTTGATTATTATCGTAAGTATGTCCGCGGGTTTGGAAAACCCAAACGTTCATACTCTGGAGAGTTCTAAAAAGTCTGAGTTAATACAAACTCATAAAATCCGCCTCGAAGTCGGGTTCAAGTTTTAGTCCATCACTATCTATGTTCTTGTATCTGCTTTTACACATGCTTGCGTTGTGACAAACAGTCCAAAAATGGTGATCGCATGCATTATAAAATTGCAACGGATTGCATTGCACACAGTAGGGCCTGCAACCTGCGATTTGCATTACAGATCAAATGTAATTGTGTATGGCAAACGGAGTACAAAATGCGGCAAAACGCATTAGTGCCACACTACAACACACAAAAGCGCGTGTGATTCCGGTGCATTGTCGCGCATGCAATTTCGCTATTTTCCATAATGGAAACGCAGGCGCAATTGCGGGAATTTTGAACAGAAATTGCATGCACAAATGTGCAAAAAACGCGCTAGTGTGGCCTATCCCTTAGTGGAGATTCGTAGAGAGAACAAAAGCATTTTGACAAGCTGTTAAAGTAAAAGTAATAGAGTATATGACTATCTGAATGTAAGATCATGTTTCTTTCTATACCATATGACAGATTTGTTTGATATGGGCTAGGTGTAAATGCTATATAGACATGATAGATTCTATGTTTAATTATCGACTCCTGACATTCCTGCCTGGCCCATTCACTTTGCAATTGCATTTAGACCCCCCCTCCCAAAAAAAAAATCAGGCCAGATTGTTGCCTAAATGTTGAGAAGTTCCAATGGGATCCTTTTCATTCGTGCAGATGGTTACATTAAACCACACGTCAAATTTAAGGCCCGCGGGCCAAATCTGTCCCTTCTGGCTGTTGTTTGTGGTCCCCAGTGACTACAGCATCCAAGATCTATCATGCTGCTATCCATTTGTGCAGTCCCAAGTAGTGGCGTAACTATAGATCTCGCTAGATATCGCTATCAGCTCTTTTTAAACAGCTCATCAGGCTCACCTTTACTAAGATAGGTGCGATCAGCTGGTTAAAAACAGCTCATAGCGATATCTAGCAGGCAGTGTAGTAAGGCTTGGATGCAGTCACTGCTGTAACAACTGATCACATATCTAACCCAGCACTGGGTAGTGAAGGGAGGTGTGACTAAGGGCCTTCCATTGGAGTTGGCCATTACATTACCATGCCAGAAAACTAAGGTGGGCGCTCCACATTAGCACATAATTGCACCATAGGCAGAGGTCCCAGTCCAAAAGTGTGCTTCACACCCATTCCCTGCTGAGAACCAGCCCTAGGCACAAGTGTTACAGAGTCCCAATTCTGCACCCGCTAAGTAATTCGGCCCACCACTTTTTTGGCCCCTTATGTGATGGAGTTAGACACCTCTGCATTAAACCAATATGGAGTCTGAATTTCAAAAAAAACCTGCATAATAAAGCAAAAGAAGTGATTGGTAGAAAAGCATTAGGGCCCCTTTTCCAGAGATTTCCTTATTTTCTAAATATGTAATCTAGTTTGGTGATGTTTACTCCCTCTGACATGACTAATAGATGGGAGGGACGTTGGAAATTGTAGTTCCAGTAAGTAGGAGAGTCAAGTGTAAATCCTGCCGTACGGAGTTATTTTGGTTACCAGATGAATTCCTAATATTCCACAAGCCGACGTGCAGAGGGTCCCTGGATTATATAAAATATGACAAAGACTAAACTTTCACAGGCTAAATGGACACTTTCTATAAATAGGCTCATGCAAACTCAACGCTTACTGGTAAGGACGAGATTACTGTAAACAAATCGTATCGGGAAATTTCCCATAATACCAAAACTTCTCCAGTTGTGGCAAATAGATTTCGGCCGTATAAATGGGAAATGTATTATACAGAAACTGTTTATTTAACTTTAATTTCCAATACATTTCCAATACAGGTGAAGGCCAGATTTCTGAGCCGTCTAGTAAAGTATGGCTAGTTACATAACAGGTGATATTTTGACCCATTCGACTGGCCCCCACAACAGTTTGGTAAGCCCAATTTAAAAAAAATAATAGCCGCAGTTAATATTTTGGCTTGACCAATTGCACAGTCCATAGGAGATTGCGCAATTAGCCAAAAATTTAGCAGCCAGTCTGATTTGGACAAAAGTTCGGCTGACCTCAGTCTATCGCTACAAAAGTACAGGCAGTCAATCAAAATATTGTGGTGGCCAGTTTGGTCGATATATTGCCTGGGCTGTACCTAGCCTAAGCAGTAGCTGACTGGGTCCTAATGCTCTGTTCTCTCCCCTACTGACACCAAGTGAATGTATGGTGGGGTTTTCAGAATCATGTTTAAAATCTATTAGGGAAAGTCAACATTTCCCATAGAAATGAATTTTAAGGCTGAGGCCACACAATATCGCTCACGAGCGCATTTCCCGCGTGCTTGTGCAATGTTGCGCAATCAGAGCGCAGTGATTGAGTGAAAAAATGCGTATGGTAAGCACAGTGCGCTGCAGCTCACTTGTGTGGTCCCCACAATTGGGCAACACCAGTGTGTGCTTTTTATAGCGTGATCATATCACACTTAAAAGCGCACTAGTGTGGCCTAGCCCTAAAGGGGAAAAGTGGTGCATGGCACATTTTTTAAAAAAAAGTACAATTTAAATTGCTTAGATCTGACTGATCTTCTCTAAACTCTAACTAGGGCGCACGCGGGTCTATGGTAGAGACAGGATGCTGCATCGTGAAAGGGTGTGTGGTGGGGGAGGAGCATGACAAACACACTCTTTAACCAGTCAATCTTGTGTCTAACGGCGCTAAATGTACATTCGTTGTTGCTGATAGAAATGTGCAAATAAAGAGCATCTGAAGACCGTTAAGTTTTTTTTTTTTTTTTAAAGATTTGGAAACAATTACAGTTCAAATATTTAATTGAAAATAAATGCTCCATTTCATCACAATAGCTGCAAAATAACATAGATCAGAGATAAGCTCACACTTGGTTTTTAATATTGCCATGACAAAATGGCTGTTTTGATGAGATTGCAGGTACCTGCAATGCATTGTGGGAATGTTTAGTACAAAATAAATTTATAGAAAAAAAAAATGCAGAATGGCTTTTATATAGTTATACATTTTAATTCCATTTATTGGATTTAATTTTGCCCACATTCTCATAAATATAAGTGCTTAAGATTCAACAAATAGTAAAAAAACCCAAATGCGGCCTTTTCTAACTACAATCCCTACTGTACACCGTTCATACAGAGACTAGACACTATGAATGGAGAAGTAACTTAGTACTAATAAGTCCCAGATCTGCCAAAGTCCTAAAAATGTCTTAAATGACAAACTGCTAACTGGGGTTTGCTTTAAATTGATTGGGGAAGTTATCCTTCAGCTAAAAATAAAGCATTTAATAAACCTAATTAAATGTGGCTATTGGGTAGTTAAAGGGTAACTATACCAAAGAAACACATTCCGAAACCTGAATGTCTGTGGTAGAATTTAATTTTCTTCCAGCATTGTTGCCCTTTAATTGCTATTGACATAAGGTTCTAATAGCAGTCTAAATAGCAAGCAACCACTCCTAAAGTCCACAATAGATGGATCATTTCTCTGGCTCAATGCTGCAGAAGGAGCTTTTGCTTTGTAACTGACAGTGTCACTAAACCAGGAAATTCATATACTTGGCATCACCTGGCACCTGCTTTTTATAGATGCACATGTGCAATGGATAGGAGCGCGATCGGGACAGAGCAACATCTGCTGGTAGGAAGCTGTGAGTGGAGCAAGGGCACGTAAATTAAATCTGGAACCCAGGCGTTCTAATATTCACAGGAAGGGGGGATACATAACTTTGCCAGTTTAGCGTCCCTTTAAACATTATGCAAAACCAAAATTTTGATTTCCCTTTAAATGGGACTGTCCACCCCTCTTTTCAAAAACTGATATAATGTAGATAACCCCCCAAAACCTTAACTTCGTTTTAGTAAAAATTTAGAAATCAGCTCCCACACGGAGCTATTATACTCACATGCTCCACCGCCGCGGCTCTGCACTTCCGGGTAAGGCAGTCTGTGACGTCACGGCCAATCACTGACTGCCATTTCCGGAGCAGTCTCCACTGCGGTTGCTCGGGAACATAAAAAGAACAGAGCAGCCACAGTGGAGACTGGGAGAAGAACCCGGAAGCGGCGGTGGAGCGAGGAGGCGCATGTAAGTATAATATCTCTGTGTGGGAAGAGTTAAGGTTTTGGGGGGTTATCTACATTATATCAGTTTTTGAAAAGAGGGGTGGACAGTCCCTTTAATAGTTTATAGCCTATCGTTGGTAATTTACTGCTTTATGGAAATGCAGACCCATTGCGTTTAACCGATACGTCATTTATACACATTCTTGCGTCTCAATGGAACATCCATTGTCTTGCAGTAACATTAGGTACACGTGTCAATCCTTGATCCTGACTGACCGGACGGCCAGGACGAAGGACTGACGGTCACGGCCAAAGTAGCGAGGTTTTTCTGACGCGTCCGATCATTCGTTCTGGCTGCACTTATGAAGCATCCAATATTTCAACCCGATCCACCGAAACATTGAAATGTTGGTCAATCTGGCTGGATTACTGGATGGTGTGTACCCAGCTTTACATTGCAGATCCCCAATCATCCACATACCAGGTTATCACCATGTGTTATCCACTGATCATATTGCTTTTAATACAGAACATCCCACCAACAGGAAACCTTTAGTGCTCCAACCAATGTAGAACCACCATTCCACATGTCCCTTTAAACTTCCACAGGGGAGGGGCATTCTGGGAATTGTAGTTTCACCATCCCTGAAACATACCAAAATAAAACGAACAGTAGGAATTCCATAAACAAAGTGAAGTGTGACACAATAACAAAAAAAGATTCCAAAATTACAAAGATCCAAAAATAAAGTCAGCTTTTCAGTGGTTTTCAGTGTAATAGGCAAATAGGTGCTGACAATTCTGCTGTGTTAAAGTGCAACTGCCCTAAATTAGTCCAATGGAATATTCCATGCTTTCCTGCTGTTTACCCACAGTGATATCGCAGAACAGCCAAATGGTGGTATGGTAAGGGGCAGCCTGTTATTATACTGCAAGATATGAGATGGAGATATAGGAGAAGGATTTGCATCCTTTCTGTAAACTGCAACCTCCAGAGGAAGCTGCTGGTAGCACCTGCGCTGATGCAGTATTTATTGCGTAGCTGAAAGCAATGATCCAAAGGCGATGGGAAAATGTCATTCAGGAGATGGGAGGAATTTCTTAGCGGCTTTTCGGTGATCAGCAGACCCAGAGCTGTGACTAAGTAACAATGCCAAAGCCTTTGCACGAATCACCGGCGGGAGCAGGGCAGGCGGGAAATGAAGAAGCACCAGACAGCTCTCCATTACATCAGGAAATGGTAAGGCCTAGAAGGAAAACATAGATTGTCATAGTGTCAGATTAACGTTAAGAATAAAAGGATAACACTTCCTGATCCACTAGCTTGAATGACATCACCCTCTGTTCCTCCCTCTACTATGCAGACTTATTGCTAGAACATAGAGGACGCCCCTATACTGGCAGTTGATGAGGTCACCAAATCTTTTTTTTAACTTATTTGGAGACCATTGTTCTCCTTTCATTTAAACATGCAGAGAACAATGCAATACAACACAATAGAACATCACGCCACGTAAATCTGTAATACAGTCTGAATCTCAGGTCCTGATTGGAGAGCTGCTCTCAGTTTCCCTGAATGATCTACACTGAGCATGCTCATAGCACACTGAGCATGCTCATACCATAAATCAAGGAAGAGGGCAGGCATTAGACTGGGGGAAAATATAAGATGTATTTCTGTACAAAATAAATTTATTATTTTTTTTTTTTTAAATTCTGGGTTGTAAGGAAAAAACATTTTAGACCAAAGATTTCCTTTAAATTCATATCTCACCTTCAGAAATTCCGGAAACTCGGCAAGTTTATGGTTTACGGCCGAAAGTTTTTTCATCAGCTCTGCCAGAGACACAGGACTTGGACCTGCAGATCTGCAACAACACAAGAGAACAGGAAGACTATAGATATGTTTATAGTACAGGGCATGCACATCATTTAGCAGCATTACCACCCAGTTGGGTTAGTAGTTTTTAGAAAATACATGGCTACATACACATTGGTTTCAGCATTAAAAGATTTGTCCTGAGATGGAGAAAGGTTCAATTCCGGCTCTTGTTCCAGTTCCAGGGAGCTGTCCTGGTTTTGCCTCGTTCTTTGATGTAGCTGTATCATCTCTCGAAGAGCAGCCTGCACCTCTGCTATTTCCCTCTGTGCGCTCTGGTAAGCAGCGTGGAGCTCTGACAGCAGCACCTCAAAGTCACATAGACCCGGTGTAGTGTTCTGCTCTGCTTCCATCACATCGCCAGTCTCTTCGTGCAGACAGTCCGTGTTTACTTCAGTTCCTGTCTGTTTGTAAACTGTAGGCTGTTCGCTCCCTTCCCACCACAATTCATACATCCGTATGTAAGCCAGGAACGCCCCCACGTTGTCACAAGCAGTGCCACTCTCTCTTTTCTCTATGTTTTCTGGGGACACCATTGCCTTCAGATCTTCACAGCCTGTAACAAATAATATTACTTTATCAGAACAAAAATAAAGGGTAAAATTGATTATTACAAAGAGGGGGTTTTGCCATTTGGTAGATGAAAATATTAAACCTCCCATTCCAAAAATCCAGCTAAATCTGACATGGCCATGTTATACTAATTCATACTGGAACCAGTGGTTTTATTGCAAGTGCAATGTTATACGAGTCTGGGATCTATCCAATGGTAAAAATGCTTCTTGAAGAGCATGTCTTCTCATTAATTAGCCCCTAGACCAGAAGGGGGCGTAGCAGCAACACTACAGTTGTCCTTTCATTTAGTTAAAAGCTTTAATTCTCTGTACTTTCTGTCTCTGGAATGCAATCTTCCTTAATCAGGGTCTTTACCCGACTGGGTCAGGTGTTTTCCTCTATGGGCTATGAGCTAGTAACAGGTAATGTTGTCTGTGGGTCAGGGAGATGCGGAGACCTGTTCCATTGTTTTAAAATAACATGATAAATGGAAATATCCTTCTACCACACTCTTCTGTTTCTAATGACTATAAACTGCCCTAAATATACTGTATATTCATTCACGCCCCAATACATACTCCTATACTCACCATTAGGAAACAGCAGCCTGGATATCTCCTGCATCAAGGTGAAATGCCCAGCCTGGTGACAGCGAGACAGGATGCGTAGGAGGGGCAAAGCAGCTTCCAACCAGTTTTCTAACTGGTGACTGAGAGATGACATTGTGATCTCATGGGCAAGCTGGAGGAGCAGCTGTAGGTATAAAAAAGTAATCATGTTCCTCAACAATATTTTGTTTCCTGTTTACAGCCATGGATGCTAAACGCACTGACTGCATCTACATTAAATGAGAATAATACTATATGAAGTAACAGACTGCTTTCTGGCAATAACAGACAGTTCGCAATCCTCCTCCCCCTACTTTATTAACATATGTTTTGCAATGTCAGAGATAAGAGAATTGTCAGTGACAATGACTGTGGGAGGAGCCAGAAAAATCAGTTACTGCATAAGTGCAATTGTCCTTTGATAATCCCATGTTTCCTTGTCTTATCTGGGGTGCATTTATATTAGGCTATCAGTGTGGACCAGCTGCGAAGCAGTTGAAAGCCTGAGCATGCTCATCAGTAAATTCTGCTGCTGTAGGCTCATATTTGCAAGTGATATAGCTCAATGTAACAACAAATGCTAAGTCTTATGCTATACCAGAAATGACCACAAGGAGCGTCTGTCTACTTCTGTGCCACATCCTCTGTCTACCCCAGCCAATAAATGATTTTCAGAGTTCTGATGTCTGTAGAAACTTAAAAGGAGAAATATCGTGTGTATAAAGTTTATTTAAAAAACAGTTAAACTGAAAAGTACTGGGACAGGGATATAGGACTGGTCATTTCTAACTCCCAATATTGTGTCTGTGAGGAGCAGCAGCCCAAAGAAAACTGATTGTGCCAGTCTTCCTCCTGGCTTCAGCACTATCTTTAATACAGGACTAGTCCAGGGCGAACCTGGCCAATGAAAACTATCTGCTGTAGCTCCTCAACAAAACTATATTGTAAGGTTGGAATAATCAATCCTTCTCCCCTGTCCCGGGTACTTTCCATTTTTAAAAAGTTACATTTTTTTTATCCTTTAATCAATAAACACACATCAGACAGGCAGGGTGCCTTAGACAATAAAAGTTAAAGGGCACGTTCAGCTATAAAACTAAAAAATAGTCACTTGTCAGTTACTTGCCCCCAACCACTACGGATATATTCAGCACTTTATTACCTGCATTACTAACCAGATATTTAAGGCTAATTATTGCCTACATTCTGAGCAACCTGGCTCCTCCCTCCATGCAGTCAATCAAGGCAGTGACTGCTGACATCACAACCAATGATTGACTGCTGTTACTCTGCTGCCTCCTCTCCACAATATCTGGTTACAGATGCATGTAATAAACTGATTTGGGTAAATGGATTAAACATCAAAAAAAGGGTTATTTGTTATGTTCATGTAGTACCTGTTTGGGGTTGGTATTAACAGTGGTGGGTGGAATCTCGGAGGCACTCAGCTGTTTGTAAGCTTCAGTGAATAGGTCCATGCTGCCTACCCCACACTCACGCTGCCACAGACTGATAACTTTGGTTATGAAAGATTCTTTTCTGCCAGTGTCTTCCCATTCATGGAAATTAGGGGGGATTTGAGGCCCCCAATCGACTGGCATCTTGTCCTCCAGATGTGTGTACAGCAGTTCACTGGTACAGAACACTAACCTCTGGCCCTGGGAAGGATAAGGAAAGTATTACTATTAAGGAAAGCCGGTCAGACAACCCATGACTATGGAAGCAGTGGGACTCTCACCAGCAGACTGTGATGTCTCTGTAATGCTTCAGAGGCTCCTACAAAGTTCTTTGCCTCAACCAATTCCTGGGCACATCGGATGGCAAAAGAAGCAGCCAGGTCCTTTTCTCCTGCAATCAATGCCACCTCAGCGGCAGTCCTCAGAGATGGCAAATCCCCTTTCTTGGCAAGTACCTTGGCAGCATCATAGGGAGATGATGATCCTAAATAACTGATACAAGACAAAAGATTTTTTAAAGGGCAATTATAGGCAAAAAAATCCTTTAAATAAATATTTGTATATAAAACACACAAACCACCTTTACTCCTCTAGCCGTAGCCATGCTAGGAGTAGCAGCACCCAAAGCAAATTGCCTGTATTGCCTCCATGGTGGTGCGCTATTGTATGGGAATGCGTGGCGGCCCTGGCCACAAGTGTTCTACGGAGCAATGCCCACTTACCACTTGGCAGCCAAAGCGTAGTGCCCATCCTTCTCCAGAACAGCTGCCCAGCTGGTGTAGAGCTCACGGTGAATTGGGTCACTGGCAGGTAGACGAGCTTTGGCCAATGCAATGGCTTCTCTGAAACATAAGAGTACAGAGAGATAGTAAACATTCTAACCAGTTCAAGAACTGCATTAATAACAAATCTCATAACTGACGGCAATCTTAAATTTAAAAGAAACAACCCCTGCTGTGGACCACTGGGCTAACAACCCCTGCTGTGGACCACTGGGCTAACAACCCCTGCTGTGGACCGCTGGGCAAACAACCCCTGCTGTGCATCACTGGGCTAACAACCCCTCCTGTGGACCAGTGGGTTAATAATCCCTGCCGTGTATCATTGGGTTAACAATCCCTGCTGTGGACCACTGGACTAGGCTAATAACCACTGCGGTGGATCACTGGACTAGGCTAACAATCCCTGCTGTGGACCATTGAGCTAAAACCCCTCCTGTGGACCAGTGGGTTATAATCCCTGCCGTGATCAATTGGGTTAACAATCCCTGCCTGTGGACCACTGGACTAGGCTAATCACCATGCGGTGTCATGCAGGCTAACAATCCCTGCTGGTGGACATGAGTAACAATCCCTGCTGTGGTCACAGTTGAGTACAATCCTGCTGTGGATCACACTGGAGTTAACAATCCCTGCTGTGGATCACAGGAGTTAACAATCCCTGCTGGGATCACAGGAGTAACAATACCTGCTGTGGATCACAGAGTTAACAATCCCTGCTGTGGATACAGGAGTTAACAATCCCTGCTGTGGATCCAGAGGTAACAATCCTGCTGTGGATCACAGAGTAACAATCCTGCTGTGGATCACAGAGTTAACAATCCCCTGAGTGGATACAAGAGTTAACAATCCTGCTGTGGATCACAGAGGGTAACAATCCCTGCTGTGGTCACAGAGTTAAACAATCCCGCTGTGGATCACAGAGTTAAAATCCTGCTGTGGATCACAGAGTTAACAATCCTGCTGTGGATCACAGAGTTAACAATCCCTGTGGGATCACAGAGTTAACAATCCCTGCTGTGGATCACAGAGTTAACAATCCCTGCTGTGGATCACAGAGTTAACAATCCCTGCTGTGGATCACAGAGTTAACAATCCCTGCTGTGGATCACAGAGTTAACAATCCCTGCTGTGGATCACAGAGTTAACAATCCATGCTGTGGATCACAGGAACAATCCCTGCTGTGGATCACAGAGTTTTAACAAATCACTGCTGTGGATCACAGAGTTAACAATCCTGTGTGGATACAGAGTCTAACAATCCTCTGTGGGATCACAGAGTAACAATCCCTGCTGTGGATCACAGATGTAACAATTCAATGTGTGGGATCACGAGTTAACAATCCCTGCTGTGGATCACAGAAGTTAACAATCCCTGCTGTGGTCACAGAGATCAATCCCTGCTGTGGATCACAGAGTAATCAATCCCTGCTGTGGATCACAGAGTAATCCAATCCCTGCTGTGGATCACAGAGTAATCAATCCCTGCTGTGGATCACGGAGTTAACAATCCTGCTGTGGATCACAGGAGTTAACAATCCCTGCTGTGGACCATTGAGCTAACAACCCCTCCTGTGGACCAGTGGGTTAATAATCCCTGCCGTGTATCATTGGGTTAACAATCCCTGCTGTGGACCACTGGACTAGGCTAATAACCACTGCGGTGGATCACTGGACTAGGCTAACAATCCCTGCTGTGGACCATTGAGCTAACAATCCCTGCTGTGGACCATTGAGCTAACAATCCCTGCTGTGGATCACAGAGTTAACAATCCCTGCGTGGAGACCAGAGTTAACAATCCTGCTGTGGATCACAGAGGTAACAATCCCTGCTGTGGATCACAGAGTTAAACAATCCCTGCTGTGGATCACACGAGTTAACACTCCCTGTGGGGATCACAGAGTAACAATCCCTGCTGTGGATCACAGAGTAGTTAACAATCCTGCTGTGGATCACAGAGTTAACAATCCCTGCTGTGGATCACAGAGTTAACAATCCCGCTGTGGATCACAGAGTTAACAATCCTGCTGTGGATCACAGAGTAGCCATACATCCTGCTGGTGAGTTAACAATCCCTGCTGTGGATCACAGAGTTAACAATCCCTGCTGTGGATCACAGAGTTAACAATCCCTGCTGTGGATCACGAGTTAACAATCGCTGTGGAATCACAGAGTTAAACATCCCTGCTGTGGATCACAGATACGTTAAACAATCCTGCTGTGGATCACAGAGTTAACAATCCCTGCTGTGGATCACAGAGTTAACAATCCCTGCTGTGGATCACAGAGTTAACATCCCTGCTGTGGATCACAGAGTTAAACAATCCCTGCTGTGGATCACAGAGTTAACAATCCCTGCTGGGATCACAGGTTAACAATCCCTGCTGTGGATCACAGAGTTAACAATCCTGCTGTGGATCACAGAGTTCGTTAATCAATCCCTGCTGTGGATCACAGAGTAACAATCCTGCTGTGGATCACAGAGTTAAAAATCCACTGCTGTGGATCACAGAGTTAACAATCCCTGCTGTGGATCACAGAGTAATCAATCCCTGCTGTGGATCACAGAGTAATCAATCCCTGCTGTGGATCACAGAGTAATCAATCCCTGCTGTGGATCACAGAGTAATCAATCCCTGCTGTGGATCACGGAGTTAACAACACCTGCTGTGGATCACAGAGTTAACAATCCCTGCTGTGGATCACAGAGTTAACAATCCCTGCTGTGATCACGAGTAAAATCCGCTGTGGATCACAGAGTAATCAATCCCTGCTGGGATCACAGAGTATCAATCCTGCTGTGGATACACAAGAGTAATCAATCCCTGCTGTGGATCACGGAGTTAACAATCCCTGGTGGATCACAGAGTAACAATCCCGCTGTGGATCACAGGTTAACCATCCCTGCTGTGGATCACAGAGTAATCAAATCCCTGCTGTGGATCACAGAGTAACAATCCCTGGGTGGATCACAGAGTAATCAATCCCTGCTGTGGATCACGGAAGTTAAACAATCCCTGCTGTGATCACGGAGGTTAACAATCCCTGCTGTGGATCACGGAGTTAACAATCCCTGCTGTGGATCACAGGTTAAATTAAAAATCCCTGCTGTGGATCACAGAGGAATCAATCCCTGCGTGGATCCGGACAGGTGGTTAACAATCCCTGCTGTGGATCACGGAGTAAACACTCCTGCTGTGGATCACGGAGTTAACAATCCTGCTGTGGATCACAGAGTTAACAATCCCTGCTGTGGATCACAGAGTTAACAATCCCTGCTGTGGGATCACACAGAGGGTTAACAATCCTGCCTGTGGATCACAGAGTTTTTCAATCTGTCGCTACTCCACTGTCAATTCCTGCTGGATATTTTGAGTTAACAATCCCTGCTGTGGATCACAGAGTTAACAATCCCTGCTGTGGATCACAGAGTTAACAATCCCTGCTGTGGATCACAGAGTTAACAATCCGGCTGTGGATCACAGAGTTAACATCCCGCTGTGGATCACAGTAGTTAACAATCCCTGCTGTGGATCACAGAGTTAACAATCCTGCTGTGGATCACAGAGTTAACAATCCCTGCTGTGGATCACAGAGTTAACATCCCTGCTGTGGATCACAGAGTTAACAATCCCTGCTGTGGATCACGGAGTTAACAATCCCTGCTGTGGATCACGGAGTTAACAATCCCTGCTGTGGATCACGGAGTTAACAATCCCTGCTGTGGATCACAGAGTTGGTTAATCAATCCCTGCTGTGGATCACAGAGGTAACAATCCTGCTGTGGATCACAGAGTTAAAAATCCCTGCTGTGGATCACAGAGTTAACAATCCGCTGTGGATCACAGAGTATCAATCCCTGCTGTGGATCACAGAGTAATCAATCCCTGCTGTGGATCACAGAGTAATCAATCCCTGCTGTGGATCACAGAGTAATCAATCCCTGCTGTG
This sequence comes from Hymenochirus boettgeri, assembly GCA_019447015.1. Lineage (NCBI taxonomy): Eukaryota > Metazoa > Chordata > Amphibia > Anura > Pipidae > Hymenochirus > Hymenochirus boettgeri. Next base: position 29,877,499 of record CM033471.1, on the reverse strand, counting down.
GATCACGGAGGTTAACAAACCTGCTGTGGATCACAGAGTTAACAATCCTGCTGGATCACAGAGTTAACAATCCCTGCTGTGGATCACCGAGTAATAATCCGCTGTGGATCACAGAGTAATCAATCCCTGCTGTGGATCACAGAGTAATCAATCCTGCTGTGGATACACGAAGAGTAATCAATCCCTGCTGTGGATCACGGAGTTAACAATCCCTGGTGGATCACAGAGTTAACAATCCCTGCTGTGGATCACAGGTTAACCATCCCTGCTGTGGATCACAGAGTAATCATAATCCCTGCTGTGGATCACAGAGTAACAATCCCTGTGGATCACAGAGTAATCAATCCCTGCTGTGGATCACGGAGTTAACAATCCCTGCTGTGATCACGGAGTTAACAATCCCTGCTGTGGATCACGGAGTTAACAATCCCTGCTGTGGATCACAGGTTAAATTAAAAATCCCTGCTGTGGATCACAGAGGAATCAATCCCTGCGTGGATCCGCAGGTTAACAATCCCTGTGGGATCACGGAGTAAACACTCCTGCTGTGGATTCACGGAGTTAACAATCCTGCTGTGGATCACAGATAATCAATCCCTGCTGTGGATCACAGAGTTAACAATCCCTGCTGTGGATCACGGAGTTAACAATCCCTGCTGTGGATCACTGGACTAGGCTAATAACCACTGCTGTGGACCATTGAGCTAACAATCCCTGCTGTGGATCACGGAGTTAACAATCCCTGCTGTGGTACTGACCTGTACAGGTGATTTCCCAATAATAGTTGAACAGCTTCATATACTTTATTAATGGACAGAAGGTGAGAAGCGGCTTTCACATACTGCTCCTGAAAGCAAAGCTGCTTGACAAAAGATTCTACTGTCCACAGCCAAACCTTATATCCAGCTAAAGGGAGAAAGGAAACACATTCAGTCTTGGCATAAAACTTCACATGTCCTAGAAATAAAAGTTAAATTACCCTTTAAATTAGCTGGGAAATGTTGTTAAAAAAACTGCACAATTCACCCACCCATTGGAGACAGCGCCACCAGCTGGTCAGTCAGTTCCCCCCTTTCCACAGCCAGCTGTAATGTACCCTTTAGATCCCCTTTCCATAACATGATCTCATGCTGGAGTTCAGGGTGTCCACTCTCCAGATGAGCTTTACCTACAGAATAAAACAAATATCCATTATTCAAAGCTGATAATAAATACAGAACTGGAGACCGAGGACAATGACGCAATAAGCTGAAATGTAGGTTATATGTGTCCGTGTCTTCTCTCCACTACCAATTCACCTCTGTATAAATTAATCCAACCTCTCTTAGGAACTTACCCAGGTAAAAAGTTCTGCTTATCTATTCCTCATTAAGCTTCCATATTTTAGCAGTAAAGGGGAAATGTAATGTAAATACGTCTGCTTTCAAAGTAATAAAGCTTTTTAACATTTCACTGACCATAATCTGCCCATCTGGTGATTTCTTTGTAGACAAATAAATGTTTGTGGGGTCCCTTTTAATGTCTGTTATGGTCTTAAAGTTCACACACGTGTAATCACAGGGGCCTAATTGCAACGTACGATGTGTTTGAATATCCGTTTTGGCCATTGACCGTGCTGTGTATGGGCACTTTGTCAGCTGTTAAGTCAGGCCTCTTTGATAGATGTGCTCTGGGTTGATTCAGTTGCTCAGTAAAGGTCTGAGCATGATTGACCCACCCAACAGCCAATCAGTAGAAAATGAAATATTTCAAGGAAGTGGTGCATCCAGGGAAGAAGGACAGTAACAGAATTTTAAATGACCCCAGCAAAGGGTATGAAATCAATTGAATTAATAAATAAAAATGAAGACCATATGTAGAATACCTGGGAATGTGTAACATAATTTAAATAATGATTTTTTCCAATGACTTACCCATTCTTTGACTTTACAGACAGTGGAGTTTTCATCATTCTGAATTGATTCAGTGACTGTGTTAAATGTGCATTGTGTTGTACTACACTTTCTGGCACATTTTTTCCTGTGCTGTTAAAGGGATCTCTACTCAAAAAATAAAGCTGGGCCATTTAGATTTATTAAAGAACAGGAGGTAAAGGGGCTGTGTCGGGGGAGCCGGGGTAATTGTGTTACCCTCTCTCCTGGCTCCTGATTGATTTATTGAAGAACGGGAGGTAAGACACAGCTCCTTTACCTCCCGTTCTTCAATAAATCTAAATGGCCCAAGTTTAGTTTTTGAGTGGAAATACCCTTTAATCTACAGAAAACAATAAGCCCCTTTATTGTTTAGAATCAGTAATTTGTTAGTGTGTATTCTACCGGATAAAGGGGAACATGAAAATTCAACAAACCTTCTTCCTCCATAAGTCGATACAGAGCTGCGCGATCCCTGTACAGTCCCAAATGCATACTGTCCTCTGAATGTGCCTGAGGTCCCTCCTGAACATCTGAGAGGGAAGATAAGGAGAAAGGGTAAGTGTGGTGGTTAATGCCCTCTATAGGTTGTATCTACAATAAACAAAAGAGGTAAATGTAAGATAAAATAGGAAAAATACAATAACTGAGAACTCCGTTTCCATATGAGGAGAGAAAAGCTTCCTTATAGGTCTTCCTGGTGCAGGGAAATTACCCGTGCAAAGGAACAGAAGCTGAAGGAATGAGGTTACATAAGAAACATGACAGACACAATTCTACCTTTGGCACATATGGCAGTCACCAACTTCACACAGTCACGGTGCTGCTCCTCCTTGGACAGGTGATCTTTGCCGGTGCTAATGGGAAGTAAAGACCTTGCTTTCTTTTTTTTGCTGTGCAAATCTGTAAATGATGATATGACAATATTAGCTGAACTGCCCAATTACTGGCCAGCCTACAACCATACGTAGAAATTTACACAATGGGGCTTATTTAATAAGAGGGGCTAGAAAATTGCCTGCGCTAATAATCTAATAAGTCTACTGTAGTTCAGAAAAATTGGTTGCTGGAGATTTGCACCTCCTATTAAATACACTGTAATGTGTCTCCAGCAGAGTCTAAGCTGCAGGTCTTAGTTTGATAAACTCTCAGTCCTTTTGTTTAAAATATTCCCGGTGTTTAATTAAAAATTCTCATCTCAATGTTATAACACAGGGGAAGATTTTTTCCAAATTTTTCTTTTTTAACCAATAAACCAATAACCATCAGTTAATCAATTAGTTTTTCTTAATATTTTTTTAACAGTACTAATCCATTAAATGCAATCTGCTGATTGGCTAAATGTATTATTAATAATAAACAAACATTACCTGATCTGTCTTTGGTTTGGTCCTTCCTGACAGGTCCGCTCTTATTAAATATGCTAGGACTGGACTTCTCCACGGCAGGCATTGTGGGGGAAGTTGGCTGGCAGTGAGTTTGTGCAGGTTCTGGTAGTATCACTGTTAATCAGAATTACACATTTAAGCCAATTCATTCATTTATTGTACAATTTTATATAAGTGTATTGTTTTGTAAAGCATTGGTAACGGATCAAGTGAATGGAGGAAGCTGGTTTGTGTGTAATTTATTAAGACTTTTGTCTCTTTTTCAAACCCCAAATAACTACGTAACTGTGCTGGATACTCTCTCCTGTAAGCAGCCATTAGAATTTTTAAGTCTGATCCAGAAGTTAAAAACTCTTCTCCTTGTCTTTGTGTGAACTGCCTTTATTTTAGTAAGTGTTCTAGTTTGGTCATCTGATTAAAGAAAGAATCCCTGCTCAGCCATACTTGAATCTCTGGATGGCTGAGCTGCACTGAAGCGGAGTGATACCTCAATGCCATCTATCCTTTCTACTGAGAGCTCAATGTTCCTCACCCCATGGAAATATGTGTTCATTGTGGTATCTGTCCCCCTGCCAGCTGCCCCAACAACATGTGTTACTTAGTGTACACAATTCAGAGGGAGCCAATGGAGTGATGATTAGAGCACCAGTAGGAAGTAGGAGCACATATATCCTCACAGTACAGTAGTATGTGACCATTTTTCCATTAAAGGTGGCCATACATATATTTGATTTTACTTACCCGACCGAGAAGGAAATATAAACATTACCTTCTAGTGTGACTCTATCTACAGGCTCCTGTGGGGGAGCTGCTTGTTCCTCCTCTTGGTCTGACATTCCATTCTGTAAGGCACCATGACGGTCGTCTTCTCCACCCGGTAAATCTCCTGCTGTCATCTCCTGCTTGGAGGGCTCCATCTTTTTCTTCTTCTTGGGTTTTAATTTTGGCTGCAGGTTACGTTTTTTTTCTAAATCAAGGGATTTTTTTCCTGTGGTTCCCAAAACAATTCCATAATTTTTCAATATCTGTTACATTTTAAGATGTTTATAACTTTGTATAATTAAATATATACATATTTGGTGATGTAGTATTATATCCTGCTCTGTCTTTCAGCTGGTAAACAGCCCACCAAACAAGATAAACAGCTAAGGCATAACTGATCTAGTCGATATCTTCAGAAATTCCCCTTCCATATTTCTTACACAGCTCGGGTTCTACACAAGTATTCAGGTTATAACCACTAACCTTTGGGGGGTCGGCTATGTTGTTGCTTTGATACCGACCAGTTGTGAAGACAGAAGTCATCTGCCCCAGTCCACACCTGGTCAAGCTCCACGGGAGACCAATGAATGGACAGCAGTCTCCCTTTGTGCCCCCGATAATTGCTCAGAGGTTCTTCTTGAAGAACATCCCATACCTGAGAGAGCAAAACAGTTTGTGACCAATCTTCAGACACAGCAGACAAAACACACACAGGTATATATTGATTTTCATATCTCTAGTTAACTATGATTGTTATCACTGTTCCCTGCCAGCTGTGAACTTGCGCATTCACGCAAAATAGCCTGCACATGAAAATATGGTACAGACATTAGATAATTGTCCGGCGAAGCGGCCAAACAATCACATTGGCTGACAATCTAACATGTACCAACATTGTTTATTGATCTGTCCAGTCAGAATGTTGGGGAGTGAGCCAATTGTTTTCCCATTTTACCGGAGTTCTCTGGATACCTCACACCCCCCCACCTCTCAATTTAAAAAGAGTTGACTGATCGGTCACTGCCAAGGAGACGGTCTGCACGGGAATCTTTAGATAATTGTCTTTGGAGCGATTGTTCAAAGACAATTATCTGTAGGTCTATATTTAGATTCAGGGGAAATCAATTCAAAATGATTATACTGCAAATGCACTCTTTATCAAATCAGCATTACACTGCAGTATGTTTGCCTTACCTGAGCAGTGCCATCATAACTGGCAGACACAAGCCTAGCATCGTGGTGAGGGCTCCATGATAGACTTGTGATCTTGGCTGTGTGCCCTAATAAGTTACGGTAAGGTTCTGTGATGGTGAGAGGAGCATCAGACAGACTCTCTGCAGTCAGCAAAAAAAAGAGATATTGATATACAATAAAGTACAGTAAGGCCTGGACTATACAGTGCTAAGAATAGTAACGCACCCAATGGCCCCTTTAGGTTGTGTACAAATACGGCAGCGTTGTTAGAACCGGACGCCAGTAAGAAGCTCATGTCCGGATCCTGACTGTGGTTGTGATGCCAACGCAGGGCGTTCACCAGTTTGTGATGTTGCTGAATGGTACAGATGAGCTGCAAACCGGGAGCGCGGAAAACCTCAATGGTTCTGTTACGATATTAAAGGCGAATAGAGAAAGCCATGAGCGTGATTAAACTGCACCTATCTGGTATTTAACAATCACTACAGCCAGCATTAGTATTCTATAACACGTTAGCATTACATAACGTCTATAACACGTTGTCTATACCTGCAGGTTACCCACTGTCTGGTTTACCCTCCACAGAGCAAATGTCCCATCCAGCTGACTATTAGATCTCTACCTATTCAGTCTATAAATGTCACATACAGTCGCCCTCTGTCTCTGGGTCTTCAGCAAACAATCAATAATTAAATGAATTGGTCTCATACCCGTCTTCATTGCCAACAGCTAAATGTTGCAGATCATGTCTCCAGCTCAGCTCTGTGTGTACCGGTAACTTGTGCTGTAAGAGAGTTTAGTTAAATGGAAAGTTCTGGACATCTGCGTATCGGATATTGTCACATAATATGGATTTGAAGTTACTTAGCTAGTAACAGCTAGATAACACAGTTCACAATGCTGGGTTGCAATTGAATAGTAAGGTACTATTGTACTGAATTGTTCCTGAAATCATAAATGCAGTGCACTCACTTTGATGTTATTAGTGTCTCGGATGAGCTTGTTTATGTCACACGATTCTGCATTCAGTTTCCAAGGGTTGTGCTGGTAAATAATCCCTTCTCCACCACAGCTGTATAATGAATATGGAGGGCGATCGCCGTCCGCTCCTGTAGAATATCAAGGAATATGAAGAAGGTGAACTCTCACGCACACAGAGGATGCCGATACTGTGAAATGAAGGTCGGACAAGCATTGGCCTAAAACTTTACATTTTTCAATCCTACTCACCAAATGAGACTGGGGGAAGTGGAGGGCCCCAACATAGGGAATAGACAGTCTTTTTATGGTACGTACTGGAAATCTGAGGGGGTCTGTAAAGACAAGAAACTCAGTAGTATAAACAAACTGCACAATTCCATTTCTAGTAATTAGGGGCAAGCAAATAATGAACAGAGATTTCTGGGAAGGACTCCAGACACTGACACAATCTACACAGAGGTGGCACCGTCTCTCTGGTAACTCATTAAGCAGTGGACATGTATACATTATAAAAGGGTTATCGGCGACCATTAAACATGTAAAAGTAACCAAGGCCGTGTTCACACTAGGGAATGTAAGCAAACACAAAGTGCCCTATGATTATTTTGTTTTAACTGTGTGATTGTGTTAGATTCTCTTTTGTATACATAGAAGGTGTGTGTATTCCAGACACAAATGTGTAATGCAGGATTTTGTTTAACGGGGAGCCAGGTTGTTGTCCAGAACAGAGGAGATTTGGGATCCGGTTTATTAGAGAGCGAAACAATACGTGTGGCAGAGTTAAGTATAGACTGAAGGGGAGAGAGGTGGGAAGCAGGAAGACCAGTAAATAGTAGGTTGCAATAGTCCAGGCACGATAGGATGAGAGCATGTATAAGCATAGTGGCGGTCGGGAGAAAAAAGGAACCTGCGGATTTTGGCAATATTGTGAAGGAAGAAGCGGCAGGTTTATGTGGTTAGAAAAGGAGAGAGAGGAGTTAATAATTACCCCTAGGCAGTGAGCAGATTGGATAGGGGAAATGGGGGTATTCTCAACAGAGATAGAGAAAGATGGGACAGGACCAGGTTTAGGTGGAAAAACAATCAGTTAAGTTTTAGAAAGATGTAATTTGAGGTAGCGTTGAGACATCCAGGAGGAGATGGCAAGGAGGCAGTTTGAGACACATGATTGGATGTCAGGAGTTAGCATAAGGGTGGACAAGTAGATTTGTGTATTGTATGCATATAAATGATATTTGAAGCAAAAAGAGATAACATCTCCCAAGAAAATAGTGTAGAGGGAGAACAATAAGGGTCAAAGAACAGACCCTGCGGGACCCCCACACCAAGAGGAACCGGAGAAGAGGCATTGCTAGCATAAGATACAGAGTAAGTTCTGTCAGAGAGATAGGATAGAAACCAGGATGCCACTTCATTCCGAATGCCCAAAGAGTGAAGTATCCGCATTAGGAGGGAATGATCGACTGTGTGGAAAGCAGAGGAGAAGTCAAGGAGGATAAGAATAGAAAAGTGACCATTGGCCTTTGCAACCTGCAGATCATTTATAACCTTACACAAAGCTGTCTCGGTGGAATGGGCAGGATGGAATCCAGATTGCAAAGGATCCAATAGGTTATGAGGGTAGGTAGTGATATGGGAGAAGACTAATCGTTCTATCAGTTTAAAGGCTATCAGCAAGAGAAAGGCCGGGTGGTAATAGGCTAAACAAGAGGGGTCCAGTGAGGGCTTTTTTAGTATGGGCTTAACATGGGAATGCTTAAAGACAGAAGGGAAAATTCCAGATGTAAGGGAGGCATTGAATATGTGGGTGAGTATAGGGGTAAGCACATGATTACAGTGCTTCAGTAATACAGAGGGCATGGGATCAAGAGGACAGGTCGTGACTGGATATTTTCAAAACAAACAGATTTTACAACATTTACATTGAACTAAATCGAAGCCATCCCAGAATCCTTTGCTTACTTGCTGAGGAAGACCTCAAATATCCCAACTTTCCCATCTTCTGTACCAAACGCCAGACTGGTCTCTTTGGTGGGATGCCACGCCAACTGTAAGATAAGGAACAGTGGGAAATGCATCAACCCCATGTGTATGTAGAAAGCATAAGTATAGTATAGTATTTGAGGTTGAATAAAGACATATGTCCATCCAGTCCAACCCATCTAGCAATATCCTCATTTCCTGCCTGTTAATCCAGAGGAAGGCAAAAAAAAAAACAAAAAAATTTATGAAGGGGGAAAATAATTCCTTCCTGACTCCAAGTGGCAATAGGAATTTTCCCTGGATCAACTCTACTTTATGTATCAATACCAGTAACTTGTAACATTCCTTGTTTGCAGAAACTCATCCAGCTTTTTATTAAACTGACCAATGAACCTGCCATAACAACGTCCACTGGAAGACAGTTCCATAGCTTTACCGTTCTCACAGTGACAAACCCTTTCCCAACTCTACTTTATGTATCAATACCAGTAACTTGTAACATTCCTTGTTTGCAGAAACTCATCCAGCTTTTCATTAAACTGACCAATGAACCTGCCATTACAACGTCCACTGGAAGATTCTTGTAAGAGAATAGGCAGCACACAGGGATGAGCTCAATATGCACAAATTATAGATAGAAGCCCTGTTTACATTGGTCTGCCCAATAAATAGCCAAGTGCTTTATAATAGTTCGTTACTTACCGCTGTAACCTTTGACCTAATTCCTTGCCACAGGGTCTTCACATCATACGCATTAACTACAGAGAGTGTATTCCATACACGGATCATACTGTCTCCGACCCCAACAGCCAAACATCCAGTGGCTACAGGAGAAAAAGCCAGGCTGTATACAAATCCACCCAGAGATGCTAGGGACCAGCAACATGACAGTGAGCTCAGATCCCAACATTTGACCTAAAAAAACGGACACGACAGAAGTAATATAATATACATATAATATATAAATATATATTTCATAAAATGACAAGTTATAGAGTTATATACCTCCTTGATGGAAAAGCTACTTAGAACATCTTCATGTTGCAACAAAAAAGTTCATGTATTAATGGATAACTTAACTAAAGTATAAATTAGGCCATATGGATTTCAGAATTAATAACAGATAACTGCATCAGTTTTAACAAAATGGGTCATGGATACGTATACATTATTGTGTTCCTTGGTCATCTTCCTCTCCCACCATGCCAGAGCTGACAAGCAAGTACTAGATGTCCAGCACATGGCCTCTCCCTAAACAATGCTGAAAATTCAGAAAATAAATTTGTAGGAAGAATGACTGCAGAAATCAGGAATTACAGATCATTTATCCTGATTTTAGAGGTAAACATTATTTATCTGCTAAGCTCATTTACATTCTAGCCGTAGTTCTCCTTTAACAGTCACACCGGTCAATTAGTAGAGCGTATTATTCTAAACGCATTCAGCCAGCAAGATAACTAGCATTTGCTTGACGTTATATTTTTTTAACATCTATATCATGGTTTTAAAGGAATAAGGTGGAGGCAAAATTACCTCTCGGTCCATTGATGTAGACAGCAGGAGTTCACTCCCTTCCTCTGTGACCAGGGAACAAAGGTTAAAGACGATTCGTGAATGGTTCTGTCCGTCACTAGTACCCAGAAGAGTCCATTTCTGTTTGCCAGATTTAGCTAAATCCCACAAGAGCAATTCTCCCCTTGAAAAACAAATCACAGATTACAAAGTTCATTCATCCGAATATCCCCCAACCAGGGGGTGGAGCAGGGTGGGTCATAATATGGTTCCGCCCACCCTGGAATTGGGAGATATGAATCTGTACATAACTGCTTAAAGGGGAAGTTCAGTGCAAATACATATGCTTTTCAGAAAAAAGAGCATTTTTTCCCATCCCAATGACCTTAATCTGCCAATTCAGCATTTTGTCTGTATATAAATAAATACAACCAAAGTACTGACTTCCTGTTTGTAGGACCTCTAGTAGAGACCGTTATGGTTTTGCCCTTGACCCTGCACCTGGGTTGATTCAGTTGCTCAGTAGAGATCTGAGCATGTTTGACCCATCCAACAGCCAATCAGTAGAAATTACTGTTAGGAACATTCCAAGGATGTGGTGCATTCTGGGAAGAAGAAGGACCATTAGAACCTGAAATGTCATCTCACTAATATCAACAGCAGGGAATAGCAAAGGGTGTGAAATCAACTGATTTTTCAAAGTGGGAGAGAATATGTAGAATAACTAAGAAGGCATTACACACATTTCACAAAATAACAATATAACAAATATTGATCATTTCCACTGAACTGTCCCTTTAATGTCCTGTTTCCCAGTTTTCTTTTTCTATATATTAAACATCTGTAATCATTCCTAACAATCTACCATCATCAATTTAGTTGTCAACAGTAGAAAACCCTTAGTCTGGTATAAAAAGCAGAAATTAAGACAATTGTTATATTATTATTAATAGTATCATATTAAATATATATGAAAAGAAATCCACTGGTATTTTTGCAGCCAGAGAGGCCTTTATATACTAACCCAAAGCAGCTGGACAGAATCTGTGTAGGTCTCCCTTGAGGCCAGTGCACTGTTAACCAAAGGCGTTCCTTAACACCTGAATCTACTCCACCTCCACGCCGCTTTAGGTAAGGCATCTTTAATGTCGTGACTCCTAGCAAAGTTAAAAAGGGCAATATGTATTACCATTACATTCAGAACATACTAAAGGAACCATGTTTTGCATTCTTCTTCGCTGCCGTCATACGATTACAAAACAAATAGGCCAGACAGGACCTCGCAATCGTAAGCCAATCACGAAGAAGAATGGGAACGGCCGTTCCGGAAATATTGATTGAATGTCACGGGATCGGTAAGTTCTAATGTATGAGCATCTTTAAGGACAACTTTATTTTCCTTTACAGGCCAGAAACTACAGAAATAAACAATGTATTACTTTTCTTTCTCTATATTAATCTTTATTCAAAGGTAAAACTAAACACTAAAATCTTTCAGCACAATAATTCCTGCAGTTACTGCCCTCTTCCCTATCTCTGTGAGCTTGGACATGCTCAGTTCACTTCACCTATCTCTGTCTATCGTTCTGTTTTCCAACCATTCTACATTTCCTGTCCTGGTGTATCTCAATAAATATGGCAATATTTGCAATACATAAATAGTAGGCATATCAATAATTTCAATGCGATCAAACAAATTACAGCTGTAAAGCTCACCTTTGCCTGTAGAAGTGCACCAAATTCGGATTGTTTGATCTTTGCTGCCAGAAGCCAAATAAAATCTATTGTTTTCAGGCTCTGAAAGAAACTCTCCATTTGTTTTGTTTATTTCCTCCTCTGATACATAAAAAAAAAAGAAGAAAACAAGTACGGTACAAAACACTGTGTATTCTACTTTAAAATCCCAATAGCCATCTCTTACGTGACACCCTTTCATTCAAAGGCAAAATAAATTAGCCATTTTGAAAAATAGATGAAAAAAAAAACAGTGTGAGGGCCATCAACACCAATTTTCTACCCCATGCCCCTTTAAACCTTAACATTCCCAAAGAATGGACGCTATGCTGGCTTACTGCGCTAGAAAAAATCTACAAAATAAACAAACTGATCTTATAAATCGTGGCTTTAAAGGGCATGTCAACCTTAACACAAAAAACTGGCAACTTGTCATTTATTTTCCCCCAACCCAAACTGCTATTTTTAGCATTCAATTACATGCATTCCTAACCAGATATTTAAAGGGAATGTCCAGCTCCAAAACTAAAATTTGACCCACTGCTGGCCCCACTGTGTAGTGTTAAAAAATCCTCTGCTACATATGGTTGCCCTATAGTTCCTATTCAAAGTACAGGAAACTGAAAAATAGAAGCCTTCCTGTGTGTAAAAATGTATCTGCCTCCTCCCTGTCCTCCTGGAGGACTCTGGCATGTGCAGGGGAGCCTTTCCTCCCTCTAGGTCCCTAGTCTTTTCAGTGATTGGTGAACAAATTAACTTTTTTCTGTAGTGTAGGGGACCCCCTCCCACCCTAACCACCAGGTTTAAATCTTAAAAAAGTGCAGAGAAACAGACTTACATTCATTTCCTCGGCTCTCTCAATAGCCAGCAGCCGTGTCTGTGTGTGACTGACTCACATCCAATCAGAGGCGCAGCTCCCAGTCCAGTCCCTAATGCTACTCCAATCTTGGAAGCATTAGAGGCAACAAAAGGTTGGTTAGAACATTTCTCTGCACCTATTTAAGATTTAGACCTGGTGGTTAGGGTTGGAAAGGGTCCCCTATACTACAGAAAAAGTACATTTTGGGGTGGAGACACCATTTAATAAGTATTCTCTCCCTTTCTGGCAGAGGTTGCCACCTCCTCCCCCTGATCAATCAGCTTTTAGGAACTTGAGCATGTGCGGAGGAGCAAGCAAGGGAAAGAGGTCAATCCTTGGCTGTGATGTACACAACCTTGATTGACTGCAAGGAGGAAAGAGCCAGCTTATTCTGCTAGAATGGGGGCAATAATTATCCTTAAATAAAAATATTAGCAATACATCTAATAAACTGCTTAATAAATAATTTTGGGTTGGAGCCAGTAACTGACTAGTGACCGTTTTCTTTGTTCTAAGGGAGACATGTCCTTTTAATAAAATACAAGGAACCTCACCTGATACAAAGACGGACTCTCTTGTGAGCTAATGCTACATTTGTTATTAAACATTTAATACATTTTTTATTGAAAACATAGAAACCGAGTTTAACTGAAACTATGGAATGGGGGTTACAAGTTCTAATTGTCCTGCATAAAGGAATCGAACCTGTGTCTTCATCCTGTTTTTGTTCACGTTCCTGCGGATGGGGGCACCATTCCAAACAGTGGATCTCATCTTCGTGTCCCCTTAACCGATGGACAACCTCTCCTCTTCGGCTGATATCTATCAACACAATCATGCCATCCTTGTATCTAAGAAACACAGAATTGTCATGCCTATGGCTACAGGATAAATGTTCTTATATTACCACACAATAACCCAAATGCCAGGGGGAATATGGCTAGTGCTAATTTTGTAGGGACAAATCTGAAAGCCTACCCAACAGCCACAATATCCTCTTTATGCGGAGAGCAGGAAAGGCAAAAGATGGTTCTTGGCTCGGGAAAGAACTGTTGGCTGTCATTTCGGTTATACCAAAAACAAACCAGAATTCCTTTTTCATCTCCAGACACCAGAAGGTCCTTCACCGCTGGAGACCAGTGCAGAGCTGAGATTGTGCTCTAGGAAAAGAGAATAAAACAAAAGCCCAATGCAAAGGGAGAATAGACAGTGCACGCATTTATTCATGTTTTAATGTATACCTTCTATTAAAGGGAGTGATACTGTATAGGACATAAGCATTGGTAATATATTGAATAATGTACCCCCTACTGTAAATTATAAGGATATTATAAGTCACCAAGGAGTTCCATGACCACAAAAAAGCACAAGGCCACAGGCCAAGTTCTTTTATATAGGGCACGGAACTCCGAGGTGACTTTTAATTTCCTACTAATTGACAGTTGGGGGTCCATTATTCATTATAATCTAACCCTTTTAAGTGCAGTTACCTGAAGAGATACACACCCCTTAATGCAGGTCAAAAAAAAGTCCTGTCTCCTTCTCTCCCCCCTCATCTTAACCTGATAGCAGATGCAGCCTCTTTCCTGCTCTTCATACAGTCCTGCGTGTGGAGAGAGATGGGTCGCAGGAATGAGGAAGGTGTGTAATATTCAATAGTGGGTATTGCATATTGGCTATTTCCATAGAGAATTTTCCTTAACTACAGTATAAGTAGATGATAATATCTGTAATGTGTATAGGCACAATGAAAAATCATCCCATATAAAGTATATTGTATATAAGCACAAAGCACAATAGCTCTTACCTCTACCACCTGCTATACAGCCTGATGTTCTTGTCTTGATACCCGTCTCTGTGTCTTTTAAAAAGTTGCTAACTAAAGCATGCTCGTGACATCACTTGTCATGGCCATGACTGACTGACTATCTGCAAAGAACAGGAGAGACACAGGAGAGACCAGGACCAGGAACATCAGATTGAATACAAAGTAACTGGTACAGTTAAGACCTTTGAATTTTTTTGTGGTAATGGGAGATCTGTGTTTATATAACATTTTGTTTGGGGGTTGGACATGCCTTTAAAAGGTAACTGCAGCACAGGTGGAGGTATTCAAGCAAAATGAACCAATAGGACAATAATATTTGGTATAAAGTCTTCCTTTAGGGAAAGCTAAAAGTATCTGAATGAGAGACAAACCACACTATAAAGACGTGGCATTGCGATAAGAAATCCTACCCGGTGGAGTTTGTGTTCGGTCACAATGCTCTTTGTCTGGGTGTCCCAAACTTTCACAGTCCCGTCATCGGAGCTACTGGCACAGAGATGAGTCTGGCCGGAGAAATGGGAGAAAGCAAAGCTTGAAACACGGTCTGTGTGCCCAGCCAACTCCCCTGGAAAAGAAAGTGGAAAATGGTTCAATGACGAAGATTATTGGACCAATTGTCTAACGATCTGTCAAACAATCTTTATGTAACACAAACATAGGGATCTAAACAGAGACCACTGCAGTCATCATCCCAACCCTAGCACACAGTACGGACCAATAACATCCTACTAACACGTTTCATTTATGGTAAATATACAAACTTTATACCATACAGCCCAGGCTCCTGTGGGTTAATGTGCAGGAGGCAGATGCAATTTCTTGCTGCAAATCCAAAGAGACTTCCTGCAGCATCACTAGCCCTGCTACAGTACCAGTTAGGGGAAGCACTTAGCATCCGATCTGGCCCCCCCATCCTAAAAAAAGAAGAAAAAAACAAACCAAATCAGTAACCACATCCCCTTCAGGGTACAAACATTGCATGAGATTGATTTAATAAATATTCTGGGCATTCTGATTGCAGCTTATCATTCCAAAATCTGACCCAATCAGCATCCACGGAACATGACACTGGCCAATTACTGCCCCATAGATCCGTCGGTAGCCTGTCGGAGGAATTACCATCATATTTCCGCATACACCGGACAGATTAACAGTAATGATTGTTATAATGTCTACATTTCCACAGCTCTACAACTACCAGGGCCGGCTAAGTCTGCGAGTGCCGCTGGGAAAAACATGGTGTTAAGAGGGGTTCCACAAGGCCTATGGTTTGGGGCCCCCGATACAAGATACGGATTGTTGTAAATTGCAATAAGGCAATAAACAGTAACAAATTGTCCATTTGCAGTTAATTGTGATTGGAAATACAATGGAATTGGGTCACCTTTTTATTACAATAAATCAGATCCAGGAACCATCACACACATGGCTTGTGACTTCCTACAAAACCTATTTTTGGGGTGAGAAGGGGATGCTGGGAAATGTAGTCACCTAATAACAAGACATGTGTGTAGTAGAACATGACAGGTCACCATATACTGCACTGATACCATGGTGTGTAGAAAGAGAGAGCGCTATGGGATCTGCAGCTATACCTCATATCGCGAAACTACAACTCCCAGCATCCCCTATTAACTGACAGACTCTGGCAATCACCATAACCAGGCACAGAGTATGCCTATGTCCACCCAGTTCTTCTCACACACTCTCTGTAACCATGTCCTCTTCAACTTACCTGCAGCACCATGCGCCGCACAGCACACTGCTTAGTGTCGCAAAGAAGCCGGCTCACGTGGTGGTGATGTTGGTGGGAGGAGCCGTAAAGCGTCGCTCTGTCCAAGATGGCGGCGTCCATGACAGCCTGTGAGTATGGGAAGGTGTCCCATCTATACAACACACACACCTCTGCACAACACAGACACACACACTTCTATACAACACACACACACCTCTATACAACAAACATACACGGGCAAACACCTCCATACAACACACCCAGTTCTTTCTATACAACACACAAACACCCTTTCACCATACAACACACACACACCCTTTCACTGTACAACACACACCTCTAGAGCGCACTAGTGTGACGCAGCACCGGGAAACCAACAGCCAGAGGCAGTGAAACTGCACACACAACACAACCAGTTCATACAGCTGGAAAGCAACTAATGTGACAGATTTAGTTTAAGATTTGACATTAAAGTCATTATAAAAACCTTATTGGCTAATGGCTACGTATGGGATAACTTTGTACTTATGTATATATGCATTTATTTTCTTATCTAGCGCTGAACCTTTTCCCCAGTGTGGTTACATTTATTTATTCTATTTACTAGGACCTGCCAAGAGCTTACAATCTTAAACCGTTAGCATAGTTTTGAAAACCGATTGAAAATCTGATCAGAAAAACGAACAAATTTTCCCACTTCAGCTTGAAATCTGCAGAGAAAATGGGAACTGGAGGATGAGTGGGACAAAAAAAACTTTCCACTTGCCCGATATTTGTTTTTCTGTTAAACCAAACAATTCGCCTTTCATAAAACCGAAATATCTAGCTTACAAAATCGTCCATGTATGACTAGTTAACACAAATTGTTCCCATGTATTCTAGCTTAACACAAACGAGCCATGTAAGGCTAAGTTACACAAATTGGTACCATGTATAGTTAGCTTAACACAATCACCCCAGATGGCTAGCTTAAACAAATCGACCAATGTATGGCTAGCTTAACACAAATTGACACGTTTGCTAGCTTAAAACAAATTGACACATGTTTGGCTAGCTTAACAAAATTGACACATGTTTGGCTAGCTTAACACAAATTGAAACATTTGGCTAGTTAAACCAAATGTCCACAACATGGCTAGCTTAACACAAATATTCCCAGTAGGCAGCTAAACCAAATCGTCCATGTATGGCTAACTTGCAACAAATTAGTTCATAACAGTAAAATTCCAAGTATAGAGGGGACCAGGCATTGATATGGTGCAAAATAAGTGAAGTATTCCTCCATTAAGAGTAAACAGGCAGGCAACGTTTCGGGCTACACTCAGCCCTTTGTCAAATACTTGGAATTTTGCTGTTGGACAATTTTGGGTGAGGCAGTGTAACCCACATGACACAAATTGACCAATGCATGGCTAGCTTGACACAAATCATCCCATGGCTGGCTAGCAAACACAAGTTGTCCCATGGATAGATAGCTTAACACAAAATCATCCCATGTAGGCTAGCTTAACAAAATTGACCCTGCATGGCTATCTTAATACAAATCGAAACTAGCTTTAGTTGACTTTAATATGCCCAAAAAACAGACACAAGCATCAGCGTTAATCACGTGAATCACCGTACTATGAAATACTGTAAAGAAAAATAAATGAACTAACAATTGCATAGAGCATTTAAACCCAAAATTCAAGTCATAAATTATAGACCAGGCCAATCTATGGACCGAAAGACAACCGACCATCATTAAGCTTACAAAAGTTCTTCCATGGAATGACCATCATTAAGCTTACTAAAGTTCTTCCATGGAATGACCATCATTAAGCTACTAAAGTTCTTCCATGGATGACACCATTAAGCTTACTAAAGTTCTTCCATGGAATGACCATCATTAAGCTTATAAGTCTTCCATGGATTGACCACCATTAAGCTTAATAAGTTCTTCCATGGAATGACCATCATAAGCTTACTCTAAAGTCTTCCAGAATGACCATCATTAAGCTTACTAAAGTTTCCATGGAATGACCACCATTAAGCTTACTAAAGTTCTTCCATGGAATGACCATCATTAAGCTTACTAAAGTTCTTCCTGGAATGACCATCATTAAGCTTATAAAGTTCTTCATGGATGACCACCATTAAGCTTACTAAAGTTCTCCATGGAATGACCATCATTAAAGCTTACTAAAGTTCTTCCATGGAATGACCATCATTAAGCTTACTAAAGTTCTTCCATGGAATGACCACCATTAAGCTTACTAAAGTTCTTCCATGGAATGACCACCTTAAGCTAACTAAAGTCTTACACGGAATGACTATCATTAAGCTTACTAAAGTTCTTCCATGGAATGAAAAAACCTGTCCGAAACAATATTCCTATCCAGGGGAGGACCTATACACATCATAAGAAATGCAAAAGTTTCAGTCCACTCAAGTGTTTTTGGGTAAACATTGCAGTAACAGCATCATATTCAAATTTAAAAAAACCAACATCTCTAAAGGTACCTAGAACAAAACAAAACGCCCCATATAATACAAGTGTTAACTGCACAATTACTATCACCTGTTGTAAGAGCACCTGAAAATACCCACAAAAGAATTCAATCACTAATCCAATCAAACAATAAATGCCATATTTGATTTGAGGTCGTTAGAATACGTTTGCTTCCTTTGGCAATGCTCTTGGGGGGCCATGCCATTACCATTGAAAGTCAATTTGACATCATTGATAAGGCACAGTCTGTAGGGTGACTATCTATTAATGTACCCTAGAGAGATAAAGAGATCAAAGCAAAGACAAAAAATCCAAGTTCACAGTGAACATTCCAAACAAGTATATAGGTGGGTTAAGGAAGTAGAGAAAGTGGCATAATAATATTCTATTTTTGGTGGTATTGATTATTCATAGATCACTTTCCGCAAGGCAATATCTTTATGGAAGATTCCTGCCATAAACCTACAACATCAATCATTAATCACTGGTATGTGGCAACAGTAAACACAACAAACCAATCTATAAAATAATCCAGCATAAGAAAAAAAAAGTGAAGCATTGGAAAAACTCATTAATAAAACCCTCTGGTTGTGACAACGCCAAGATATTTCATTCTGTAACCAGAGGGAAGTGATTTTTAATGGCTGTGTCCCTTTAAACGCAATGGAGGTCAGACAATTCTATAAAAGTGAACTATTCACTGTCCGATCACCTTTCAATGATTTTCTTAGTTGCTACATTATAGAGAGAAGCTTAAAGTCTATGTTCACCCCTCAAATTAAAAATTATACAGGTGCATCACCCCCAAATCCCCAATAGTTAGAAAGCTGTAAGACTAATCTGTTGAGCAGCAAAATGTTCTCCCCCCTCTCCAAAAAAGGGTTTAGCCTCCTCTCCAAGCACTTTTACAAGCTTGCACACGCTCAGAGGCAGCTAGAGGAATAGCATTCAGTCATTGCTGGTGTGATATCAACTGCCACAGCCATGACTGATAGCTGCCAAGTAAAAGGACCAGGAAGCAGAAAGAGGGTAACCAAAACCAGGCAGCATTTCAGGTAAGTTTAGTTTAAATGCTTTTCATTTGAGGACTGAACTTGCCTTATAAAAGCCGGTATTCAATTGCTCTGTTATTGGTTTTGGGTTTTTAGCAGGCAGGTATAGGTAAAGCTAACAAAATGTCCCCAAGCCTCTGCCAGTCCATTTATTGCGATTTCACTCAGTGCAACATTAACCCCAGAGGTAAAACAAAAAGCTAGTCGCCAATATTCCTTCTTTCCCATTACGTGTTCCGACGAGCTTAGAGCCGTGTGACCGGAAAAACTTTAATAATAAAAAAAAAAAAGGAAAATGCGACTCAATGCGAATGTCGAAAGGTTTACAAAGCAAATAAATGAAAAGAAGGAAAGCAGAAAGAAAAGGGTTTCCAATGCCTGGTATAATGAAACTAGCACATTAGTTTATTCTCTTAGCCTATCACCGAATTGAACGAGGGATAACAAATTCCCCGCTGTGCATATTAAGGTATTAAAAGTTACCACGGAGATCGGTGATTAAGAGACACTGGGTCCTAGACCAGGAGGGATAACACAAAACTATCTCCCGAGGGAACCGGTGATATTCTCATGCTGCACAGTAGGTGAACATTTTAGCTGATTTATAGATAGAAAGGTTAAGAGTGAGAAATAATAAGTCGCTTCTGTATGTTAAAAATAACCTTTAAGGATAATAAAAAAACAAATGTCAAACACAGAGAGATTATTTGCATTAAAAACTTCCGACCAAGAAATAAATCAGCAGGTCACAGTTAAATGTGGCTGTATGAGCTCATCAAACTGAAAAAAATCCAAGTGCAACATATTTGCAACGGAAAATAAGATAAAATGAAATGGGCATGTGCAGAGAAATGTAGTTCTGCAACAGACTAGAAGGACACAGTGGTCTCCCGGTTACGAATCCTGACAATATTCTGCAAGATGTTCACCTGAATACACTAATTTTATCCAACAAGATTGTTTAAATCATCAGACCCTTTACATTAAAATACCATGCCCAAAGAAACAATAACACAGTAGGCTCCATATACACAGGTCAATATTTGGTCGGGCGAAGTATCAGATGATTTACGTGATTGATCACCCCCCAATCATCTGAGCATGTCATAAATAATGGACCAAAAAACTGCTCATCAATGAACCACAATATTCCCTAAAAATCAGTGGGGAGAATTGGTTGTGTTGGAAAATTTGGTCAATATGATGTGTTGATTTACCAAATACTGGCAATTGATGGGCAAAATTAACAACCTGTGTGTATCAGCCCTTGTACCAGCCCTTCTTAAAGCTACTACATGTACAAATACCAGAGAAAGAATGCGTTTAAAAATGAGCCCTGAATCACATCTCTGCTGCAGCCTGTGAAACATTATATTGCAAATAATGTTCCAACTTCCTGCTTTTAGTAGCCTGAGTGACACCCATTACCATCTTCTCCTCCCTTGTCCCTGAGGGACAATGCTCACTAAAGACTTAAAGGATAAGTGCACTGTAAAATCAAGTTATGTTCATTTGGAAGCTGCAGCTTTAAAAAATACCGTTGCCATTTTTTTTTTACCTATGCCCCTCCAGAGCCTAGCTTTGTGCCTAAAGTTGCTGACATCTTGTTACTGGTTGCGTGATGTTAAGCTCCGCCCCTCTGAGTTTCCTCTGCTTTCTCCTGCTTGAGCCTCAAACAGTAATGCTGTGAGTTCCGTGCACTCTCCTGCTTGAGCCTCAACAGTAATGCCGTGAGTTCCGTGCACTCTCCTGCTTGAGCCTCAAACAGTAATGCCTGTGAGTTCCGTGCACTCTCCTGCTTGAGCCTCAAACAGTAATGCCTGTGAGTTCCGTGCACTCTCCTGCTTGAGCCTCAAACAGTAATGCCTGTGAGTTTAAATGTAAATTTTAATGTAAATAGGTTCTTGTACACTAAGGAAAGGTAAATTAAAGCTAATACCGAGATTTACTAAAAATATACAGGGTCATTTATGAGGAGGCAGAGGTCAGGCACAGCGCTGGCTATGATCGTTAGCACAACTTTAATGCGGCGGCAAATGTAGGACACTCGCTACTGTCCAAATAAAAGCCCTTTCTTTGTACCTTTGTACCTTGATCACCTCTCTTCTTAGGTCTGTACCTTTTACCCAGGGTGAGGACCTGAACCGCTAGGTCCTCACCCCTGGGTTCGCGAAAGTTAAAGCACAGCGTTACTGAAACGCTGCTGGCAGGCTCCGCCCCTCCTCTCCTTGCATGACGAGGCCAATAGGAAGGCAGTTCATTGCAGAGCGTGCCTTCCTATTGGCCTCGTCGCGACGAGAGGAGGAGGCGGAGCCTGCCAGCGCAGCGTTTCAGTAACGCTGTGCTTTAACTTCGCCAAACCCTGGGGTGAGTTCAGGTCCTCACCCTGGGTAAAAGGTACAGACCTAAGAAGAGGAGCGGAGGGAAGGTGAGTATAATGTCCTTTAAGCTGGGAAAGACAGGAAGTACCTGCACCGACATTAAAAAATATTGAGAGGGAGGCCCATTCATACGGAGACTGGTCACATGGGTACAAGCTGCTGAAAGCAGGAAGTGCTGAGGGAGTTATATTGCTAAAACTTTTCAGTAATATAAGTTCTAAAAAGTATTACCTAGAGAGGTGATCAAGGTACAAAGGAAGGGCTTTTATTTGAACAGTAGCGAGGTGTCCTACATTTGCTGCCGTTGTGCTACGATCATAGCCAGCGCTGTGCCTGACCTCTGCCTCCTCGTAAATGACCCTGTATATTTTTAGTAATCTCGGTATTGGCTTTAATTTACCTTTCCTTAGTGTACAAGAACCTATTTACATTACCTGCGAGTACTACAAAATGTAGATATTTAGTCTTGCTGCCGTCTGATATCTATAATAAAACTTGCGCCAAGGGCTTTGCATGAATGAAAATGTACTATGTGGTGTATTTGCCTGACAGATCAGTTTATTTTTTAAAATGTGGACAACAGAATTTTCAGAATGATATTCACATAATGTGTATGTAAATGTGTGATGCAATTTCACCTGATTCCAGAACTGTATACTCCAATATGTCTAATAGGCTAAATATAGACATCTAGTGGTCATTTTCTATAATTGCACTTAATGTGAATTTCTGTTTAAAGGGACAGTTCAGTGGAAATTTCAATATTTGTTAAATTGTTAGTTTGTGTAATGCCTTCTTAGTTATTCTACATATTCTGTCCCCTTTTGAAAAATCAGTTGATTTCATACCCTTGCTGTTCCCTGCGTTTGACATTAGTGAGCTGCCATTTCAGGTTCTAACGGTCCTTCTTCTTCCCAGAATGCACCAAATCCTGGATGTTCCTAACAATTTCTACTGATGGCTGTTGGAGGGTCAAAGATGCTCAGATCTCTACTGAGCAACTGAATCAACCCAGGGCGTGGGTCAAGGGCAAGACCATTATTGTCTCTATAGGGGTCCTGCAAACAGGAAGTCAGTATTTCGGTTGCATTTATTTAACACAGACAAAATGCTGAATGGGCAGTAAGTTCATTGGGATGAAAAAACACTGCTCTTTTTTCTGAAAATACATGTATTTGCACTGAACTTCTCCTTTAAGCTGCCAGGCTGGGTTTGTTTTAGGGGGAAAGAAGGAAACTGAAGTCTCCATCAATGTTCCATCTAATGCAAAATTGGTTGTGTGCACAGACATATTATCTGTGCCCATGTAAGAGGGCTTATATTTTAGAAGTATTTCAGCACGCACGCAAAGCTTAGAGGGAACAACGGTTTCTGTTAGCAAACACTGAGAAATACTCTTTGTGTTGATTAGATTCCCTTGTATTGTTCTGTTTGAATGACATCTACTAATAAAACATGGTCTAAAGCTTTTCATGGAGCTACAACAAGGGCAATTTCACAGCTAAGATTTTGTACAAAGAAATTTACCCCACCCTAAAATACAATTTCCCCGATTGTCTGATTAAAGTGATGACATCTATTTATATAATAAACAATAGCGGATAGAAATGCAGTGAAAATAGGGCTTATTTGAAGTTTCGTTTTAAGTTTAGTTAAAGAACGGGGGGTAAAAAAATGTCTTACCTCCTGTTTTTCAATTAAGGGTATGTCCAGCAAAAAGTGAGTATGTTTCTAAATGATTTACTGTAGAACAGGAGGTAAATGCACTCTCTCTTACCTCCGCTCTTCAGACACTTACCCGTGGACTGTCAGTCTCCGACATGTCCTCGCTCCTTCGCACTATGCGTGCACAGTGCAAAAGACTGATGAGTCTGAGGAGTCGGGGATTTCGGCGCTGGAGCGGGTCCGCGGGTAAGTGTCTCCTCCTCTCCGGAAGATTTACTGAAGAACGGGAGGTAAGAGTTAGTGCATTTACCTCCTGTTCTTCAGTAAATCATTTAGAAACATACTTACTTTTTTGCTGGACATACCTTGAAACCATCAAGAGAGAACTTACCTGGGAATTGTTGGCTAACCAACAAGTTCCGACTTCTGATCTACACTCTCTTGCACTGTGTGCACAGTGCAAGGGACTGTGGATGCATTGGAGACTGTCATTGAGAAGCCAGGTGCTAGGTCGTTAGTGGGTAAGTTCCCTACTATCTCAAGATGGTAATTTAATTGAGAACACAGCTCCTTTACCAACTTTCTTTCAATTAAACTTAAAAAACTAAACCTAAAAACGAGCGGAGATACCCTTTAATAGTGTTGCAAATTTGTGCCCGTGTTTTAACTTAAAACGTTGAACTGAACACTGACAAAAAAAGCAATGTGAAAATTATACGTTAAGTTTAAACAGAAAAATGTCTCTCTTTAACAGCATAAGAGATCATTTCTACCCTAATCAGTTACTAAAATGTGGATCTTATTCAAAAGTGGATGTGTTAAGCCACATAAATTACACAACAAATTGGGTATTATGGTATAGTGTTTCACTTACCCATTCTGTATCTCAGTAAAGTCCCCCATAGAGCTGTAAAGAAAAAGATTCAAAGTCCCATTAAAATTGACACTATCTGGAAATATTCTTTTCTACAGAAAGACAAACCAATATCACAAACACACTTATTACAGTCACCAGTTAAACGCCAGACTAATTTATAGGCAGCGCAATAAAAATCACCAGCAAAAAAAAATCTTCCCCTGTGTTACAATCCAGTAAGCAGACTTTTTGCCCACAAGCAGCATCATAATGTGGACTGTATATTGCTCGGAGAAGGATGAGTAAAGACTGACATTATAAAATACGTTTCCATACAGATAGTTAAGTGAGAACAAGAGCTAAATATTAGAGACCCTAGATAATTTCTATAACTGCTAACAGATGGATTACTGTATCTCCCACTGTGAAAGCTATTAGCCAGAGCTAAAATCTCATGCTAAAGTAGTGCAAACGTGATATTAAATCCCAAACGCCAATTGCGCAGGTGTCTTTTGTGAAACCCACAAAGCCGGCACTAAGATGGAGTTAAAGTGCGCTAACCGATATTAAATTGGTTAGCATGACTTTAACTCCAGAAACGCCCAGCTGAATTTATTTATTCTGTAGATTTGGGTCATGGGCCAGATACATAATGTTGCAATACATTTGCAAATGTACCCCCGATGTTCCTGTGAATTAAACAGCAGCTTGGCCTGGTCATTTTGCAGATGACATTCGATTGCAAATTGAATAGGCCAGACAGGAGACAGTGCGGGAACGTCTGGAGGCTCGTTGATTATCTGCCAGGTAGGATCATCAACAATGTTCCCGCACTGTTTCCTGGGCCTGTTTATCCTGGCCAAGCGCCCATACATTAAGCGATCGTCAGATGAACGGCCTTTTGTTGCACAACATGTGATTGCAGGTTGGCCCTGCAATGGCAAGTGTACAGCTTAAACATTTAATCTATCCAATATCTAACACAACATGCAGAGTAAATTTGCAGCATGTGGGACCTCGGGAGGGGCTGGGACATTGGGGTTAAGTGGGGAAAAACGATTTCTCCACAATACTGCTGATTTAGAGGTAAGAAATACAGCTACCTACTTGTTTAGAATTACAAAATCTATATTTACATTTAGCTTTAGTTCTCCTTTAATCTTTATTTCAACAACAATAATATATATTATATAATGATATGATATAAAATGATGAAGCACTAATTATTTTTTGCAGTCGGAAAAAATACACCAACAGTAAAGCATTGTGGGGGAAACTATTATTTTGAGCTGTTTTGGGATAGGCTTTATTTATTTGAATGAGTGTTCCTTTGAATAGATGTTCATCCTATTTGAAATATTATTAATAATATATTAATTATATTCATATTAATTATTTAATAATTAACATATTAAATAGAGTTTGTTAGCACAAATAAACCAATTGTCTGAACAATGTTTTATCAAGGGCAGCCATGGAATGAGTTACCCCCTGGTAAAATCAGTAGCTCCTTGTTAACTATCCAAGCAATGGCTCTCTGAAATAAATCCATCATAATATCATCATTATAAGGCAGTCACAGCAATCTGAACATCCGATATTAAGTAAAAACAGTCAGGTTACACAGGGGTCAATATTTTGGCCCAACCAACCGCCCTAAAATTAAATCATTCAGGCCACCCTGGCATATACCGTACTGCTTAGTTTTCTGTCCAAAACTACATTAAGGCTGGTAAACAATTCTTCCTCCTGAACGACTGTTCAAGATTTTCGTTAGTCGTGGCAAAAGCAACCGCTTCCGTCAGTTAGCCTCGACCAATCATGCGGGCATAGAGGACTACATGATTGGTCATGGTTTTCCAACCCGTCAGATCGTGCTTTCATCCGTTTGGACGAACTAAAGTCAGCGATCAGTCAAAGCCACCATACAATAATTCGTCCCGACCAACCGAAACACTGTGTACCCAGCTTAACACACATGCCTGTTCTAAATTATGTCATATTGATTATTACGGATATTTTGCATTGGAGGTGGGAATGCCAAAAATAAACAGCCGGTGTATCTAGTTTAATACCTAAAGCTATGGTAATGGCTTTTCTGCGGGGCCCAAAGCCAAATGCTAATAAATCTCACATACTAACAAAGATTTACTGTGGCAGGCCAACTGGCCTATAGCCAGCAATTAGCATTGATAGGATGACCGTTTTCAAAAGCTCCATACACAAGCAATTACGGGCCTGACCCAACGGGTGGAAGATGAACACCCAACTATCATTCGGTGTATGGTCGTGGGTTGGGCGTCGATCTAGCCATACACAAATGTTTATACTGATATTTATACTGTAATGCCGACCCTTTTCTCTGTAAACCATTGCTCAATGAATCATGCTCAATTTCCATGTGGCTGTAAAATGCAATGTGATTTCCAATAAATGAAACCCAATAAGAGTTTGAAATAGAACAGAAGCAGCTCACAGCCAATCATTCTGTACAGTGCACTCAAAACATTTTGCCTGTATGAAGATTCCCATGATCCCTATTAAAAGTAAAGGACATTGTTTTGCCTTGAGTTTTATCTAACAGGCCGTTTTGAAATATGAACTCAATTTGTCATCACAAGCTGCAGATCACTAACTCAATCTTTATATTGTTTTCTGAAGCTGTAAAGATTTTATTTCAAAATGCCAAACCCTCAGGGCCAGCGCATCTTAGTGAAACATAATTGTCTTAGTTCGCCAGCCAGCACAGAGCTCAATCATCATTGCAGGCGGTGATCCAGTCCACGCTTAGAGGGGGTACTGGACACACAATCATTCCATGTATAGGTTCAACAACAGACGCATAAATGTTATTTGCTAAATATAGAATTCGTGCTCCTTTAGCAATAATTACAACATGTCCTTATAGCTGAAGGACATGATAAAAATAATGAGTAATATATAAAATTATAGACGATAAAGCATCTATCTTCCACCCAGTATAGCAGCCTTATTTCTCTTAAAAATCCCTGTCCAAAGGTGCCAAGGAGTTTAGGGAGCTGGCATCTAGCCCATTGTCAGGGAACAATTCCACCCTTATTATCCCATATACTACATATATCAGGAAAATGAAGCCCTACAATCAAAGCTGTACTGAAGAAAAGTCTTTAAATATCTGGGTCCGGCCTCTGTTTGCTTGTTTCTAGTTATAACTTACTTAAGGGGAACAAAAGCCAAATCACTACAGATTCTCAAATACTTCGCTACCCTACAGACCCACATTCATTCCTCTTCCACTCAGAAGTCAAGTAGCCAATCAGTTTGACCCAAAATCCACCGACCCCACCTGTGATTAAAACGGAAGTATGGAGGACAGTGGTATAAATGGCATGTTTGACACTGTACTGTCCTCTTCTATGGCATAACAAGAGGGTAGCGAAGAGTTCACCTTCAATAGAAATAAAATTTGTTGTTGAAAAGTGACCCTTTAAACCAAAAACGTTCCCAAAAATAATATTCATCTCAAAATAAATGAACCCACCTATATGTGGGATAAACCATGTCTAGAAATCCCTATCCAACGTTGCACTTACACCTGGTACACATGATTCAATTCTGAGTTATATGAGGACTACATAACAGTCTGCTGGTCAGGAAGAAAGCAGTTGGAATTTTGGCATGACACTGCATAACCTACTGAAGACCAAGTACTTACCTGCAAATTTGCAAACATTTCAATACATTTTTTTTGTCTAATTTTGAATAAAAATTTCTTGCAAAGTGACATTCGTGTTGAATTTTTTTCAACATATTTCCACCTGACTAAAATTTTGTATAAGGTGGTTGGTAAGGTAGAATATTGTGCTGTATAGCGAGAAATGTATGTGTGCTTAGGACAGAGAAACTGGGTGACTGCACGTGCATATATACAGGAATGCACCCCTTATACATACTGAAGTGTGAGAGAACGTGTGTGTTTTATAAGAGAAGTGGTTATATTGGTGTTATATAGACAGAAGTGTGTGTGTGTTTTATAAATAGAACTGTGGTGTTATATTAACAGTATTGTGTTATATAGAGAGGTGTGTGTTTATAAATAGAACTGTGTGTGTTATTATAACAGTATTGTGTGTTATATAGACAGAAGTGTGTGTTTTATAAATAGAACTGTGTGTGTTATATAAACAGTGTGTGTGTTTATAGACGAAGTGTGTGTGTTTTATAAATAGAACTGTGTATGTTAATAAACAGTATTGTGTGTTAATAGAGAGAAGTGTGTTGTTTTTAAATAGAACTGTGTGTGTATATAAACAGTAATGTGTGTTATATAGAGAGAAGTGTGTGTTTTTAAATAGAACTGCCTGTGTTATAAAACAGTATTGTGTGTATAAAGAGAGAAGTGTGTGTTTTATAAATATAACTGCCTGTGTTATATAAACAGTATTGTGTGTTATATAGAGAGAAGTGTGTGCGTGTTTTATAAATAGAACTGTGTGTGTTATATAATCAGTATTGTGTGTTATATAGAGAGAAGTGTGTGTTTTATAAATAGAACTGTGTGTGTTTATTAAACAGTATTGTGTGTTATATAGAGAGAAGTATGTGTTTTATAAATAGAAATGCCTGTGTTATATACAGTATTGTGTGTTATATAGGGAAGTATGTGTTTTAAATAGAACTGCCTGTGTTATATAAACTGTATGTGTGTGTTATATAGAGAGCAGTGTGTGTTTTATAAATAGAACTGCCTGTGTTATATAAACAGTATTGTGTGTTATATAGACAGAAGTGTGTGTGTTTTATAAATAGAACTGTGTGTGTTATATAAACAGTATTGTGTGTTATATAGACAGAAGTGTGTGTGTTTTATAAATAGAACTGTGTATGTTATATAAACAGTATTGTGTGTTATATAGAGAGAAGTGTGTGTTTTATAAATAGAACTGTGTGTGTTTTATAAATAGAACTGTGTGTGTATATAAACAGTAGTGTGTTATATAGAGAGAAGTGTTGTTTTATAAATAGAACTGCCTGTGTTTATATAAACAGTATTGTGTGTGATAAAGAGAAGTGTGTGTTTTTAAAAATTAACTGCCTGTGTTATATAAACAGTATTGTGTGTTATATAGAGAGAAGTGTGTGCGTGTTTTATAAATAGAACTGTGTGTTATATAATCAGTATTGTGGTTATATAGAGAGAAGTGTGTTTTTATAAATAGAATGTGTGTGTTATAAACAGTATTGTGTGATATAGAGAGAAGTATGTGTTTTATAAATAGAAATGCCTGTGTTATATAAACAGTATGTGTGTATATAGAGAGAGTATGTGTTTTATAAATAGAACTGCCTGTGTTATAAAACTGTATTGGTGTGTATAGAGAGAAGTGGGTGTTTTATAAATAGAACTGCCTGTGTTATATAAACCATGTTGTGTTATATGGAGAGAAGTGTGTGTTTTATAAATAGAACTGGTTTTAATAATCGTATTGTGTGTATATAGAGAGAAGTGTGTGTTTGTAAATAGAACTGTGTGTGTGTTATATAAACAGTATTGTGTGGTTTATATATAGAGAGGTATGTGCGTGTTATATAAATAGAACTGTGTGTGTTTATATAAACAGTTTGTGTGTATATAGAGAGAAGTGTGTGCGTGTTTTATAAATAGAACTGTGTGTGTTATATAAACAGTATTGTGTGTTATATAGAGAGAAGTGTGTGTTTTGTAAATAGAACTGTGTGTGTTATATAAACAGTATTGTGTGTATATAAGAGAAGTGTGCGCGTGTTTTAAAAAATAGAACTGTGTGTTATATAAACAGTATTAGGTTATATAGAGAGAAGTGTGTGCGTGTTTTATAAATAGAACTGTGTGTGTTAGGCTGGGTACACACCAGCCGATATTTCCAGGAGACCGACCAATAGTGCCATGGATTGGTCGTCGGTAATATCTGATGGTGTGGTGCGGCCGGCTGTGTCGAGCTTGGTCACCTGTTCATCAGATTCGTTGGTAAAGCAGATTGTGCAGTGCACCGTCAGCGACGGCAACAAGGCCCACGACCGACAGTCATTTGTCCAAGCTGAGCACTTGCAGCAAAAGCTCTGTCGGGACAAATAATAGCTTGTGTGTACCCAGCCTTATATAAATGAAATGTGTTTAATAGAGAGAAGACAGACAGCCACAGCTGACCTAGGAAAATAAAAGGGAGATGCACCAAGAGGCTACCGGCAACCCGTGTGCAAACAGCAGGTGATGTTATATGCCAATTGCGGCGCATCGATATCTGCCGTTTTTCATTCCGCCACTTTTAATTCCGTTAATAGCTGGCGTTAGAATGCTGCTTTCAGCATATAACATTGCTGCAAAGGCTGCGTGGTTAACGTCGGTGTTAGCCTTGCAGCAGTTAAAAGGAGGGTTTAAGTCTCACTAACCGATATAACATTGGTTAGCGTGACTTAAACTCCAAAACAGGAGCGGTATGCCGTTGGTGCATCGCCCTGATAGTCTTGTATTTTGAAGGGGAATAGATTCAAGGGAGAAAAATATTTCTCTCTCATTTCTGTACAGCGCTGCGTCCCCAAGTGGCGCATATATATAAACATATACATACATTACAAGGCATTGGTAAGGCCTCATTTGGTAGTTTTGGAATAGCATATAAAAAAGGGGAATTTTGGAAATGAAAAAGAGTTCGAGAAAGGGCAATAAAAATAATAAAGGGAAGGGGGGGGGGCTGGCTGGACTATGTTGTACAGTGAAAGGGTGTGTGGTGTGTCGTACAGTGATGAAGGGTTGGTGTGTGTCGTACAGTGAAAGGTGTGTGTGTGTGTGTGTTGTACAGTGAAGGGTGTGTGTGTGTCGTACAGTGAAAGGGTGTGTGTGTGTGTGTCGTACAGTGAAAGGGGTGTGGTGGTGTGTCGACAGTGAAAGGGTTGGTGTGTGTGTGTCGTACAGTGAAAGGGTGGTGTGGGTGTGTGTCGTACAGTGAAAGGGTGTGTGGTGTGTGGTCTACAGGTGAAAGGGTGTGTGTGTGTGTGTCGTACAGTGAAAGGGTGTGTGTGGTGTGTGTCGTACAGTGAAAGGGTGTGTGTGTGTGTGTCGTACATGTAAGGGTGTGTGGTGTGTGTGTACAGTGAAAGGGGTGTGGTGTGTGTGTGTCGTACAGTGAAAGGGTGTGTGTGTGTGTGTCGTACAGTGAAAGGGGTGGTGTGTGTGTGTGCGTACAGTGAAAGGTGGGTGTGTGTGTGTTGTACAGTGAAAGGGGGTGTTGTGTGTGTCGTACAGTGAAAGGGTGGTGTGTGTGTGGTCGTACAGTGAAAGGGTGTGTGTGTGTCGTACCGTGAAAGGGTGGTGTGTTGTTCGTACAGTGAAAGGGTGTGTGTGTGTGTGTCGTACAGTGAAAGGGTGTGGTGGTGTGTGTCGTACAGTGAAAGGGTTGGTGGGTGTCGTACAGTGAAAGGGTGTGTGTGTTCGTACAGTGAAAGGTGTGGGTGTGTCGTACAGTGAAAGGGGTGGTGTGTGTCGTACAGTGAAAGGGGTGTGTGGTGTGTGTCGTACAGTGAAAGGGTGTGTGTGTGTCGTACAGTGAAAGGGGTGTGTGTTGTGTCGTACAGTGAAAGGGTGTGTGTGTGTGTACAGTGAAAGGGTGTGTGTGTGTCGTACAGTGAAAGGGTGTGTGTGTGTTGTACAGTGAAAGGGTGGTGTGTGTGTTGTACAGTGAAAGGGTGTGTGTTGTACAGTGAAAGGTGTGTTGTGTGTGTTTACAGTGAAAGGGTGGTGTGTGTGTACAGTGAAAGGGGTGGGTGTGTGGTTGTACAGTGAAAGGGTTGTGTGTGTGTTGTACAGTGAAAGGGTGTGGTGTTGTTGTACAGTGAAAGGGGTGTTTGTGTGTGTGTTGTACAGTGAAAGGGTGTGTGTGTGTTGTACAGTGAAAGGGTGTGTGTGTGTTGTACAGTGAAAGGGTGTGTGTGTGTGTGTTGTACAGTGAAAGGGTGTGTGTTGTACAGTGAAAGGGTGTGGTGTGTGGTACAGTGAAAGGGGTGTGTGTGTTTGTACAGTGAAAGGGTGTGTGTTGTGTTGTTACAGTGAAAGGGTGGTGTGTGTCAGTGAAAGGGTGTGTGTGTTGACAGTGAAGGTGTTGTGTGTTGTACAGTGAAAGGGTGTGTGTTGTCAGTGAAAGGGTTGTGTGGGTTGTACAGTGAAAGGGTGTGTGTTGTACAGTGAAAGGGTTTGTTGTGTGTAGTGAAAGGGTGTGTGTGTACAGTGAAAGGAAAGGGTTGTGTGTGTTGTGTACAGTGAAAGGTGTGTGTGTGTGTTGGTACAGTGAAAGGGTGTGTGTGTTGTACAGTGAAAGGGGGGTGTGTGTTGTACAGTGAAAGGGGTGTGGTTGTTACAGTGAAAGGTGTGTGTGTTTGTACAGTGAAATGGGGTTGTTGTGTGTGTTGTACGTGGAAAGGGTGTGTGTGTGTGTTGTATAGTGAAAGGGTGTGTGTGTTGTATAGTGAAAGGGTGTGTGTGTTGTATAGTGAAAGGGTGTGTGTGTGTGTTGTATAGTGAAAGGGTGTGTGTGTTGGACAGCATATGAATGGTGTCTGCTGTGGATCACAGAGTTAACAATCCCTGCTGTGGATCACAGAGTTAACAATCCCTGCTGTGGACCTGCTGTGGGATCACAGAGTAAACATCCCCTGCTGGGATCACGAGTAATCAAATCCCTGCTGTGGATCACAGAGTAATCAAATCCCTGCTGTGGATCACAGAGTAATCAATCCCTGCTTGTGGATCACGAGAGGTAATCAATTCCTGCTGTGGATCACGGAGTTAACAATCCCTATGCTGTGGGATCACAGAGTTAACAATCCTGCTGTGGATCACAGCAGTAACAATCCCTGCTGTGTCACGAGTAATCAATCCTGCTGTGGATCACAAGAGTAATCAATCCCTGCTGAGGATCCACAGAGTAATCAATCCTTGTGTGGATCACAGAGTAATCAATCCCTGCTGTGGATCAGAGAGTTAACAATCCCTGCTGTGGATCACAGAGTTAACAATCCCTGTGTGGGATCACAGAGGTTAAACATCCCTGGTGGATCACAGACGTAATCAATCCCGCTGTGGATCACAGAGTAATCACATCCCTGCTGTGGATCACAGAGTAATCAATCCCTGATGTGGATCACGGAGTTAACAATCCCTGTGTGTCACGGAGTTAACAACCTGCTGGGATCCACGGAGTTAACAATCCCTGCTGTGATCACAGAGTTAAAAATCCCTGGTGATCAAGAGATAAATCCCTGCTGGGGATCACGAGTAACAATCCCTGCTGGGATCACGGAGTTAACAATCCCTGCTGTGGATCACGGAGAGTTAACAACTCCCTGCTGTGGTCACAGAGTAAATCAATCCCTGCTGTGGATCACAGAGTAATCAATCCTGCTGTGGATCACAGAGTAATCAATCCCTGCTGTGGATCACGAGTTAAACAATCCCTGTGGATCACAGAGTTAAAAATCCCTGCTGTGGATTGGAGTGAACAATCCCTGCTGTGGATCACGGATGTAAAATCCCTGCTGTGGATCACGGAGTTAACAATCCCTGCTGTGGTACTGACCTGTACAGGTGATTCCCCAATAATAGTTGAACGCTTACATATACTTTATTTATGGACAGCAAGGTGAGAAGCGGCTTTCACATACTGCTCCTGAAAGCAAAGCTGCTTGACAAAAGATTCTACTGTCACAGCCAAACATTATATCCAGCTAAAGGGAGAAAGGAAAACACATTCAGTCTTGCATAAAACTTACATGTCCTAGAATAAAAGTAATTACCCTTTAATTAGCTGGAAATGTGTTAAAAAAACTGCACAATTTCACCCACCCATTGGAGACAGCGCCACCAGCTGGTCAGTCAGTTCCCCCTTTCCACAGCCAGCTGTAATGTACCCTAGATCCCTTCCATAACTGATCTCATGCTGGAGTTCAGGGTGTCCACTCTCCAGATGAGCTTTACCTACAGATAAAACAAATATCCATTATTCAAAGCTGATAATAAATACAGAACTGGAGACCGAGGACAATGACGCAATAAGCTGAATGTAGGTTATATGTGTCCGTGTCTTCTTTCCACTACCAATCACCTCTGTATAAATTAATCCAACCTCTTAGGAACTTACCAGGTAAAAAGTTCTGCTTATCTATCCTCATTAAGCTTCCATATTTTAGCAGAATAAAGGGGAAATGTAATGTAAATACGTCTGCTTTCAAAGTAATAAAGCTTTTAACATTTCACTGACCATAATCTGCCCAATCTGGTGATTTCTTTGTAGACAAATAAATGTTGTGGGGTCCCTTTAATGTCTGTTATGGTTTAAAGTTCACACAAGTGTAATCACAGGGGCCTAATTGCAACGTACGATGTGTTTGAATATCCGTTTTGGCCATTGACCGTGCTGGGTATGGGCATTTGTCAGCTGTTAAGTCAGGACTCTTTGATAGATGTGCTGGGTTGCTTCAGTTGCTCAGTAAAGGTCTGAGCATGATTGACCACCCAAACGCCAATCAGTAGAAATGAAATATTTCAAGGAAGTGGTGCATCCAGGGAAGAAGGACAGTAACAGAATTTAAATGACCCCAGCAAAGGGTATGAAATCATTGAATTAATAAATTAAAATGAAGACCATATGTAGAATACTGGGAATGTGTAACATAATTTAAATAATGATTTTTTCCAATGACTTACCATTCTGTGACTTACAGACAGTGGAGTTTTCATCATCTGAATTGATTCAGTGACTGGTTTAAATGTGCATTTGTTGTACTACATTTTTGGCACATTTTTTCCTGTGCTGTTAAAGGGATCTCTACTCAAAAAATAAAGCTGGGCCATTTAGATTTATTAAAGAACAGGAGGTAAAGGGGCTGTGTCGGGGGAGCCGGGGTATTGTGTTACCCTCTCTCCTGGCTCACTGATTGATTATTGAAGAACGGGAGGTAAGACACAGTCCTTTACCTCCCGTTTCTTCAATAAATCTAAATGGCCCAAGTTTAGTTTTTGAGTGGAAATACCCTTTAATCTACAGAAAACAATAAGCCCCTTTATTGTAGAATCAGTAATTTGTTAGTGTGTATTCTACGGATTAAGGGGAACATGAAAATTCAACAAACCTTCTTCCTCCATAAGTCGATACAAGAGCTGCGCGATCCTGTACAGTCCCAAATGCATACATGTCCTTGAATGTGCCTGAGGTCCTCCTGAACATCTGAGAGGGAAGATAAGGAGAAAGGGTAAGTGTGGTGGTTAATGCCCTCTATAGGTTGTATCTACAATAAAACAAAAGAGGTAAATGTAAGATAAAATAGGAAAAATACAATAACTGAGAACTCCGTTTCCATATGAGGAGAGAGAAAGCTTCCTTATAGGTCTTCCTGGTGCAGGGAAATTACCCGTGCAAAGGAACAGAAGCTGAAGGAATGAGGTTACATAAGAAACATGACAGACACAATTCTACCTTTGGCCACATATGGCAGTCACCAACTTCACACAGTCACGGTGCTGCTCTCCTTGGAAGGTGATTCTTGTGCCGGTGCTAATGGGAAGTAAAGACCTTGCTTTCTTTTTTTTTGCTGTGCAAATCTGTAAATGATGATATGACAATATTAGCTGAACTGCCCAATACTGGCCAGCCTACAACCATACGTAGAAATTTACACAATGGGCTTATTTAATAAGAGGGGCTAGAAAATTGCCTGCGCTAATAATCTAATAAGTCTATGTTGTTCAAAAATTGGTTGCTGGAGATTTGCACCTCCTATTAAATACACTGTAATGTGTCTCCAGCAGAGTCTAAGCTGCAGGTCTTAGTTTGATAAACTCTCAGTCCTTTTGTTTAAAATATTCCGGTGTTTAATTAAAAATTCTCATCTCAATGTTAAAAACAGGGGAAGATTTTTTCCAAATTTTTCTTTTTTAACCAATAAACCAATAACCATCAGTTAATCAATTAGTTTTTCTTAATATTTTTTTAAAAGTACTAATCATTAAATGCAATCTGCTGATTGGCTAAATGCTTATTAATAATAAACAAACATACCTGATCTGTCTTGGTTTGGTCCTTCCCTGACAGGTCCGCTCTATTAAATATGCTAGGAAGGACTTCTCCACGGCAGGCAGTGGGGGAAGTTGGCTGGAGTTGAGTTTGTGCAGGTTCTGGTAGTATCACTGTTAATCAGAATTACACATTTAAGCCAATTATTCATTTATGGTACAATTTTATATAAGTGTATTGTTTTGTAAGCATTGGTAACGGATCAAGTGAATGGAGGAAGCTGGTTGGTGTAATTTATTAAGACTTTGTCTCTTTTCAAACCCAAATAATACGTAACTGTGCTGGATACTCTTCCTGTAAGCAGCCATTAGAATTTTTAAGTCTGATCCAGAAGTTAAAAAACTCTTCTCCTTGTCTTTGTGTGAACTGCCTTTATTTTAGTAAGTGTTCTAGTTTGGTCATCTGATTAAAGAAAGAATCCCTGCTCAGCCATACTTGATCATCTGGATGGCTGAGCTGCACTGAAGCGGAGTGAGTGATACCTCAATGCCATCTATCCTTTCTACTGAGAGCTCAATGTTCCTCACCCCATGGAAATATGTGTTCATTGTGGTATCTGTCCCCCTGCCAGCTGCCCCAACAAACATGTGTTCTAGGTTACACAATTCAGAGGGAGCCAATGGAGTGATGATTAGAGCACCAGTAGGAAGTAGGAGCACATATATTCCTCACAGTACAGTAGTATGTGACCATTTTTCCATTAAAGGTGGCCATACATATATTTGATTTTACTACCCGACCGAGAAGGAAATATAACATACCTTCTAGTGTGACTCTATTACAGGCTCCTTGTGGGGAGCTGCTTGTTCTCCTCTTGGTTCGACATTCCATTCTGTAAGGCACCATGACGGTCGTCTTCTCCACCCGGTAAATCTCTGCTGTCTCATCCTGCTTGGAGGCTCCATCTTTTTTCTTTCTGGGTTTTAATTTTGGCTGCAGGTTACGTTTTTTTTTTAAATCAAGGGTTTTTTTCCTGTGGTTCCCAAAACAATTCCATAATTTTTCAATATCTGTTACATTTTAAGATGTTTATAACTTTGTATAATTAATATATACATCTTTGGTGATGTAGTATTATATCCTGCTCTGTCTTTCAGCTGGTAACAGACCCACCAAACAAGATAAACAGCTAAGGCATAACTGATCTAGTCGATATCTCAGAAATTCCCCTCCATATTTCTTACACAGCTCGGGTTCGGGTTACACAAGTATTCAGGTTATAACCACTAACCTTTGGGGGGTGGCTTGTTGTTGCTTTGATACCGACCAGTTGTGAAGACAGAAGTCATCTGCCCCAGACCACAATGGTCAAGCTCCACGGGAGACCAATGAATGGACAGCCGTCCCCTTGTGCCCCCGATAATTGCTCAGAGGTTCTTCTTGAAGAACATTCCATACCTGAGAGAGCAAAACAGTTTGTGTCCAATCTTCAGACACAGCAGACAAAACACACACAGGTATATATTGATTTTCATATCTCTAGTAACTATGATTGTTATCATGTTCCCTGCCAGCTGTGAACTTGCGCATTCACGCCAAATAGCCTGCACATGAAAATATGGTACAGACATTAGATAATTGTCCGGCGAAGCGGCCAAACAATCACATTGGTGCAATCTAACATGTACCAACATGTTTATTGATCTGTCCAGTCAGAATGTTGGGAGTGAGCCAATTGTTTTCCCATTTTACCGGAGTTCTCTGGATACCTCACACCCCCCCACCTCTCAATTTAAAAAGAGTGACTGATCGGTCACTGCCAAGGAGAGGGTCTGCACGGGAATCTTTAGATAATTGTCTTTGGAGCGATTGTTCAAAGACAATTATCTGTAGGTCTATATTTAGATTCAGGGGAAATCAATCAAAATGATTATACTGCAAATGCACTCTTTATCAAATCAGCATTACACTGCAGTATGTTTGCCTCACCTGAGCAGTGCCATCATAACTGGCAGACACAAGCCTAGCATCGTGGTGAGGGCTCCATGATAGATTGTGATCTGGCTGTGGTGCCCTAATAAGTTACGGTAAGGTTCTGTGATGGTGAGAGGAGCATCAGACGACTCTCTGCAGTCAGCAAAAAAAAGAGATATTGATATACAATAAAGTACAGTAAGGCCTGGACTACAGTGCTAAGAATAGTAACGCACCCAATGGCCCCTTCAGGTTGTGTACAAATACGGCAGCGTTGTTAGAACCGGACGCCAGTAAGAAGCTCATGTCCGGATCCTGACTGTGGTTGTGATGCCAACGCAGGGCGTTCACCAGTTGTGATGTTGTGAATGGTACAGATGAGCTGCAAACCGGGAGCGCGGAAAACCTCAATGGTTCTGTACGATATTAAGGCGAATAGAGAAGCCATGAGGTGATTAAACTGCACCTATCTGGTATTTACAATCACTACAGCCAGCATTAGTATTCTATAACACGTTAGCATTACATAACGTCTATAACAGCGTTGTCTATACCTGCAGGTTACCCACTGTCTGGTTTACCCTCCACAGAGCAAATGTCCCATCCAGCTGACTATTAGATCTCTACCTATTCAGTCTATAAATGTCACATACAGTCGCCCTCTGTCTCTGGGTCTTCAGCAAAACATCATAATTAAATGAATTGGTCTCATACCCGTCTTCATTGCCAACAGCAAATGTTGCAGATGTGTCTCCAGCTCAGCTCTGTGGTGTACCGGTAACTTGGCTGTAAGAGAGTTTAGTTAAATGGAAAGTTCTGGACATCTGCGTATCGGATATTGTCACATAATAGGATTTGAAGTTACTTAGCTAGTAACAGCTAGATAACACAGTTCACAATGCTGGGTTGCAATTGAATAGTAAGGTACTATTGTACTGAATTGTTCCTGAATCATAAATGCAGTGCACTCACTTTGATGTTATTAGTGTCTCGGATGAGCTTGTTTATGTCACACGATTCTGCATTCAGTTTCCAAGGGTTGTGCTGGTAAATAATCCCTTCTCCACCACAGCGTATAATGAATATGGAGGGCGATCGCCGTCCGCGTCCTGAGAATATCAAGGAATATGAAAGAGGTGAATCTCACGCACACAGAGGATGCCGATACTGTGAAATGAAGGGCGGACAAGCATTGGCCTAAAACTTTACATTTTTCAATCCTACTCACCAAATGAGACTGGGGGAAGTGGAGGGGCCAACATAGGGAATAGACAGTCTTTTATGGTACGTACTGGAAATCTGAGGGGGGTCTGTAAGACAAGAAAACTCAGTAGTATAAACAAACTGCACAATTCCATTTCTAGTAATTAGGGGAAGCAAATAATGAACAGAGATTTCTGGGAAGGAATCCAGACACTGACACAATCTACACAGAGGTGGCACCGTCTCTCTGGTAACTCATTAAGCAGTGGACATGTATACATTATAAAAGGGTTATCGGCGGCGACATAAACATGTAAAGTAACCAAGGCCGTGTTCACACTAGGGAATGTAAGCAAACACAAAGTGCCCTATGATTATTTTGTTTAACTGTGTGTGATGTGTTAGATTCTCTTTTGATACATAGAAGGTGTGTGTATTCCAGACACAAATGTTGTAATGCAGGATTTTGTTTAACGGGGAGCCAGTGTTGTGTCAGAACAGAGGAGATTGGGATCCGGTTTATTAGGAGCGAACAATACGTGTGGCAGAGGTAAGTATAGACTGAAGGGAGGAGAGAGGGTGGGAAGCAGGAAGACCAGTAAATAGTAGGTTGCAATAGTCCAGGCACGATAGGATGAGAGCATGTATAAGCATAGTGGCGGGTGGGAGAAAAGGAACCTGCGGATTTGGCAAATATGTGAAGGAAGAAGCGGCAGGTTTATGTGGTTAGGGAGAGAAGAGAGAGAGGAGTTAATAATTACCCCTAGGCAGTGAGCAGATTGGATAGGGGAAATGGGGGATCTCAACAGAGATAGAGAAAGAGGGACCAGGACAGGTTTAGGTGGAAAAACAATCAGTTAAGTTTTAGAAAGATGTTAATTGAGGTAGCGTTGAGACATCCAGGAGGAGATGGCAAGGAGGCAGTTTGAGACACATGATTGGATGTCAGGAGTTAGCATAAGGGTGGACAAGTAGATTTGTGTATTGGATGCATAAATGATATTTGAAGACAAAAAAGATAACATCCCCCAGAAAATAGTGTAGAGGGAGAAAATAAGGGTCAAAGACAGACCCTGCGGGACCCCCCAACCAGAGAACCGGAGAAGAGGCATTGCTAGCATAAGATACAGAGTAAGTTCTGTCAGAGAGATAGATAGAAACCAGGATGCCACTTCATTCCAAATGCCCATAGAGTGAAGTATCCGCATTAGGAGGGAATGATCGACTATGTTGAAAGCAGAGGAGAAGTCAAGGAGGATAAGAATAGAAAAGTGACCATGGCCTTTGCAACCTGCAGATCATTTATAACCTTACACAAAGCGTCTCGGTGGAATGGGCAGGATGGAATCCAGATTGCAAAGGATCCATAGTATGAGGGTAGGTAGTGATATGGAGAAGAGACTAATCGTTCTATCATTTAAAGGCTATCAGCAAGAGAAAGGCCGGGGTGGTAATAGGCTAACAAGAGGGGTCCAGTGAGGGCTTTTTTAGTATGGGCTTAACATGGGAATGCTAAAGACAGAAGGAAAAATTCCAGATGTAAGGGAGGCATTGTATGTGGGGAGTATAGGGGTAAGCACATGTACAGTGCTTCAGGTAATACAGAGGGCATGGGATCAAGAGGACAGGTCGTGACTGGATATTTTCAAAACACAGATTTACAACATTTACATTGAACTAAATCGAAGCCATCCCAGAATCCTTTGCTTACTTGCTGAGGAAGACCTCAAATCCCAACTTTCCCATCTTCTGTACCAAACGCCAGACTGGTCTCTTGGTGGGATGCACGCCAACTGTAAGATAAGAACAGTGGGAAATGCATCCACCCCATGTGTATGTAGAAAGCATAAGTATAGTATAGTATTTGAGGTTGATAAAGACATATGTCCATCCAGTCCAACCCATCTAGCAATATCCTCATTTCCTGCCTGTTAATCCAGGGAAGGCAAAAAAAAAAAAAAAAAAAAATATGAAGGGGGAAAATAATTCCTTCCTGACTCCAAGTGGCAATAGGAATTTTCCCTAGATCAACTCTACTTTATGTACAATACCAGTAACTTGTAACATTCCTTGTTGTAGAAACTCATCCAGCTTTTTAAAATGACCAATGAACCTGCCATAACAACGTCCACTGAGACAGTTCCATAGTCTTACCGTTTATCACAGTGACAAACACCTTTCCCAACTCTACTTAGTATCAATACCAGTAACTTGAACATTCCTTGTTTGAGAACTCATCCAGCTTTTTATTAAACTGACCAATGAACCTGCATAACAACGTCACTGGAAGACAGTTCCATAGCTTTACCGTTCTCACAGTGACAAACCCTTCCCCACTCTAATTTATGTATCAATACCAGTAACTTGTAACATTCCTTGTTTGTAGAAACTCATTCAGCTTTTTATTAACTGACCAATACCTGCCATAACAAGTCCACTGGAAGACAGTTCCATAGCTTTTAATCTCACAGTGACAAACCCTTTCAACTCTACTTTATGTATCAATACCAGTAACTTGTAACATTCCTTGTTTGAAGAAACTCATCCAGCTTTTTATTAAACTGACCAATGAACCTGCCACAACAACGTCCACTGGAAGACAGTTCCATAGCTTTACCGTTCTCACAGTGACAAACCCTTTCCCAACTCTACTTTATGTATCAATCCAGTAACAGTAACATTCCTGTTTGTAGAAACTCATCCAGCTTTTTATTAAACTGACCAATGAACCTGCCATAACAACGTCCAGGAAGACAGTTCCATAGCTTTACTTTTCTCACGTGACAAACCTTTCCCACTCTACTTATGTATCAATCCAGTAACTAAACATTCCTTGTTTGTAGAAACTCATCCAGCTTTTATAAAACTGACCAATGAACCTGCCATAACAACGTCCACTGGAAGACAGTTCCATAGCTTACTTTTCTCACAGTGACAAACCTTTTCAACTCTACTTTATGTTCAATCCCAGTAACTGTAACATTCCTTGTTGCAGAAACTCATCCAGCTTTTTATTAAACTGACCAATGAACCTGCCATAACAACGTCCACTGGAAGACAAGTTCCATAGCTTTTACCGTTCTCACAGTGACAAACCCTTTCCCAACTCTACTTTATGTATCAATACCAGTAACGTAAAATTCCTTGTTTGTAGAAATCATCCAGCTTTTATTAAACTGACCAATGAACCTGCCATAACAACGTCCACTGGAAGACAGTTCCATAGCTTTACCGTTCTCACAGTGACAAACCCTTTCCCAAATCTACTTTATGTATCAATACCAGTAACTTGTAACATTCCTGTTTGTAGAAACTCATCCAGTTTTTATAAACGACAATGAACCTGCCATAACAACGTCCACTGGAAGACAGTTCATAGCTTTACCGTTCTCACAGTGACAAACCCTTTCCCAACTCTACTTTATGTATCAATACCAGTAACTTGTAAAATTCCTTGTTTGTAGAAACTCATCCAGCTTTTATTAAAATGACCATGAACCTGCCAAACAACGTCCACTGGAAGACAGTTCCATAGCTTTACCGTTCTCACAAGTGACAAACCCTTTCCCAACTCTACTTTATGTATCAATCCCAGTAACTTGTAACATTTCTGTTTGTAGAAACTCATCCAGCTTTTTATTAAACTGACCAATGAACCTGCCATAACAACGTCACCTGGAAGACAGTTCCATAGCTTTTACCGTTCTCACAGTGACAAACCCTTTCCCAACTCTACTTATGTATCAATCCAGTAATTGTAACATTCCTTGTTTGTAGAAACTCATCCAGCTTTTTATTAAACTGACCAATGAACCTGCCATAACAACGTCCACTGGAGACACGTTCCATAGCTTTACCGTTCTCACAGTACAAACCCTTTCCCAACTCTACTTTATGTATCAATAACCAGTAACTGTAACATTCCTTGTTTGCAAGAAACTCATCAGCTTTTCATTAAAACTGACCAATGAACCTGCCATTACAACGTCCACGGAAGATTCTTGTAAGAGAATAGGCAGCACACAGGGATGAGTCAATAG
Source organism: Hymenochirus boettgeri (assembly GCA_019447015.1). Taxonomy (NCBI): domain Eukaryota; kingdom Metazoa; phylum Chordata; class Amphibia; order Anura; family Pipidae; genus Hymenochirus; species Hymenochirus boettgeri. Next base: position 29,833,931 of record CM033471.1, on the reverse strand, counting down.
CACAAATTATAGATAGAAGCCCTGTTTACATTGGTTGCCCCAATAAATAGCCAAGTGCTTTATAATAGTTCGTTACTACCGCTGTAACCTTTGATAACCTCATTGCCACAGGGTCTTCACATCATACGCATTAACTACAGAGAGTGTATTTCCATACACGGATCATACGTCTCCGACCCAAACAGCCAAACATCCAGTGGCTACAGGAGAAAAAGCCAGGTGTATACAAATCACCCAGGAGTGAGGGACCAGCAACAGACAGTGGCTCAGATCCCAACATTTGACCTAAAAAAACGGACACGACAGAAGTAATATAATATACATATAATATATAAATATATATTTCATAAAATGACAAGTTTAGAGTTATATACCTCCTTGATGGAAAAGCTACTTAGAACATCTTCATGTTGCAACAAAAAAGTTCATGTATTAATGGATAACTTAACTAAAGTATAAATTAGGCCATATGGATTTCAAATTAATAAAAGATAACTGCATCAGTTTTAACAAAATGGGTCATGGATACGTATACATTATTGTGTTCCTGGTCATCTTCCTCTCCACAAGCCAGAGTGACAAGCAAGTACTTGATCCAGCACATGGCCTCTCCCTAAACAATGCTGAAAATTCAGAAATAAATTTGTAGGAGAATGACTGCAGAAATCAGGAATTACAAGTCATTTATCCTGATTTAGAGGTAAACATTATTTATCTGCTAAGCTCATTTACATTCTAGCCGTAGTTCTCCTTTAACAGTCACACCGGTCAATTAGTAGAGCGTATTATTCTAAAGCATTCAGCCGCAAGATAACTAGCATTTGTTGACGTTATTTTTTTTAACATCTATATCATGGTTTTTTAAGGAATAAGGTGGGGCAAAATTACCTTCGGGTCCATGATGTTTAGACAGCAGGAGTTCACTCCCTTCCTCTGTGACCAGGGAACAAAGGTTAAAGACGATTCGTGAATGGTTCTGTCCGTCACTGTACCCAGAAGAGTCCATTTCTGTTTGCCAGATTTAGCTAAATCCCACAAGAGCAATTCTCCCTTGAAAACAAATCACAGATTACAAAGTTCATTCATCCGAATATCCCCAACCAGGGGGTGGAGCAGGGTGGGTCCTAATATGGTTCCGCCCACCCTGGAATTGGGAGATATGATCTGTACATAACTGCTTAAAGGGGAAGTTCAGTGCAAATACATATGCTTTTCAGAAAAAAGAGCATTTTTTCCCATCCCAATGACCTTAATCGCCAATTCAGCATTTTGTTGATATAAATAAATACAACCAAAGTACTGACTCTGTTTGTAGGACCTCTAGTAGAGACCGTTAGGGTTTTGCCCTTGACCCCTGACCTGGGTTGATTCAGTTGCTCAGTAGAGATCTGAGCATGTTTGACCCATCCAACAGCCAATCATAGTGAAATTACTGTTAGGAACATTCCAAGGATGTGGTGCATTCTGGGAAGAAGAAGGACCATTGAAACCTGAAATGTCATCTCACTAATATCAACAGCACAGGAATAGCAAAGGGTGTGAAATCAACTGATTTTTCAAAGTGGGAGAGAATATGTAGAATAACTAAGAAGGCATTCACACATTTCACAAAATAACAATATAACATATTGATCATTTCCACTGAACTGTCCCTTTAAGTTCCTGTTTCCCAGTTTTCTTTTTCTATATATAAACATCTGTAATCATTCCTAACAATCTACCATCATCAATTTAGTTGTCAACAGTAGAAAACCCTTAGTCTGTATAAAAAGCAGAAATTAAGACAATTGATAATTATATTAATAGTATCATATTAAATATATATGAAAAAGAAATCCACTGGGATTTTTGCAGCCAGAGAGGCCTTATATACTAACCCAAAGCAGCTGGACAGAATCTGTGTAGGTTCCCCTTGAGGCCAGTGCACTGTTAACCAAAGGCGTTCCTTAAACACTGAATCTAACTCCACCTCACGCCGCTTTAGGTAAGGCATCTTTAATGTCGTGACTCTAGCAAAGTTAAAAAGGGCAATATGTATTACCATTACATTCAGAAACATACTAAAGGAACCATGTTTTGCATTCTTTTCGCTGCCGTCATACGATTACAAAACAAATAGGCCAGACAGGACCTCGCAATCGTAAGCCAATCACGAAGAAGAATGGGAACGGCCGTTCCGGAAATATTGTTGAATGTCACGGGATCGGTAAGTTCTAATGTATGAGCATCTTTAAGGACAACTTTATTTTCCTTTACAGGCCAGAAACTACAGAAATAAACAATGTATTACTTTTCTTTCTCTATATTAATCTTATTCAAAGGTAAACTAAAACACTAAATCTTTCAGCACAATAATCCTGCAGTTACTGCCCTCTTCCCTATCTTGTGAGCTTGGACATGCTCAGTTCACTTCACCTATCTCTGTCTATCGTTCTGTTTTCCAACCATTCTACATTTCCTGTCCTGGGTATCTCAATAAATATGGCAATATTTGCAATACAAAAATGTAGGCATATCAATAATTTCAATGCGATCAAACAAAAATTACAGCTGTAAAGCTCACCTTTGCCTGTAGAAGTGCACCAAATTCGGATTGTTTGATCTTTGCTGCCAGAAGCCAAAAAATCTATTGTTTTCAGGCTCTGAAAGAAACTCTCCATTTGTTTTGTTTATTTCCTCCTCTGATACATAAAAAAAAAAGAAGAAAACAAGTACGGTACAAAACAATGTGTATTCTACTTTAAAATCCAATAGCCATCTCTTACGTGACACCCTTTCATTCAAGGCAAAATAAATTGCCATTTTGAAAAATAGATGAAAAAAAAAACAGTGTGAGGCCATCAACACCAATTTTCTACCCCATGCCCCTTAAACCTTAACATTCCAAAGAATGGACGCTATGCTGGTTACTGCGCTAGAAAAAATCTACAAAATAAACAACTGTCTTATAAATCGTGGCTTTAAAGGGCATGTCAACCTTAACACAAAAAAATGGCACTTGTCATTTATTTTCCCCCAACCCAAACTGCTATTTTAGCATTTCAATTACATGCATTCCTAACCAGTATTAAAGGGAATGTCCAGCTCCAAAACTAAAATTTGACCACTGCTGGCCCCACTGTGTAGTGTTAAAAAAAATCTTGCTACATATGGTTGCCCTTAGTTCCTATTCAAAGTACAGGAAACTGAAAAATAGAAGCCTTCCGGGTGTAAAAATGTATCTGCCTCCTCCCTGTCCTCCTGGAGGACTCTGGCAGTGCAGGGGAGCCTTTCCTCCCTCTAGGTCCCTAGTCTTTCAGTGATTGGTGAACAAATTAACTTTTTTCTGTAGTGTATGGGGACCCCTCCCACCCTAACACCAGGTTTAAATCTTAAAAAAGTGCGAGAGAAACAGACTTACATTCATTTCCTCGGTCTCTCAATAGCCAGCAGCCGTGTCTGTGTGTGACTGACTCCCCACCAATCCGAGGCGCAGCTCCCAGTCCAGTCCCTAATGCTACTCAATCTTGGAAGCTTAGAGGCAAAAAAGGTTGGTTAGAACATTTCTCTGCACCTATTTAAGATTTAGACTGGTGGTTAGGGTTGGAAAGGGTCCCCTATACTACAGAAAAAGTACATTTTGGGGTGGAGACACCATTTAATAAGTATTCTCTCCTTTCTGGCAGAGGTTGCCACCTCCTCCCTGATCAATCAGCTTTTAGGAACTTGAGCATGTGCGGAGGAGCAAGCAAGGGGAAGAGGTCAATCCTTGGCTGTGATGTACACAACTTGATTGATGCAAGGAGGAAGAGCCAGCTTATCTGCTAGAATGGGGGCAATAATTATCCTTAAATAAAAATATTAGCAATACATCTAAAAACTGTTATAAATAATTTTGGGTTGGAGCCAGTACTGACTAGTGACTTTTCTTTGTTCTAAGGGAGACATGTCCTTTTAATAAAATACAAGGAACCTCACCTGATACAAAGACGGACTCTCTTGTGAGCTAATGCTACATTGTTATTAAAAATTAATACATTTTTATTGAAAACATAGAAACCGAGTTTAACTGAAACTATGGAATGGGGGTTACAAGTTAATTGTCCTGCATAAGGAATCGAACCTGTGTCTTCATCCTGTTTTTGTTCACGTTTCCGCGGATGGGGGCACCATTCCAAACAGTGGATCTCATCTTCGTGTCCCCTTAACCGATGGACAACCTCTCCTCTTCGGCTGATATCTATCAAACAATCATGCCATCCTTGTATCTAAGAAACACAGAATTGTCATGCCTATGGCTACAGGATAAATGTTCTTATATTACCACACAATAACCCAAATGCAGGGGGAATATGGGTAGTGCTAATTTTGTAGGGACAAATTGAAAGCCTACCCAACAGCCACAATATCCTTTTATGCGGAGAGCAGAAAGGCAAAAGAGGTTCTTGGCGGGAAAGAACTGTGGCTGTCATTTCGGTTATACCAAAAACAAACCAGAATCCTTTTTCATCTCCAGACACAAGAGGTCCTTCACCGCTGGAGACCAGTGCAGAGCGAGATTGTGCTCTAGGAAAAGAGAATAAAACAAAAGCCCAATGGAAAGGAGAATAGACAGTGCACGCATTTATTCATGTTTATGTATACCTTCTATTAAGGGAGTGATACTGTATAGGACATAAGCATTGGTAATATTGAATAATGTACCCCCTACTGTAAATTATAAGGATTATAAGTCACCAGGAGTCATGACCACAAAAAAAGCACAAGGCCACAGGCCAAGTTCTTTTATATAGGGCACGGAACTCCGAGGGGACTTTTAATTTCTACTAATTGACAGTTGGGGGTCCATTATTCATTATAATTAACCCTTTTAAGTGCAGTTACCTGAAGAGATACACACCCCTTAATGCAGGTCAAAAAAGTCCTGTCTCCTTCTCTCCCCCCTCATCTTAACCTGATAGCAGATGCAGCCTCTTTCCTGCTCTTAACAGTCCTGCGTGTGGAGAGAGATGGGCAGGAATGAGGAGGTGTGTATATTCAATAGTGGGTATGCATATTGGCTATTCATAGAGAATTTTCCTTTACTACAGTATAAGTAGATGATAATATCTGTAATGTGTTAGGCACAATGAAAAATCATCCCATATAAAGTATATTGTATATAAAGCACAAAGCACAATAGCTCTTACCTCTACCACCTGCTATACAGCCTGATGTTCTTGTTGATACCCGTCTCTGTGTTTAAAAAGTTGCTAACTAAAGCATGCTCGTGACATCACTTGTCATGGCCATGACAGGACTATCTGCAAAGACAGGAGAGACACAGGAGAGACAGGACCAGGAACATCAGATTAATACAAAGTAACTGGTACAGTTAAGACCTTGAATTTTTTTGTGTAATGGGAGATCTGTGTTTATATAACATTTGTTTGGGGTTGGACATGCCTTTAAAAGGTACTGCAGCACAGGTGGAGGTATTCAAGCAAAATGAACCAATAGGACAATAATATTTGTATAAAAGTCTTCCTTTAGGGAAGAAAGCTAAAAGTATCTGAATGAGAGACAAACCACAACTATAAAGACGTGGCATTGCGATAAGAAATCCTACCCGGTGGAGTTTGTGTTCGGTCACAATGCTCTTTGTCTGGGGTCCCAAACTTTCACCGTCCCGTCATCGGAGCATGGCACAGAGATGAGTCGGCCGGAGAAATGGGAGAAAGCAAAGCTTGAAACACGGTCTGTGTGCCCAGCCAACTCCCCCTGGAAAAGAAAGTGGAAAATGGTTCAATGACGAAGATTATTGGACCAATTGTCTAACGATCTGTCAAACAATCTTATGTAACACAAACATAGGGATCTAAACGAGACCACTGCAGTCATCATCCCAACCCTAGCACACAGTACGGACCAATAACATACCTCTAACACGTTTCATTTATGGTAAATATAAAACTTTATACATACGCCCAGGCTCCTGTGGGGTAATGTGCAGGAGGCAGTGCAATTTCTTGCTGCAAATCCAAAGAGCTTCCTGCAGCATCACTAGCCCTGCTACAGTACCAGTTAGGGAAGCACTTAGCATCCGATCTGGCCCCCCATCCTAAAAAAAGAAGAAAAAAACAAAACCAAATCAGTAACCACATCCCCTTCAGGGTACAAAACATTGCAATGAGATTGATTTAATAAATATTCTGGGCATTCTGATTGCAGCTTATCATTCCAAAATCTGACCCAATCAGCATCCACGGAACATGACACTGGCCAATTACTGCCCCATAGATCCGTCGGTAGCCTGTCGGAGGAATTACCATCATATTTCCGCATACACCGGACAGATTAACAGTAATGATTGTTATAATGTCTACATTTCCACAGCTCTACAACTACCAGGGCCGGCTAAGTCTGCGAGTGCCGCTGGGAAAAACATGGTGTTAAGAGGGGTTCCACAAGGCCTATGGTTGGGGCCCCGATACAAGATACGGATTGTTGTAAATTGCAATAGGCAATAAACAGTAACAAATTGTCCATTTGCAGTTAATTGTGATTGGAAATACAATGGAATTGGGTCACCTTTATTACAATAAATCAGATCCAGGACCATCACACACATGGCTTGTGACTTCTCACAAACCTATTTTTGGGGTGAGAAGGGGATGCTGGGAATGTAGTCACCTAATAAAAGAAGTGTGTAGTAGAACATGACAGGTCACCATATAATGCCTGATACCATGGGTGGTAGAAAGAGAGAGCGCTATGGGATCTGCAGCTAACCTCATATCGCGAAAATACAACTCCCAGCATCCCCTATTAACTGACAGACTCTGGCAATCACCATAACCAGGCACAGAGTATGCCTATGTCACCAGTTCTCTCACACACTCCTGTAACCATGTCCTCTTCAACTTACCTGCAGCACCATGCGCCCACAGCACACTGCTTAGTGTCGCAAAGAAGCCGGCTCACGTGGTGGTGATGGGTGGAGGAGCCGTAAGCGTCGCTGTCCAAGATGGCGGCGTCCATGACAGCTGTGAGTATGGGAAGGGTCCCATCTATACAACACACACACCTCTGCACAACACCGACACACACCTTCTATACACACACCACAATCTATACAACAAACATACAAGGGCAAACCTCCATACAACACACCCAGTTCTTTCTATACAACCACAAACACCCTTTCACATCAACACACACACACCCTTTCACTGTACAACACACACCATTCACTGTCCAACACACACACCCTTTCACTATACAACACACACACCCTTTCACTATACAACACACACACCCTTTCACTATACAACACACACACCCTTTCACTGTACAACACACACACACCCTTTCACTGTACAACACACACACACACCATTTCACTGTACAACACACACACCTTTCACTGTACAACACACACACCCTTCATGTCCACACACACCCCACCTTTCACTGTACAACACACAACCTTTCACTGTACACACACACACACACCTTTCATGTACACAAACACACACCCTTTCACTGTACAACACACACCCTTTCACTGTACAACACACACCCTTTCACTGTACAACACACACCCTTTCACTGTACAACACACACCCTTTCACTGTACAACACACACACCCTTCACTGTACAACACACACCCTTTCACTGTACAACACACACACCCTTTCACGGTAAACACCACACTCATGATCAACACACACACCCTTTCACTGTACAAACACACCCACACCCCTTCACTGTACAAACACACACACACCTTTCACTGTACAACACACCACACACCCTTTCAATGTACAACACACACACAACCTTTCACTGTTCAACACACACACACCTTTCACTGTACAACACACACACACCCTTTCATGTACAACACACACACCCTTTCACTGTACAACACACCACACACCTTTCACTGTACAAACACACACACACTTTCCTGTACAACACCCACACACCATTTCATTACAACACCACACACCCTTCACTGTAAACACACAAACACCTTTCACTGTAAAACACCACACACAACCTTCACTGTACAACACACACACACCCTTTCACTGTACAACACACACACACCCTTTCACTGTACGACACACACACACCTTTCACTGTACGACACACACACCCTTCACTGTAGACCACACACACACCCTTTCATGTACGACACACACACCCTTACTGAAACACACAAAACCCTTTCAATGTAAGACACACACACACCCGTTCACTGTACGACACACACACACCCTTTCAATGTACGACACACACACACACCCTTTCCATGTACGACCACACACCACCTTTCACTGTACGCACAACCACACCCTTTCATGTACGACACACACACACCCCCTTTCACCTACACACACCACACCCTTCCTCACATCCACACACACACACACCACACACACCCTTTCACTGTACGACACACACACAACACCCTTTCACTGTAGACACACACCACAGACACTTATGTACGACACACACACACACACCCACTTCATGTAAGACACACACACACACACCCTCACTGTACGACACACACACACACACCCTTTCACTGTACGACACACACACACACACACCCTTTCACTGTACGACCACACACACACACACCCTTTCACTGTACGACACACACACACACACCCTTTCACTGTACGACACACACACACACACACCCTTTCACTGTACGACACAACACACAACCTTCACTGTAAGACACACCACACACACCCTTTCATGTACGACACACACACACACACACCCTTCACTGTACGGACACAACACACACACCCTTTCATTACGACACACACACACACCCTTTCACTGTACGACACACACACACACACACCTTTCCATGTACGACACACACACACACCCTTCATGTACGACAACACCACACCTTCCGTACGACACACACACACACCTTCACTGTAGACACACACACACCACCCTTTCACTGTACAACATAGTCCAGCCCCCCCCCTTTCCCTTTATTATTTTTATTGCCCTTCTCTGAACTCTTTCTTTCCACAAAATTCCCCTTTTTTATATGCTATTCCAAAACTACCAAATGAGGCCTTACAATGCCTTGTAATGTATGTATATGTTATTTATATAGCGCCACTTGGGGACGCAGCGCTGTACAGTAATGAGAAGAATAATATTTTTCTCCTGAACTATTCCCTTCTAATCAAGACTATCAGGGCGATGCACCAAAGGGCATACCGCTCCTGTTTTGGAGTTTAAGTCACGCTAACCAATGTTTATACGGTTAGTGAGACTTAAATCCTTCCTTTAACTGCTGCAAGGCTAACACCGACGTTAACCACGCAGCTTTGCAAGCAATGTTATATGCTGAAAGCAGCATTCTAAACGCCAGCTATTACAGGAATTAAAAGTGGCGGAATAGAAAAACGGCAGATATCGATGCGCCGCAATTGGCATATAACATCAACTGCGTTTGCACGGGTGCCGGTAGCAGCTCTTGGTGCATCTCCCTTTAATTTTCCTAGGTCAGCTGTGGCTGTCTGTCTTCTTCTATATAACACATTTCTATTTATATAAGGCTGGGTACACACAAGCTATTATTTGTCCCGACAGAGTTTTGTGCAGTGCAAGTGCTCGTTGGACAAATGACTGTCGGTCGTGGGCCTTGTTGCCGTCGCGACGGTGCACTGCACAATCTGCTTTACCAACGAATCTGATGAACAGGTGACCAAGCTCGGACACAGCCGGCGCCACCAAACCATCAGATATTACCGACGACCAATCCATGGCACTATTGGTCGGTCTCCTGGAATATCTGCGGTGTGTACCCAGCCTAACACACACGTTCTATTATAAAAAACCGCACACACTTCTCTCTATATAACAAATAATACTGTTATATAACACACAGTTCTATTTAAAAACACGCACACTTCTCTCTATAAACACACAATACTGTTATATAACACACAAGTTCTATTTACAAAACACACACTCTCTCTATATAACACACAATACTGTTTATATAAACAACACAGTTCTATTTATAAAACACGCACACACTTCTCTCTATATAACACACAATACTGTTTATATAAACACACACAGTTCTATTTATATAACACGCACATACCTCTTATATAAACACACAATACTGTTTAATAACACACACAGTTCTATTTACAAACACACACTTCTCTCTATAAACACACAATACTGATTATTAACACACAGTTCTATTATAAAACACACACTTCTCTCCATATACCCACCATACTGTTTATATACACAGGCAGTTCATTTATAAAACACACACTTCTCTCTATAAACAAACAATACAGTTTATATAACACAGGCAGTTCTATTTATAAAACACACTACTCTCTCATATAACCACAATACTGTTTATATAACCAAGGATTTCTATTTATAAAACACATACTTCTCTCTATATAACACACAATACTGTTTATATAAAACACACAGTTCTATTTATAAAAACACACTTCTCTCTAATAACACACAATCTGATTTATAACACACACAGTTCTATTTATAAAACACGCACACACTTCTCTCTATATAACACACAATACTGTTTATAAACACAGGCAGTTAATTTATAAAACACCACATTCTTCGTTTAAACCACAATACTGTTATATAACACAGGCAGTTCTATTTATAAAAACACAACTTCTCTCTATATAACACACAATACTGTTTATATAACAACACAGTTCTATTTATAAACACACACAGTTCTATTATAAAAACACACATTCTCTTATAACACACAATACTGTTTATATAAACATACACAGTTCTATTTATAAAAACACACACTTCTGTCTATATAACACACAATACTGTATAATAACACCAGTTCTATTTATAAAACACACACACTTCTGTCTATATAACACACAATATGTTATTATAACACAGGCACGTTCTATTATAAAAACACACACTGCTCTCTAATAACACACAAATACAGTTTATATAAACACAGGCAGTTCTTTATAAAACACATACTTCTCTCTATATAACACACACTACTGTTATATTAACACAGGCATTCATTTTAAAAACACATATTTATCTCTCTATATAACACACAATACTGTTTATATAACACAAACACACACAGTTCTATTTATAAAACACACACTTCTCTCTATATAACACACAATACTGATTAATACACACACAGTTCTATTTATAAACACGGCACAACGACTTCTCTCAATAACACACAATACGTTTATATACCCAAGGCAGTTATATTTATACAACACACCCGTCTCTCTTTATACCCACAATACTGTTTTAATATCACCCAGGCAGTTCTATTTATAAAACACAACCACCCTTCTCTCTATATACACCCACTACTGTTTATATACGCACACCAGTTTTCTATTTATAAAAACACACTTCTCTCTATATCACACACAATACTTTTATATACTACACAGTCTATTTATCAACACACCACTTCTGTCCTATATAACACAACATCTGTTTTTATACACACACACACAGTTCTATTAAAAGCCACACAACTTCGTCTATAATACCACACAATACTGTTTATATACACACACAGTATCTATTTATTAAACACAACACACTTCTGTCTATATAAAACACAACATATACTGTTAATATAACACACACAGGTTCTTTTATAACACCACCAAACAACTTCTTCTATATAACACACAATATACACCCTTCTCCTTATACAACACACACGCGGTTCTCTCACACTTCAGTATGTCTACAGGGTGCCATTCCTGTATAAATGCACGTGCAGTCACCCGTTTCTCTGTCCTATCACACATACCTTTCTCCCTCGCTATACAGCACGAATATTCTACCTTACCAACCACCTCTACAAAATTTAGTCAGTGGAAATATTGTTGAAAAATGTCAACACTAATGTCACTTTGGCAAGAAAATTTTTTATCAAATTAGAACAAAAAATGTATGAATGTTTGAAATTTGCGGTAAGTACTTGGTCTTCAGTAGGTTATGCAGTGTCATGCCAAATTCCCACTGCTTTTCTCCTGACCAGCAGACTGTTAGTAGTTCTCTCACTAACTCAGAATTGAATCATGTGTACTCAGGTGTAAGCTGCAACGTGGATAGGTATTTCTAGACATGTTTTTATCCCACATATAGGTGGGTTTCCATTTGAATTTTGAGATGAATATTATTTTTGGGAACGTTTTTGTAAAGGGTCACTGTTCAACAACAAATTTATATTTCTATTGAGTACGGAAACTCTTCGCTTCTACACCCTCTTGTTATGCATAGCAGAGAGCAGTACAAGTGTCAAACCTGCCATTTATAACTCCGGTCCTCCATAACTTTCCGTTTTAAATCCCAGGTGGGTCGGTGGATTGTTTGGTCAAACTGATGGCTACTTGAACTTCGAGTGGAAAGGGAATGAATGTGGGGTCTGTAGGTAGCGAGTATTTGAGAATCGTAGTGATTTTGACTTTTTCCCATTAAGAGTTATAACTAGAAACAAGCAAAGCAGAGGCCGTACCCATATCTTTAAGACTGTTCTTCGTACAGCAAAGCTTTTGATTGTTAGGGCTTCATTTTCCTGATATATGTTATATATGGGATAATAGTGTGGAATTGTTTTCCCTGACAAATGGAGCTAGATGCAGCTCCCACCTAATCCTTGGCACACTTGGACGGGATTTTTAATAGAAATAGGCTGCATATCTGGGTGGAAGATAGATGCTTTATAATTCGTCTATAATTTTATATTTCTCATTATTTTTATCTGTCCTTCATCTATCGTACATGTTGTAATTTATTGCTATAAGACAGAGCACGAATTCATATGTTAGTCAAATAACATTATGCCGTCTGTTGTTGAACCTATACATGGAATGAATTGGTGGTCCAGTGCCCCCTCTAACAGCTGGACGGATCACACCGCCGGCCATGGAGATGATGACTCTGTGCTGGCTGGCGAACTAAGACAATATGTTTCAGTAAGATGCGCTGGCCCTGAGGGTTTGGCATTTTTGAAATAAAATTCTTTACAGCTTCAGAAAAACAATATATAAGATTGAGGGTTCGTGATCTGGCGAGCTTTGTGATGAACAATTGAGTTCATAATTTTTCAAAACTGGCCGTTAGATAAAATCAAGGCAACAAATGTCTTTTACTTTTGTAATAGGGGAATCATGGGACCCTGTCATCTACAGGCAAATGTTTGAGTGCACTGTAAGAATTGGCTGTGAGCTGTCTTCTGTTACTATTTCAAATCTTTTGGGTTTCATTTTTTGGAATCACATTGCCATGTTACAGCCACATGGAAATTGTGCATGATTCATTGAGCAATGGTTTAAAAAGAGAAGGTCTCATTAAGTATAAATTCACGTAATAAACATTTGGTGTATTGCTATATCGACGCCCAACCCACGACCCATACACCGAATGATAGTTGGGTGTCAATCTTCCACCCGTTGGGTCAGGCCCGTAATTGCATGTGTGTATGGAGCTTTTGAAAACGGGCACCTAATCAATGCTATTGCTGGCTATAGGCCAGTTGGCCTCCCACGTAAATCTTTGTTAGTATGTGAGATTTATTAGCATTTGGGCTTTTGGCCCACGCAGAAACGCCATTACCATAGCTTTAGGTATTAAACTAGATACCCGGTCTTGTTATTTTGGCAGTCCCCCCACCTCTCCAATGCACAATATCGTAATATCAATTGACCTAATATTAGAACAGGCATGTGATGTTAACTGGGTACGTGTTTCGGTTGGGTCGGGACGAATTTGTATGGTGGCTTTGACTGATCGCTGCTTTAGTGTCGTCCAAATCGGATTAATCACGATCTGACGGGTTGGAAAACCATGAACCAATCATGTAGTTCCTCTATGGCCCGCATGATTGGTCGAGGCTAACTGACGGAAGCGGTTTTGCTTTTTGCCACGACTAACGAAAATCTTGAACAGTCGTTCCGGAGAAGAATTGTTTACCCACCTTAATGTAGTTTTGGACAGAAAACTAAGCGTACGGTATATGCGGGTTGCCTGAATGATTTAATTTAAGAGGGTGCGGTTGGTTTGGGCCAAATATTGGACCCCTGTGTACCCCTGAACTGTTGTTACTTAATATCGGATGGTTCAGATTGCTTTTTTGTGCACTCCTAATAATGATAGATATAATGATGGATTTATTTCAGAGAGCCATTGCTTGGATATAAACCAAGGAGCTACTGATTTTTTACCAGAGGTGTAACTCCATTCCATGGCTGTGCCCTTATAAAACATGTTTATCAGACAAAGTGGTTTTATTTGTGCAACAACTCTAATTTAAATATGTTAATTAATTAAATGAAATAATGATATAAATTAAATATAATTATTAAGAATATTTTTCAAAGTAGGATGAACATCAATATTCAAGAACACCATTCAAAATACAATAAAGCCATATCCCAAAACATCTCAAATAATAGTTTTCCTCCCCCACAATGCTTTAACTGTTGGTGATTTTTTTCCGACTGCAAAAAATAATTAATGCGCTTCATGCATTTTATATCATATCATTATATATATAATTATTGTTGTTGAATAAAGATAGAAGGAGACTAAAGCCTAAAATTAATAATAGATTTTGTAATTCTAAACAAGTAGGTAGCTTATTTCTTTACCCCTTACCCTAAATCCCAGTATTGTGGAGAACTCGTTTTTTCCCCACTTAATACCCCAATGTCCCAGCCCCATCCGAGGTCCCCCACATTCTGCAAATTTACTCTGCATGTGTGTGTTAGATATGGAAGATTAAATGTTAAGCTGTACACTTGCCATCGCAGGGCCAACTGCAATCACATGTTGTGCAACAAAAGTCCGTTTCATCTGACGATCTCTTACTGTATGGGCCTTGGCCAGGATAAACAGGCCCAGGAAAACAGTGCGGTACATTGTTGATGGGATCCTACCAACCTGGCAGATAATCAGACGAGCCTCCGACGTTCCCGCACGGTCTCCTGTCCTGCCTATTTCATTTGCAATCGAATGTCACTGCAAATGAACCATGCCAAGCTGCTGTTTAATTCCAGGAACATCGGGGTACATTTGCAAATTTATTGCAACATAGTTCTGGGCCCCATAGACCCAAATCTTACAGAATAAATAAATCAGCTAGGCGTTTCTGGAGTTAAAGTATGCTACCCAATTTTAATATCGTTGCGCACTTTACTCATACTTAGTGCCGGCTTTGGGGTTTTCACAAAAGACAACCTGCGCACATTGGCCGGTTGGCTTTAATATCAACGTTTCACTACGTAGCATATAGTTTTAGCTCTGGCTAGAGCGTTCACACGTGGGAGATACGTAATCCATTCTGTTAGCAGTTATAGAAATTATCTATGGTCTTTAAATATTTTAGCTTCTTGTTTCTCCCTTAACTATCTGTATGGAACGATTTTAATAATGTCAGTCCTTTACTCATCCACTCCGAGCAAATATCCATTCACATTATGAATCTGGCTTGTGGGAAAAGTCTTCTTAACTGGATTGTAACACAGGGGATGTATTTTTGTGCTGTGGATTTTTATTGCGCTGCCTATAAAATTAGTCTGGGCTTTAACTGGTGACTGTAATACATTGTGTTTTGTTGATATTGGTTTTGTCTTTCGTGTAGAAAGATCTTTCCAGATAGTGTCCATTTTAAATGGGACTTTGAATCTTTTTCTTTTACAACATCTCTAGGGGGACTTTCTTTACTGAGAATTACAGATGGGTAAGTGAAACACTATCCTAATAATCCCAATTTGTTGTGTAATTTTGTGCTTAACACATCCACTTTTGAATAAAGATCCAGCATTTTAGTACCTGATAGTGAGAAATGATCTCTTATGCTGTTAAAGAAAGGAGAACATGTTTCTGTTAAACTAACGTATAATTTTCAATTGTCTTGTTTTGTCAGTGTTCATTCAAACGTTTTAAGTTACAACACTGGCAACAAATTTGCAACACATTAAAAGGGCTCTCCCCGCCTCGTTTTTTAGGTTTAGTTTTTTAAGTTTAATTGAAGAAAGGTGGTAAAGGCAGCTGTGTTCTTCATTTAAACCATACTGAGATAGTAGGGAGACTTACCCCTAACGACCTAAGCACTGGCTCTCAATGACAGTCTCCAATGCATCCACAGTCCCTTGCACTGTGCAACACAAGTGGCAAGAGAGTGTAGATCAAGAAGTCACGAACGTGTTGGTTAGCCAACAATTCACAGGTAGTTCTCTCTTGTATGGTTTCACAAGGGTAAGGTCCCGCAAAAAAGTAGTATGTTTTTCTAAATGAATTTCTGAGAACAGGGAGGTAAATTCACTAACTCTTACCTCCCGTTCTTCATTAAATCGTCCAGGAGCGGAGAATACACTTACCACCCCGACCCCACTCTCCAATCGCCGAAATCCCCGATCCTCCGACGCATCTCCATCTTTTGCACTGTGCACGCATAGTGCGAGGAGCGAGGACATGTTGGGTTCTGAGACTGACAGTCCACGGGTACTGTCCTGAATCAACGGGAAGTTAGAGTTAGTGCATTTACCTCCTGTTCGAAACAGTAATCATTAGAAACTACTTACTTTTTTTGCTGGACATACCCTTTAATTGAACAAACCGGAGGTAAGACATTTTTTTAAACCCCCCGTTCTTAATTAAACTAAAAACGAAACTTCAATAGCCCCTATTTTCCACTGCATTCCTATCCGCTATTGTTTATTATATAAATAGATGTTCATCACTTTAATCAGACCAGTCGGGGAAATTGTATTTTAGGGTGGGGTAATTTCCTTTGTACAAATTCTCCGCTGTGAATTTGCCCTTGTTGTAGCTCATGAACAGCCTTTATATACCATGTTTTTTATTAGTAGATGTGTCCATGTCAAAAGAACACTCCAAGGGAATCTATCAACCCAAAGAGTAATTTATCAGTGTTTGCTAACCGAAACGCGTTTTTCCCTCTAAGCTTGCGTGCGTGCTGAAATATCTGCTAAATATAAGCACTCTTTACATGGGCACAAGGAAAGATATGTCTGTGCACCAAACCATTTGCATTAGATGGAACATAGATGGAACTTCATTTCCTTCTTCCCCCCCTAAAACAACTCCAGCCCTGGCACTTTAACGAAGTTCATTGCAAATACTTAATTTTCAGAAAAAGAGCAGTATTTTTTCATCCCAATGAACTTAATCTGCCCATTCAGCCTTTTGATCTGTGTATAACTAAATGCACCGAATAACTGACATTCCCTGTTTCAGGACCCCTAATAGAGACATAAGTGCTGCCCTTGACCCAGCGCTGGGTTGATTCAGTTGCTCAGTAGAAGATCTGAGCATCTTTGACCCATCCAACAGCCAAAGTAGAAAACTGTTTAGGACATTCCAAGATGTGGTGCATCCTGGAATAAGAACGGAAAGCCGTTGAATGTTGGTTCAGCACACTAAATGTCAACAGCATGGAACAGCAAAGGGTAGAATCAACTGATTATTTCAAAATGGACAGAATATGTAGAATAACTAGGAAGGCATATCCCAAAACAAAACTAACAATTTAACAAATATTTTAGATTTCCACTGACTGTCCCTTAAACAGCATATTCACATTAAAGTGACTTATAGAAAATGACCCCTAGATGTCCATATTTAGCCTATTTTAAGACATATTGGCGTAATACTTCTGGAATCAGGTAATTTGCATCACAGCATTTACATACCATTATTGTGAATATCATTCTGAAAATTCGTTGTCCCATTTTAACAATAAAACTTAATCCGTCAAGCAAATACACCCACATGTACATTTTTCTTCATGCAAAGCCCTTGGCGCAATTTTAATTATGATATCTAGATCTAGACGGCAGCAAGACTAAATATCTACATTTTGTAGTACTCTCTCCTCCGCGGTAATGTAAATAGGTTCTTGTACACTAAGGAAAGGTAAATTAAGCCAATACCGAGATTTACAAAAAATATACAGGGTCATTTACGAGGAGGCATAGGTCAGGCACAGCGCTGGCTATGATCGTTAGCAGCACAACGGCAAGCAAATGTAGGACACCTACGTCGCCTACTGTTCAAATAAAAGCCTTCCTTTGTACCTATGATCACCTCTCTAGGAATACTTTTTAGAAGTTATATTACTGAAAATTTTAGCACTATAACTCCCTCAGCACTTCCTTCTTTCAGCAGCTTGTACCCATGTGACCAGTCTCCGTATGAATGGGCCTCCCTCTCAATATTTTTTACTGGGTCGGTGCATGTACTCCTTTCTTTCCCCACAGCATTAAAGACAATTATAACATCACCTTCCCTCCGCTCCTCTTCTTAGGTCTGTCCCTTTTTTAACCACCAGGGTGAGACCTGAACCGCTAGGTCCCACCCCTGGTTGCGAAAGTTAAAGCACAGCGTTACTGAACGCCTCTCTGGCAGGCTCCGCCTCCTCCTCTCAGTCTGCGACGAGGCCAATAGGAAGGGCACAGCTCCTGCAATGACACGTGCCTTTCCTATTGGCCTCGTCAATGCAAAGGAGAGGAGGGGCGGATCCTTGCAGAGCACGTTTTCAGTAACTCTGTTGCTTTAACTTTCGCGAACCCAGTGTGATGACCTATTCGGTTCAGGTCCTCACCCTGGTAAAAGGTACAGACCTAAGAAGAAGTACAAGGTACAAAGGTACAAAGAAAGGGCTTTATTTTGGACAGTAGCGAGTGTCCTACATTTGCCGCCGCATTAAAGTTTGGTGCTAACGATCATAGCCAGCGCTGTGCCGACCTCTGCCTCTCATAAATGACCCTGTATACTTTTTAGTAACTCTCGGTATTAAGCTTTAAATTTTACTCCTTTCCTCCTTAGTGTACAAGAACCTATTACATTAAAATTTACATTTAAACTCACAAGGCATTACTCGTTGAGGCTCAAATCAGTAGAGTGCACGGAACGCACAGGCATTCTGTTTGATGCTCACGCAGGAGAGTGGCACGGAACTCACAGGCATGACCTCACCGGCATTTTACTGGTTTGAGCTCAAGCAGGAGAGTGACCTTACTCACAAGGCATTAACTGTTTGAGGCTCAAGCAGAGAGTGCACGAACTCACAGGCAGTATACTGTTGATGCTCCAATCAGGAGAAGTGCACGGAACTCCAGGCATTGGAACTCACAGGCATACTTACTGTTTGAAGGCTCAACAGGAAGTGAAACGTAACTCACAGGCATACTGTTTGGGCTCAAGCAGGAGCGGTGCACGGAACTCACAGGCATTACTGTTTGCAGAGGCCAGCGGAGATTGCAACGAACTCCCAAGCATTACTGTTTGAGGCTCAGCAGGAGAAAGCAGAGGCAATCTCATAGGGGCGGAGCTTAACAATTCAGCAACCAGTCAACAAGATGTCAGAACTTCCAATGCACAAAGCTAGGCTCTGGAGGGGCATCGTAAAAAAAAATATTGCAACGTATTTTTTAATTAAGCTGCAGCTTCAAATGAACCTAACTTGATTTTTACAGTGCACTTAGCCTTTAAGTCTTTAGTGAGCTTGTCCCTCAGGGGACATGGAGGAGATGAATGGTAAGGTGGTGTCCACTCAGGCTACTAAAAGCAGGAATTTGGACATTATTTGCAATTAAGTTATCACAGGCTGCAGCCAGAGATTGTTTGATTCAAGGCTCCATTTTTAAAACTGGCATTCCTATTCTTTCTCTGGTATTTGTACCTGTAGTAGCTTAAAAGGCTGGTCACGGGCTGATACACACATTTGTTAATTTGCCCAACATTGCCAGTTATTTTGTAATACACTCATATTGACCAAAATTTTCCAACACACCACATTCTAATTCCTCCCACTGATTTTTAGGAATATTGTGGTTCATTGATATCATTTTTTGGTCCATTATTTATGACATGCTCAACTGGATTGGGGGGGTGGATCAATCAACGTAAACATCTGATACTCAGAGCCCGTCACTGTACAACACACACCATTTCACTGTCCAACACACACACCCTTTCACTATACAACACACACACCCTTTCACTGTACGACACACACACACACACCCTTTCACTGTACGACACACACACACACACCCTTTCACTGTCCGACACACACACACACACCCTCTCACTGTACGACACACACACACACCCTCTCACTGTACGACACACACACACACACCCTTTCACTGTACGACACACACACACACACCCTTTCACTGTACGACACACGCACACACACCCTTTCACTGTACGACACACGCACACACACCCTTTCACTGTACAACAACACCCTTCACTGGTACAACACACACCCTTTCACTGTACGACACACGCGCACACACCCTTTCACTGTACGACACACGCGCACACACCCTTTCACTGTACGACACACGCGCACACACCCTTTCACTGTACAACATAGTCCAGCCCCCCCCCCTTTCCCTTTATTATTTTTATTGCCCTTCTCTGAACTCTTTTCATTTCCAAAATTCCCCTTTTTTATATGCTATTCCAAAACTACCAAATGAGGCCTTACCAATGCCTTGTAATGTATGTATATGTTTATTTATATAGCGCCACTTGGGGACGCAGCGCTGTACAGTAATGAGAGAGAATAATATTTTTCTCCCTTGAATCTATTCCCCTTCTAATACAAGACTATCAGGGCGATGCACCAACGGGCATACCGCTCCTGTTTTGGAGTTTAAGTCACGCTAACCAATGTTATATCGGTTAGTGAGACTTAAACTCCTTCCTTTTAACTGCTGCAAGGCTAACACCGACGTTAACCACGCAGCCTTTGCAAGCAATGTTATATGCTGAAAGCAGCATTCTAAACGCCAGCTATTAACAGGAATTAAAAGTGGCGGAATAGAAAAACGGCAGATATCGATGCGCCGCAATTGGCATATAACATCACCTGGCTGTTTGCACCGGGTTGCCGGTAGCAGCTCTTGGTGCATCTCCCTTTATATTTTCCTAGGTCAGCTGTGGCTGTCTGTCTTCTCTCTATATAACACATTTCTATTTATATAAGGCTGGGTACACACAAGCTATTATTTGTCCCGACAGAGCTTTTGCTGCAAGTGCTCAGCTTGGACAAATGACTGTCGGTCGTGGGCCTTGTTGCCGTCGCTGACGGTGCACTGCACAATCTGCTTTTACCAACGAATCTGATGAACAGGTGACCAAGCTCGGACACAGCCGGCCGCACCACACCATCAGATATTACCGACGACCAATCCATGGCACTATTGGTCGGTCTCCTGGAAATATCTGCTGGTGTGTACCCAGCCTAACACACACAGTTCTATTTATAAAACACGCACACACTTCTCTCTATATAACACATAATACTGTTTATATAACACACAGTTCTATTTTTTAAAACACGCGCACACTTCTCTCTATATAACACACAATACTGTTTATATAACACACACAGTTCTATTTACAAAACACACACTTCTCTCTATATAACACACAATACTGTTTATATAACACACTAATGAAAAGAAGGAAAGCAGAAGAAAAAAGGGTTTCCAATGCCTCTGTATAATGAAAACTAGCACAATAGTATTCTCTTAGCCTTATCACAGATTGAACGAGGGATAACAAATTCCCCGCTGTGCATATTAAGGTATTAAAAGTTACCACGGAGATCGGGTGATTAAGAGACACTGTGGTCCTAGACCAGGAGGGATAACACAAAAACTTATCTCCGAGGGAACCGGTGATATCTCATGCTGCACAGTAGGTGAACATTTTAGCTGATTTATAGATAGAAGGTTAAGAGTGAGAAATAATAAGTCGCTTCTGTATGTTAATAACAAATTTTTAGGATAATAAAAAAACAAATGTCAAACACAGAGAGATTATTTGCATTAAAAACTTCCGACCAAGAAATAATCAGCAGGTCACAGTTAATGTGGCTGTATGATGCTCATCAAACTGAAAAAAATCGCAAGTGCAAATATTTGCAAACGGAAAATAGAGATAAACATGAAATGGCATGTGCAGAGAAATGTAGTTCTGCACAGATAGAAGGACAACAGTGGTCTCCCGGTTACGAATCCTGCACAAATTCTGCAAGATGTTACCTGAATACACCTAATTTATCCAAAAAGATTGTACTTAAATCATCAGAACCTTTACATTAAAATACCATGCCAAAGAAACAAATAACACAGTAAGGCTCCAAATACACAGGTCAATATTTGGTCGGGCTGAAGTATCAGATGTATTTACGTGATTGATCACCCCCAATCAGTCTGAGCATGTCATAAATAATGGACCAAAAAACTGTCATCAATGAACCACAATATCCCTAAAAATCAGTGGGGAGAATGAATTGGTTGTGTTGGAAAATTTTGGTCAATATGATGTGTTGATTTACCAAATACTGGCAAGATTGGGCAAAATTAACAACCTGTGTGTATCGCCCTTGTACCAGCCCTTCTTAAGCTATACAGTACAAATACCAGAGAAAGAATGCAGTTTTAAAAATGAGCCCTGAATCACAATCTCTGCTGCAGCCTGTGAACATTAATTGAAATAATGGTCCAACTCCTGCTTTTAGTAGCCTGAGTGACACCACATTACCATATTCTCCTCCCTTGTCCCTGAGGGACAATGCTCACTAAAGACTTAAAGGATAAGTGCACTGTAAAATCAAGTTATGTTCATTTGGAAGCTGCAGCTTTAATTAAAAATACCGTTGCCATATTTTTTTTACCTATGCCCCTCCAGAGCCTAGCTTGTGCCTGAAAGTTGCTGACATCTTGTTATGGTTGCTGAATGTTAAGCTCCGCCCCTCTGAGATTTCCTCTGCTTTCTCCTGCTTGAGCCTCAAACAGTAATGCCTGTGAGTTCCGTGCACTCTCCTGCTTGAGCCTCAAACAGTAATGCCTGGGAGTTCCGGCACTCTCCTGCTTGAGCCTCAAACAGTAATGCCTGTGAGTTCCGTGCACTCTCGGTTGAGCCTCAAACAGTAATGCCGTGAGTTCGTGCACTCTCCTGCTTGAGCCTCAAACAGTAATGCCTGTGAGTTAAAGTTAAATTTTAATGTAAATAGGTCTTGTACAATAAGGAAAGGTAAATTAAAGCTAATACCGAGATTTACTAAAATATACAGGGTCATTATGAGGAGCAGAGGTCAGGCACAGCGCTGGCTATGATCGTTAGCACAACTTTAATGCGGCGGCAAATGTAGGACACTCGCTACTGTCCAAATAAAGGCCCTTTCTTTGTACCTTTATCACCTATCTTCTTAGGTCTGTACTTTTACCCAGGTGAGGACCTGAACCGCTAGGGCTCACCCCTGGGTTCGCGAAAGTTAAAGCACAGGTTACTGAAACGCTGCTCGGCAGGCTCCGCCCTCCTTCCTTGCATGACGAGGCCAATAGGAGGCACGTCATTGCAGAGCGTGTCTTCCTATTGGCCTCGTCACCATCAGAGAGGAGGAGGCGGAGCCTGCCAGCGCAGCGTTTCAGGAACGCTGTGCTTTAACTTTCGCAAACCTGGGGTGAGGTTCGGTCCTCACCCTGGGTAAAGGTACAGACCTAAGAGAGGAGCGGAGGGAAGGTGAGTATAATTGCCTTTAACTGGCTGGGAAAGAGGAGTACCTGCACCGACATTAAAAAATATTGAGAGGGAGGCCCATTCATACGGAGACTGGTCACATGGGTACAAGCTGCTGAAAGCAGGAAGTGCTGAGGGAGTTATATTGCTAAAACTTTTCAGTAAATAAGTTCTAAAAAGTTTACCTAGAGAGGTGATCAAGGTACAAAGGAAGGGCTTATTTTGAACAGTAGCGAGTGTCCACATTTGCTGCCGTTGTGCTAACGATCATAGCCAGCGCTGTGCCTGACCCTTGCTCCTCGTAAATGACCCTGTATTTTTTAGTAAATCTCGGTATTGGCTTAATTTACCTTTCCTTAGTGTACAAGAACCATTTACATTACTCGAGTACTACAAAAGTAGATATTTAGTCTGCTGCTGCCGTCTAGATATCTATAATAAAACTTGCGCCAAGGGCTTTGCATGAATGAAATGTACTATGTGGGTGTATTTTGCCTGACAGATCAGTTTATTTTAAAATGTGGACAAACAATATTTCAGAATGATATTCACATAATGTTATGTAAATGTGTGATGCAAGATTTCACCTGATTCCAGAACTGTATACCCAATATGTCTTAAATAGGCTAAATATAGAAATCTAGTGGTCATTTTCTATAATTGCACTTTAATGTGAATATTCTGTTTAAAGGGACAGTTCAGTGGAAATTATCATATTTGTTAAATTGTTAGTTTGTGTAAGCCTTCTTAGTATTCTACATATTCTGTCCCATTTGAAAAATCAGTGATTTTCATACCCTTTGCTGTTCCCTGCTGTTGACATTAGTGAGCTGCCATTTCAGGTTCTAACGGTCCTTCTTCTTCCCAGAATGCACCAAATCCTTGGAATGTTCCTAACAATTTCTACTGATTGGCTGTTGGATGGTCAAAGATGCTCAGATCTCTACTGAGCAACTGAATCAACCCAGGCGCTGGGTCAGGGCAAGACCATTATTGTCTCTATAGGGGTCCTGCAAACAGGAAGTCAGTATTTCGGTTGCATTTATTTATACACAGACAAAATGCTGAATGGGCAGATTAAGTTCATTGGGATGAAAAAACACTGCCTCTTTTCTGAAAATTACATGTATTTGCACTGAATTCTCCTTTAAGCTGCCAGGCTGGAGTTTGTTTTAGGGGGGGAAGAAGAGGAAACTGAAGTCTCCATCAATGTTCCATCTAATGCAAAAGGTTGGGTGGCACAGACAATTATCTGTGCCCATGTAAAGAGTGCTTTATTTTAGCAGATATTTCAGCACGCACGCAAAGCTTAGAGGGAACAACGGTTTCTGTAGCAAACACTGAGAAATACTCTTTGTGTTGATTAGATTCCCGTATTGTTCTGTTTGATGACATCTACTAATAAAACATGGTCTAAAGCTTTTCATGGAGCTACAACAAGGGCAATTTCACAGCTAAGAATTTGTACAAAGAAATTTACCCCACCCTAAAATACAATTTCCCGACTTGTCTGATTAAAGTGATGAACATCTATTTATAATAAACAATAGCGGATAGAAATGCAGTGGAAAATAGGGGCTTATTTGAAGTTTGTTTTAAGTTTAGTTAAAGAACGGGGGGTAAAAAAATGTCTTACCTCCTGTTTTTCAATAAAGGGTATGTCCAGCAAAAAAGTGAGTATGTTTCTAAATGATTTACTGTAGAACAGGAGGTAAATGCACTCTCTTTACTCCGCTCTTCAGACACTTACCCGTGGACTGTCAGTCTCCGACAGTCCTCGCTCCTTCGCACTATGCGTGGCACAGTGCAAAGACTGGAGATGCGTCTGAGGAGTCGGATTGGGGATTTCGGCGCTGGAGCGGGTCCGCGGGTAAGTGTCTCCTCCTCTCCTGGAAGATTTACTGAAGAAAGGGAGGTAAGAGTTAGTGCATTTACCTCCTGTTCTTCAGTAAATCATTTAGAAACATACTTAC
This sequence comes from Hymenochirus boettgeri, assembly GCA_019447015.1. Classification (NCBI taxonomy): domain Eukaryota; kingdom Metazoa; phylum Chordata; class Amphibia; order Anura; family Pipidae; genus Hymenochirus; species Hymenochirus boettgeri. Next base: position 29,808,356 of record CM033471.1, on the reverse strand, counting down.
TTTTTTGCTGGACATACCCTTGAAACCATCAAGAGAGAACTTACCTGTGAATTGTTGGCTAACCACAAGTTCCGACTTGATCTACACTCTCTTGCACTGTTGCACAGGCAAGGGACTGTGGATGCATTGGAGACTGTCATTGAGAAGCCAGTCAGGTCGTTGGTGTGGGTAAGTTCCCTACTATCTCAAGATGGTTTAATTGAAGAACACAGCTCCTTTACCAACTTTTCTTCAATTAAACTTAAAAAACTAAACCTAAAAACGAGCGGGAGATACCCTTTAATAAGTGTTGCAAATTTGTGCCCGTGTTGTTTAACTTAAAACGTTGAACTGAACACTGACAAAAAAAAGACAATGTGAAAATTATACGTTAAGTTTAAACAGAAAAATGTCTCTCTTTAACGCATAAAAGAATCATTTCTACCTAATCAGTTACTAAAATGTGGATCTTTATTCAAAAGTGGATGTGTTAAGCCACATAAATTACACAACAAATTGGAGATTATGGTATAGTGTTTCACACCCATTCTTGTATTCTCAGTAAAGTCCCATAGAGCTGTAAAAGAAAAGATTCAAAGTCCCATTTAAAATTGACACTATCTGGAAATATCTTTTCTACACAGAAAGACAAACCAATATCAAAACACACTTATTACAGTCACCAGTTAAACGCCAGACTAATTTATAGGCAGCGCAATAAAAATCACCAGCAAAAAAATACATTCCCCTGTGTTACAATCCAGTAAGCAGACTTTTTGCCCACAAGCCAGATCATAATGTGGATGAGTATATTGCTCGGAGATGGATGAGTAAAGACTGACATTATAAAATACGTTTCCATACAGATAGTTAAGTGAGAACAAGAGCTAAAATATTAGAGACCCTAGATAATTCTTATAACTGCTAACAGATGGATTACTGTATCTCCCACGTGTGAAAGCTATTAGCCAGAGCTAAAATCTCATGCTAAGTAGTGCAAACGTGATATTAAATCCCAAACGCCAATTGCGCAGGTGTCTTTTGTGAAACCACAAAGCCGGCACTAAGATGGAGTTAAAGTGCGCTAACGATATTAAATTGGTAGCATGACTTTAACTCCAGAAACGCCCAGCTGAATTTATTTATTCTGTAGATTTGGGTCATGGGCCCAGATACATAATGTTTGCAATACATTTGCAAATGTACCCCGAGTTCCTGTGAATTAAACAGCAGCTTGGCCTGGTCATTTTGCAGATGACATTCGATTGCAAATTGAATAGGCCAGGACAGGAGACAGGTGCGGGAACTCTGGAGGCTCGTTGATTATTGCCAGGTAGGATCATCAACAAATGTTCCCGCACTGTTTCCTGGGCCTGTTTATCCGGCCAAGCGCCCATACATTAAGCGATCGTCAGTAAACGGCCTTTTGTTGCACAACATGTGATTGCAGGGCCCTGCATGGCAAGTGTAAGCTTAAACATTTAATCTATCAATATCAACACAACACCAGAGTAAATTTGCAGCATGTGGGACCTCGGGAGGGGCTGGACATTGGGGTTAAGTGGGGAAAAACGTTTCTCCACAATAACTGCTGATTTAGAGGTAAGAAATACAGCTACCTACTTGTTTAGAATTACAAAATCTATTATTTACATTTTAGCTTTAGTTCTCCTTTATCTTTATTTCAACAACAATAATATATATTATATATGATATGATATAAAATGCATGAGCACTAATTATTTTTTGCAGTCGGAAAAAATACACCAAAAGTAAAGCATTGTGGGGGAACTATATATATTGAGCTGTTTTGGGATATGGCTTTATTTATTTGAATGAGTGTTCCTTTGAATAGATGTTCATCCTACTTTGAAATATATTAATAATAATTAATTATATTCATATTAATTATTTAATAATTAACATATTAAAAGAGTTTGTTAGCACAAATAAAACCAATTGTCTGAAAACAATGTTTTATCAAGGGCAGCCATGGAATGAGTTACCCCTGTGTAAAATCAGTAGCTCCTTGTAACTATCCAAGCAATGGCTCTCTGAAAAAATCCATCATATATCTATCATTATTAGGCAGTCACAGCAATGAACCATCCGATATATAAGTAAAAACAGTCAGGTTACACAGGGGTCAATATTTGGCCCAACCAACCGCCTAAAATTAAATCATTCAGGCCACCCTGGCATATACCGTATGCTCTTAGTTTTCCGTCCAAAACTACATTAGGCTGGTAAACAATTCTTCCTCCTGAAGACTGTTCAAGATTTCGTTAGTCGTGGCAAAAGCAACCGCTTCCGTCAGTTAGCCTCGACCATCATGCGGGCCATAGAGGACTACATGATTGGTCATGGTTTTCCAACCCGTCAGATCGTGCTTTCATCCGATTTGGACGAACTAAAGTCAGGATCAGTCAAAGCCACCATACAATAATTCGTCCCGACCAACCGAAACACTGTGTACCCAGCTTAACACACATGCCTGTTTAATATTAGCATATTGATTATACGGATATTTGCATTGGGAGGTGGGACTGCCAAAAATAACAGCCGGTGTATCTAGTTTAATACCTAAAGCTATGGTAATGGCTTTTCTGCGTGGGCCCAAAGCCAAATGACTATAAATCTCACTACTAACAAAGATTTACTGTGGGCAGGCCAACTGGCCTAAGCCAGCATTAGCATGATTAGGATGACCGTTTTCAAAAGCTCCATACACACATGCAATTACGGGCCTGACCCAACGGGTGGAGATGAACACCCAACTACATCGGTTGGTCGTTGGGTTGGGCGCGATCTAGCCATACACCAAATGTTTATACTGTATATTTATACTGTAATGCCGACCCTTTTCTCTGTAAACCATTGCTCAATGAATCATGCTCAATTTCCATGTGGCTGTAAAATGCAATGTGATCCAATAAATGAAACCCAATAGATTTGAAATAGTAACAGAAGCAGCTCACAGCCAATCATTCTGTACAGTGCACTCAAAACATTTTGCCTGTATGACAGATTCCCATGATCCCTATTACAAAGTAAAGGACATTTGTTGCCTTGAGTTTATCTAACAGGCCAGTTTTGAAATTATGAACTCAATTTGTCATCACAAGCTGCAGATCACTAACCTCAAATCTTATATATTGTTCTGAAGCTGTAAAGATTTTATTTCAAAATGCCAAACCCTCAGGGCCAGCGCATCCTTAGGAAACATAATTGTCTTAGTTCGCCAGCCAGCACAGAGCTCATCATCTCCATGCAGGCGGTGATCCAGTCCACGCTTAGAGGGGCTACTGGACACAAATCATTCCATGTATAGGTTCAACAACAGCGCATAAATGGTATTTGCTAAATATAGAATTCGTGCTCCTATAGCAATAATTACAACATGTCTTATAGCTGAAGGACATGATAAAAATAATGAGTAATATATAAAATTATAGACGTAAAGCATCTATCTTCCACCCAGTATAGCCGCCTTATTTCTCTTAAAAATCCCTGTCCAAAGGTGCCAAGGAGTTTAGGGAGCTGCATCTAGCCCATTGTCAGGGAACAATTCCACCCTTATTATCCATATACTAAATATATCAGGAGAATGAAGCTACAATCAAAAGCGTGTACTGAAGAAAAGTCAAATATCTGGGTCCGGCCTCTGCTTTGCTTGTTTAGTTATAACTTACTTAAGGGAACAAAAGCCAAATCACTACAGATTCTCAAATACTTCGCTACCCTACAGACCCACATTCATCCTCTTCCACTCAGAAGTCAAGTAGCCAATCAGTTTGACACCCAACAATCCACCGACCCCACCTGTGATTAAAACGGAAGTATGGAGGACAGTGGTATAAATGGCATGTTTGACATGTAACTGCTCCTCTTCTATGGCAAACAAGAGGTAGCAGCGAAGAGTTTCTACCTTCAATAGAAATATAATTTGTTGTGAAAAGTGACCCTTTAAACAAAAACGTTCCCAAAAATAATATCATCTCAAAATCAAAGAACCCACCTATATGTGGGATAAACCATGTCTAGAAATCCCTATCCAACGTTGCACTTACACCTGGTACACATGATTCAATTCTGAGCTTATTGAGAGACTACATAACAGTCTGCTGGTCAGAGAAGAAAAGCAGTTGGAATTTTGGCATGACACTGCAACCTACTGAAGACCAAGTACTTACCTGCAAATTTGCAAACATTTCAATACATTTTTTTGTCTAATTTTGATAAAAATTTCTTGCAAAGTGACATTCGTGTTGAATTTTTTCAACAATATTTCCACCTGACTAAAATTTTGTATAAGGTGGTTGGTAAGGTAGATATTCGTGCTGTATAGCGAGAAATGTATGTGTGCTATGGACGAGAACTGGGTGACTGCACGTGCATATATACAGGAATGCACCCCTATACATACTGAAGTGTGAGAGAACTGGTGTGTTGTTATAAGAGAATGTGTTATATTGTGTGTATAAAGAGTGTGTGTGTGTTTATAAATAGAACGTGGTGTGTTATATTAACAGTATTGTGTTATTAGAGAGGTGGTGTTTTTATAAATAGAACTGTGTGTGTTATATAAACAGTATTGGTGTTATATAGACAGAAGTGTGTGTGTTTTTATAAATAGAACTGTGTGTGTTATATAAACAGTGTTGTTGTGTGTTATTAGACAGAAGGTGTGTGTTTTATAAATAGAACTGTGTATGTTATATAAACAGTATTGTGTGTTATAGAGAGAAGTGTGTGTTTTATAAATAGAAATGTGTGGATATAACAAGTATGTTGTGTTATATAGAGAGAGTGTGTGTTTTATAAATAGAACTGCCTGTGTTATATAAACAGTATTGTGTGTTATAAAGAGAGAAGTGTGTGTTTTAAAATATAACTGCCTGTGTTATAAAACAGTATTGGTGTATATAGAGAGAAGTGTGTGCGTGTGTTTATAATAGAACTGTGTGGTTATATAATCAGTATTGTGTGTATAAGAGAGAAGTGTGTGTTTTTATAAATAGAACTGGTGTTTATAAACAGAGTGTGTTTATAGAGAGAAGTATGTGTTTATAAATAGAATGCCTGTGTTATATAAACAGTATTGTGGTGTTATATAGAGAGAAGTATGTGTTTTTAAATGAACTGCCTGTGTTAATAAACTGTATTGTGTGTTAATAGAGAGCAGTGTGTGTTTATAAATAGAACTGCCTGTGTTATATAAACAGTATGTGTGTATATAGACAGAAGTGTGTGTGTTTTATAAATAGAACGGTGTGTTATATAAACAGTATTGGTGTTATATAGACAGAAGTGTGTGGTTTTATAAATAGAACTGTGTATGTATATAAACAGTAGTGTGGTTATATAGAGAGAAGTGTGTGTTTATAAATAGAACTGTGTGTGTTTTATAAAATGAACTGTGTGTGTTATATAAACAGTAGTGTGTTTATATAGAGAGAAGTGTGTGTTTTAAATAGAAATGCTCGTGTATAAAACAGTATTGTGTGTATAAAGAGAGAAGTGTGTGTTTTATAAAATAACTGCCTGTGTATATAAACAGTATTGTGTGTTATATAGAGAGAAGTGTGTGGTGTTTTATAAAAGAACTGTGTGTGTATATAATCAGTATTGTGTGTATATAGAGAGAAGGTGTGTTTTATAAATAGAACTGTGTGTGTATATAAACAGTATTGTGTGGTATATAGAGAGAAGTAGTGTGTTTATAAATAGAAAAAATCCTGTGTTATATAAACAGTATTGTGTGTTATGAAGAGAAGTATGTGTTTTATAAAAAGAACTGCCTGTGTTATATAAACGTTATTGTGTGATATAAGAGAAGAGAAGTGTGTGTTTTATAAATAGAACTGTGCCTGTGTATATAACAGTATGTGGGTTATATGGAGGAAGTGTGTGTTTTAAATAGAACTGTGTGTGTTATATAATCAGTATGGTGTTATATAGAGAGAAGTGTGTGTTTGTAAATAGACTGTGTGTTTGTTATATAAACAGTATGTGTGTTTTATATAGAGAGGTAGTGCGTGTTGTTATATAAATAGAACGTAACACACAATACTGATTATATAACACACACAGTTCTATTTATAAAACACGCACACACTTCTCTCTATATAACACACAATACTGTTTATATAACACACATATAACACACAATACTGTTTATATAACACACACAGTTCTATTTATATAACACGCACATACCTCTCTATATATAAACACACAATACTGTTTATATAACACACACAGTTCTATTTACAAAACACACACTTCTCTCTATATAACACACAATACTGATTATATAACACACAGTTCTATTTATAAAACACACACTTCTCTCCATATAACACACAATACTGTTTATATAACACAGGCAGTTCTATTTATAAAACACACACTTCTCTCTATATAACACACAATACAGTTTATATAACACAGGCAGTTCTATTTATAAAACACATACTTCTCTCTATATAACACACAATACTGTTTATATAACACAGGCATTTCTATTTATAAAACACATACTTCTCTCTATATAACACACAATACTGTTTATATAACACACACAGTTCTATTTATAAAACACACACAGTTCTATTTATAAAACACACACTTCTCTCTATATAACACACACACTTCTGTCTATATAACACACAATACTGTTTATATAACACAGGCAGTTCTATTTATAAAACACACACTGCTCTCTATATAACACACAATACAGTTTATATAACACAGGCAGTTCTACTCTCTATATAACACACAATACAGTTTATATAACACAGGCAGTTCTATTTATAAAACACATACTTCTCTCTATATAACACACAATACTGAATTCTGGGCATTCTGATTGCAGCTTATCATTCCAAAACTGACCCAATCAGCATCCACGGAACATGACACTGGCCAATTACTGCCCCATAGATCCGTCGGTAGCCTGTCGGAGGAATTACCATCATATTTCCGCATACACCGGACAGATTAACAGTAATGATTGTTATAATGTCTACATTTCCACAGCTCTACAACTACCAGGGCCGGCTAAGTCTGCGAGTGCCGCTGGGAAAAACATGGTGTTAAGAGGGGTTCCACAAGGCCTATGGTTTGGGGCCCCCGATACAAGATAGGGTGTTGTAAATTGCAATAAGGCAATAAACAGTAAACAATTGTCCATTTGCAGTAATGTGATTGGAAATACAATGGAATTGGGTCACCTTTTTATTACAATAAATCAGATCCAGGAACCATCACACACATGGCTGTGACTTCCTACAAAACCTATTTTTGGGGTGAGAAGGGGATGCTGGGAATGTAGTCACCTAATAACAAGACTGTGTGTAGTAGAACATGACAGGTCACCATATACTGCATGATACCATGGTGTGTAGAAAGAGAGAGCGCTATGGGATCTGCAGCTATACCTCATATGCGAAACTACAACTCCCAGCATCCCCTATTAACTGACAGACTCTGGCAATCACCATAACCAGGCACAGAGTATGCCTATGTCCACCCAGTTCTCTCACACACTTCTGTAACCATGTCTCTTCAACTTACCTGCAGCACCATGCGCCGCACAGCACACTGCTTAGTGTCGCAAAGAAGCCGGCTCACGTGGTGGTGATGTTGGGGAGGAGCGTAAAGCGTCGCTCTGTCCAAGATGGCGGCGTCATGACAGCCTGTGAGTATGGGAAGGTGTCCCATCTATACAACACACACACCTCTGCACAACACAGACACACACACTTCTATACACACACACACACTATACACAAACATACACGGGCAACACCTCATACACACACCCAGTTCTTTCTATACAACACACAAACACCCTTTCACCTCAACCACACACACACCCTTTCACTGTACAACACACACCATTTCACGTCACCACACACACCCTTCACTATACAAAACACCACACCCTTTCACTATACAACACCACACCCTTTCACTATACACACACACACCCTCACTTACAACACACACACCCTTTCACTGTACAACACACACCACACCATTTAACTGTACAACACACACACCCTTTCACTGTACAACACACACACCCTTTCACTGTACAACACACACACCCTTTCACTGTACAACACACACACCCTTTCACTGTACAACACACACACACACCCTTTCACTGTAACACACACACACCCTTTCACTGTACAACACACACCCTTTCACTGTACAACACACACCCTTTCACTGTACAACACACACCCTTTCACTGTACAACACACACCCTTTCACTGTACAACACACACCCTTCACTGTACAACACACACCCTTTCACTGTACACACACACCTTTCACTGTACAACAACACACACCTACTGTACAACACACACACCCTTTCATGTACAACACAAACCCTTTCACTGTACAACACACACACCCTTTCACGTACAACACACACACACCCTTCACTGTACAAACACACCACACCCTTTCACTGTACAAACCACACACACACCCTTTCACTGTACAACACACACACACCCTTCACTGTACAAAACACACACACCCTTTCACTGTACAACACACACACACCCTTTCACTGTACAACACACACACACCCTTTCACTGTACAACACACAACACCCTTTCACTGTAAACACACACACACCCTTTCACTGTACAACACACACACACACCTTTCACTGTACAACACACACACACCCTTTCACTGTACAACACACACACACCCTTCACTGTACAACACACACCCTTTCACTGTACAACACACACCCTTTCACTGTACACACACACACACCCTTTCACTGTACAACACACACCCTTTCACTGTACGACACACACACACCCTTTCACTGTACGACACACACACACACACACCCTTTCAACTGTACGACACAACACACACCCTTTCACTGTACCACACACACACCCTTTCACTGTAACGACACACACACACCTTTCACTGTACGACACAACACACCACCCTTTCACTGTACAACACACACACACCCTTTCACTGTACAACACACACACCCTTTCACTGTACGACACACACACACCCTTTCACTGTACGACACACACACACCCTTTCACTGTACGACACACACACACACAACCCCTTCACTGTACGACACACACACACACCCTTTCACTGTACGACACACACACACACACCCTTTCACTGTACGACACACACACACACACCCTTTCACTGTACGACACACACACACACCCTTCACTGTAACACACACACACACACCCTTCACTGTACGACCACAACACACACACCCTTTCACTGTACGAACACACACACACACACCCTTTCACTGTACGACAACACACACACACACCCTTCACTGTACGACACACACACACACACCTTTCACTGTACGACACACACACACACACACCCTTTCACTGTACGACACACACACACACACACCCTTTCACTGTACGACACACACACACACACACCCCCCCTTTCAATGTACGACCACACCCACACCAACCTTTCACTGTACGACACCACAACACAAACACCCTTTCACTGTACGAACACCCACACACACCCTTTCACTGTACGAACAACACCACACACCTTTCACTGTACGACACCACCCACACACCCTTTCACTGTACGACACACACACACACCCTTTCACTGTACAACATAGTGCCAGCCCCCCCCCCTTTCCCTTATTATTTTTATTGCCCTTCTCTGAACTCTTTTTCATTTCCAAAATTCCCCTTTTTTATATGCTATTCCAAAACTACCAAATGAGGCCTTACCAATGCCTTGTAATGTATGTATATGTTTATTTATATAGCGCCACTTGGGGACGCAGCGCTGTACAGTAATGAGAGAGAAAATATTTTTCTCCCTTGAATCTATTCCCCTTCTAATACAAGACTATCAGGGCGATGCACCAACGGGCATACCGCTCCTGTTTTGGAGTTTAAGTCACGCTAACCAATGTTATATCGGTTAGTGAGACTTAAACTCCTTCCTTTTAACTGCTGCAAGGCTAACACCGACGTTACCACAGCAGCCTTTGCAGCAATGTTAATAGCTGAAAGCAGCATTCTAAACGCCAGCTATTAACAGGATTAAAAGTGGCGGATAGAAAAACGGCAGATATCGATGCGCCGCAATTGGCATATAACATCACCTGGCTGTTTGCACGGGTTGCCGGTAGCAGCTCTTGGTGCATCTCCCTTTATATTTCCTAGTCAGCTGTGGCTGTCTGTCTTCTCTCTATATAACACATTTCTATTTTATAAGCTGGGTACACACAAGATATATTTGTCCCGACAGAGCTTTTGCTGCAGTGCTCAGCTTGGACAAAGACTGTCGGTCGTGGGCCTTGTTGCCGTCGCTGACGGTGCACTGCACAATTGCTTTTACCAACGAATCTGATGAACAGGTGACCAAGCTCGGACACAGCCGGCCGCACCACACCATCAGATAACCGACGACCAATCCATGGCAATATTGGTCGGTCTCCTGGAAATCTGCTGGTGTGTACCCAGCCTAACACAACAGTTCTATTTAAAAACACGCACACACTTCTTTATATAACACATAATACTGTTTAATAAACCACAGTTCTATTTTAAAAACACGCGCACACTTCTCTCTATATAACACACAATACTGTTTATATAACACACACAGTTCTATTTACAACAACACACTTCTCTCTATATAACACACAATACTGTGTTATATAAAACACACAGTTCTATTTATAAAACACGCACACAATTCTCTATATAACACCACAATACTGTTTATATAAACACACACAGTTCTATTTATATAACACGCACATACCTCTCTATATATAAACACACAATACTGTTTAATAACAACACACGTTCTATTTACAAAACACACACTTCTCATATAACACACAATACTGATATATACACACAGTTCTATTTAACACACACTTTCTCCATATAACACACAATACTGTTTATATAACACAGGCAGTTCTATTTATAAAACACCCACTTCTCTCTATATAACACACAATACAGTTTATATAACACAGGCAGTTCTATTTATAAAACACATACTTCTCTCATATAACACACCAATAATGTTTATATAAACACAGGATTTCTATTTATAACACACATACTTTCTCTCTATATAACACACAATACTGTTTATAACACACACAGTTCTATTTATAAAAACACACACTTCTCTCTATATAACACACAATATGATATATAACCACACAGTTCTATTTAAAAACGCACACATTCTCTCTAATAACACACAATACTGTTTATATAACACAGGCAGTTATATTTATAAAACACACACTTCTCTCTTATAACAAACAATACTGTTTATTAACAACAGGACAGTTCTATTTATAAAAACACACACTTCTCTCATATAACAACAATATTTATATAACACACACAGTTCTATTTATAAAACACACACAGTTCTATTTATAAACACACACTTCTCTCTATATAAACAACATACTGTTTATATAACACACACAGTTCTATTTATAAAACACACACACTTCTGTCTATATAACACACAATACTGTTTATATAACACACACAGTTCTATTTATAAAACACACACACTTCTGTCTATATAACACACAATACTGTTTATATAACACACACAGTTCTATTATAAACACACACTGCTCTCTATATAACACACATACAGTTATATACCCAGGCAGTTCTATTATAAAACACATACTTCTCTCTATATAACACACAATACTGTTTATATAACACAGGCATTCTATTATAAAAACACATACTTCTCTCTATATAACACACAAATACTGTTATATAACACACACAGTTCTATTTATAAAACACACAATTCTCTCTATATAACACACAATACTGATTATATAACACACACAGTTCTATTTATAAACACCACACCACTTCTTCTCTATATAACAACAATACTGTTATATTAACACAGGCAGTTATATTTATAAAACACACAACTTCTCTTTTATAACACACAATACTGTTATATAACACAGGCAGTTCTATTATAAAACACACACTTCTCCTATTAACAACCACAATACTGTTATTAAACACACACGTTCTATAATAAAACACAAACTTCTCATATAACACACAATATGTTTATATAACATACACAGTTCTATTTATAAAACACACACACTTCTGTCATATAACACACAACACTGGTTTATATAACACACACAGTTCTATTTAAAAACACACACACACTTCTGTTATATAAACACACAATACGTTATATAACACACACAGTTCTATTTATAAAACACACACCTCTCTATATAACACACAATACTGTTAATATAACACACACAGTTCTATTTATAAAACACACACACACTTCTGTCTATATAACACACAATATAACACACTTCTCTTATACAACACACACAGTTCTCTCACACTTCAGTATGTATAAGGGGTGCATTCCTGTATATATGCACGTGCAGTCACCCAGTTCTCTGTCCATAGCACACATACATTTCTCGCTATACAGCACGAATATTCTACCTTACCAACCACCTTATACAAAATTTTAGTCAGGTGGAAATATTGTTGAAAAAATTCAACACGAATGTCACTTTGCAAGAAATTTTTATTCAAAATTAGACAAAAAAAATGTATTGAAATGTTTGCAAATTTGCAGGTAAGTACTTGGTCTTCAGTAGGTTATGCAGTGTCATGCCAAAATTCCAACTGCTTTTCTTCCTGACCAGCAGACTGTTATGTAGTCTCTCAGATAAGCTCAGAATTGAATCATGTGTACCAGGTGTAAGTGCAACGTTGGATAGGGATTTCTAGACATGTTTTATCCCACATATAGGTGGGTTCATTTGATTTTGAGATGAATATTATTTTTGGGAACGTTTTTGTTTAAAGGGTCACTTTTCAACAACAAATTTATATTTCTATTGAAGGTAGGAAACTCTTCGCTGCTACCTCTTGTTATGCCATAGAAGAGGAGCAGTACAGTGTCAAACATGCCATTTATACCACTGTCCTCCATACTTCCGTTTTAATCACAGGTGGGGTCGGTGGATTGTTGGGTCAAACTGATTGGCTACTTGACTTCTGAGTGGAAGAGGAATGAATGTGGGTCTGTAGGGTAGCGAAGTATTTGAGAATCTGTAGTGATTTGGCTTTTGTTCCCCTTAAGTAAGTTATAACTAGAAACAAGCAAAGCAGAGGCCGGACCCAGATATTTAAAGACTTTTCTTCAGTACAGCTTTTGATTGTAGGGCTTCATTTTCCTGATATATGTTAGTATATGGGATAATAAGGGTGGAATTGTTCCCTGACAATGGGCTAGATGCCAGCTCCCTAAACTCCTTGGCACCTTTGGACAGGGATTTTTTAAGAGAAATAAGGCTGCTATACTGGGTGGAAGATAGATGCTTTATCGTCTATAATTTTATATATTACTCATTATTTTTATCATGTCCTTCAGCTATAAGGACATGTTGTAATTTATTGCTATAAGGAGCACGAATTCTATATTTAGCAAATAACATTTATGCGTCTGTTGTTGAACCTATACATGGAATGATTGTGTGTCCAGTAGCCCCTCTAAGCGTGGACTGGATCACCGCCTGCATGGAGATGATGAGCTCTGTGCTGGCTGGCGAACTAAGACAATTATGTTTCACTAAGGATGCGCTGGCCCTGAGGGTTTGGCATTTTGAAATAAAATCTTTTACAGCTTCAGAAAACAATATATAAGATTGAGGTTAGTGATCTGCAGCTTGTGATGACAAATTGAGTTCATAATTTCAAAACTGGCCTGTTAGATAAAACTCAAGGCAACAAATGTCCTTTACTTTGTAATAGGGAATCATGGGAATCTGTCATACAGGCAAAATGTTTTGAGTGCACTGTACAGAATGATTGGCTGTGAGCTGCTTCTGTTACTATTTCAAACTCTTATTGGGTTTCATTTATTGGAAATCACATTGCATTTTACAGCCACATGGAAATTGAGCATGATTCATTGAGCAATGGTTTACAGAGAAAAGGGTCGGCATTACAGTATAAATATACAGTATAAACATTTGGTGTATGGCTAGATCGACGCCCAACCCAACGACCATACACCGAATGATAGTTGGGTGTTCATCTTCCACCCGTTGGGTCAGGCCCGTAATTGCATGTGTGTATGGAGCTTTTGAAAACGGTCATCCTAATCAATGCTAATTGCTGGCTATAGGCCAGTTGGCCTGCCCACAGTAAATCTTTGTTAGTATGTGAGATTTATTAGCATTTGGCTTTGGGCCCACGCAGAAAAGCCATTACCATAGCTTTAGGTATTAAACTAGATACACCGGCTGTTATTTTTGGCAGTCCCACCTCCCAATGCAAAATATCCGTAATAATCAATATGACTAATATTAGAACAGGCATGTGTGTTAAGCTGGGTACACAGTGTTTCGGTTGGTCGGGACGAATTATTGTATGGTGGCTTTGACTGATCGCTGACTTTAGTTCGTCCAAATCGGATGAAAGCACGATCTGACGGGTTGGAAAACCATGACCAATCATGTAGTCCTCTATGGCCCGCATGATTGGTCGAGGCTAACTGACGGAAGCGGTTGCTTTTGCCACGACTAACGAAAATCTTGAACAGTCGTTCAGGAGGAAGAATTGTTTACCAGCCTTAATGTAGTTTTGGACAGAAAACTAAGCAGTACGGTATATGCCAGGGTGGCCTGAATGATTTAATTTTAGGGCGGTTGGTTGGGCCAAAATATTGACCCCTGTGTAACCTGACTGTTTTTACTTAATATCGGATGGTTCAGATTGCTGTGACTGCCTTAATAATGATAGATATATGATGGATTTATTTCAGAGAGCCATTGCTTGGATAGTTAACAAGGAGCTACTGATTTTACCAGGGGGTAACTCATTCCATGGCTGCCCTTGATAAAACATTGTTTTCAGACAATTGGTTTTATTTGTGCTAACAAACTCTATTTAATATGTTAATTATTAAATAATTAAATATGAATATAAATTAATATATTATTAATAATATTTCAAAGTAGGATGAACATCTATTCAAAGGAACACTCATTCAAATAAATAAAGCCATATCCCAAAACAGCTCAAAATAATAGTTTCCCCCACAATGCTTTACTGTTGGTGTATTTTTTCCGACTGCAAAAAATAATTAGTGCTTCATGCATTTTATATCATATCATTATATAATATATATTATTGTTGTTGAAATAAAGATTAAAGGAGAACTAAAGCTAAAATGTAAATAATAGATTTTGTAATTCTAAACAAGTAGGTAGCTGTATTTCTTACCTCTAAAATCAGCAGTATTGTGGAGAAATCGTTTTTCCCCACTTAACCCCAATGTCCCAGCCCCTCCCGAGGTCCCACATGCTGCAAATTTACTCTGCATGTTGTGTTAGATATTGGATAGATTAAATGTTTAAGCTTGTACACTTGCCATTGCAGGGCCAACCTGCAATCACATGTTGTGCAACAAAAGGCCGTTTCATCTGACGATCGCTTAATGTATGGGCGCTTGGCCAGGATAAACAGGCCCAGGAAACAGTGCGGGAACATTTGTTGATGATCCTACCTGGCAGATAATCAACGAGCCTCCAGACGTTCCCGCACTGTCTCCTGTCCTGGCCTATTCAATTTGCAATCGAATGTCATCTGCAAAATGACCAGGCCAAGCTGCTGTTTAATTCACAGGAACATCGGGGGTACATTTGCAAATGTATTGCAACATTATGTATCTGGGCCCATGACCCAAATCTACAGAATAAATAAATTCAGCTGGGCGTTTCTGGAGTTAAAGTCATGCTAACCAATTTAATATCGGTTAGCGCACTTTAACTCCATCTTAGTGCCGGCTTTGTGGGTTTCACAAAAGACACCTGCGCAATTGGCGTTTGGGATTTAATATCACGTTTGCACTACTTTAGCATGAGATTTTAGCTCTGGCTAATAGCTTTCACACGTGGGAGATACAGTAATCCATCTGTTAGCAGTTATAGAAATTATCTATGGTCTTTAATATTTTAGCTCTTGTTCTCCCTTAACTATCTGTATGGAAACGTATTTTATAATGTCAGTCTTTACTCATCCATCTCCGAGCAATATACAGTCCACATTATGATCTGGCTTGTGGGCAAAAAGTCTGCTTACTGGATTGTAACACAGGGGAATGTATTTTTTTGCTGGTGATTTTTTATTGCGCTGCCTATAAAATTAGTCTGGCGTTTAACTGGTGACTGTAATAAGTGTGTTTGTGATATTGGTTTGTCTTTCTGTAGAAAAGATATTTCCAGATAGTGTCAATTTTAAATGGGACTTTGAATCTTTTCTTTTACAGCTCTATGGGGGACTTTACTGAGAATACAGAATGGGTAAGTGAAACACTATACCATAATATCCCAATTTGTTGTGTAATTTATGTGGCTTAACACATCCACTTTTGAATAAAGATCCACATTTTAGTAACTGATTAGGGTAGAAATGATCTCTTATGCTGTTAAAGAGAGACATTTTTCTGTTTAAACTTAACGTATAATTTTCACATTGTCTTTTTTTGTCAGTGTTCAGTTCAACGTTTTAAGTTAAAACACGGGCACAAATTTGCAACACTTATTAAAGGGTATCTCCGCTCGTTTTTTAGGTTTAGTTTTTTAAGTTTAATTGAAGAAAAGGTGGTAAAGGAGCTGTGTTCTTCAATTAAACCATCTTGAGATAGTAGGGAACTTACCCACTAACGACCTAGCACTGGCTTCTCAATGACAGTCTCCAATGCATCCACAGTCCCTTGCACTGTGCACACAGTGCAAGAGAGTGTAGATCAAGTCGGAACTTGTTGGTTAGCCAACAATTCACAGGTAAGTTCTCTCTTGATGGTTTCAAGGGTATGTCCAGCAAAAAAGTAAGTATGTTTCTAAATGATTTACTGAAGAACAGGAGGTAAATGCACTAACTCTTACCTCCCGTTCTTCAGTAAATCTTCCAGGAGAGGAGGAGACACTTACCCGCGGACCCGCTCCAGCGCCGAAATCCCCGACTCCTCAGACGCATCTCCAGTCTTTTGCACTGTGCACGCATAGTGCGAAGGAGCGAGGACATGTCGGAGACTGACAGTCCACGGGTAAGTGTCTGAAGAGCGGGAGGTAAGAGTTAGTGCATTTACCTCCTGTTCTACAGTAAATCATTTAGAAACATACTTACTTTTTTGCTGGACATACCCTTTAATTGAAAAACAGGAGGTAAGACATTTTTTTACCCCCCGTTCTTTAATTAAACTTAAAAACGAAACTTCAAATAAGCCCCTATTTTCACTGCATTTCTATCCGCTATTGTTTATTATATAAATAGATGTTCATCACTTTAATCAGACAAGTCGGGGAAATTGTATTTTAGGGTGGGGTAAATTTCTTTGTACAAAATTCTTAGCTGTGAAATTGCCCTTGTTGTAGCTCCATGAAAAGCTTTAGACCATGTTTTATTAGTAGATGTCATTCAAACAGAACAATACAAGGGAATCTAATCAACACAAAGAGTATTTATCAGTGTTTGCTAACAGAAACCGTTGTTCCCTCTAAGCTTTGCGTGCGTGCTGAAATATCTGCTAAAATATAAGCACTCTTTACATGGGCACAGATAATATGTCTGTGCACACAACCAATTTTGCATTAGATGGAACATTGATGGAGACTTCAGTTTCCTTCTTTCCCCCTAAAACAAACTCCAGCCTGGCAGCTTAAAGGAGAAGTTCAGTGCAAATACATGTAATTTTCAGAAAAAAGAGCAGTATTTTTTCATCCCAATGAACTTAATCTGCCCATTCAGCATTTTGTCTGTGTATAAATAAATGCAACCGAAATACTGACTTCCTGTTTGCAGGACCCCTAATAGAGACAATAATGGTCTTGCCCTTGACCCAGCGCCTGGGTTGATTCAGTTGCTCAGTAGAGATCTGAGCATCTTTGACCCATCCAACAGCCAATCAGTAGAAATTGTTAGGAACATTCCAAGGATGTGGTGCATTCTGGGAAGAAGAAGGACCGTTAGAACCTGAAATGGCAGCTCACTAATGTCAACAGCAGGGAACAGCAAAGGGTATGAAATCAACTGATTTTTCAAAATGGGACAGAATATGTAGAATAACTAGGAAGGCATTACACAAACTAACAATTTAACAAATATTGATAATTTCCACTGAACTGTCCCTTTAAACAGAATATTCACATTAAAGTGCAATTATAGAAAATGACCACTAGATGTCTATATTTAGCCTATTTAAGACATATTGGAGTATACAGTTCTGGAATCAGGTGAAATTGCATCACACATTTACATACACATTATGTGAATATCATTCTGAAAATTCTGTTGTCCACATTTTAAAAATAAACTGATCTGTCAGGCAAAATACACCCACATAGTACATTTTCATTCATGCAAAGCCCTTGGCGCAAGTTTTATTATAGATATCTAGACGGCAGCAAGACTAAATATCTACATTTTGTAGTACTCGCAGGTAATGTAAATAGGTTCTTGTACACTAAGGAAAGGTAAATTAAAGCCAATACCGAGATTTACTAAAAATATACAGGGTCATTTACGAGGAGGCAGAGGTCAGGCACAGCGCTGGCTATGATCGTTAGCACAACGGCAGCAAATGTAGGACACTCGCTACTGTTCAAATAAAAGCCCTTCCTTTGTACCTTGATCACCTCTCTAGGTAATACTTTTTAGAACTTATATTACTGAAAAGTTTTAGCAATATAACTCCCTCAGCACTTCCTGCTTTCAGCAGCTTGTACCCATGTGACCAGTCTCCGTATGAATGGGCCTCCCTCTCAATATTTTTTAATGTCGGTGCAGGTACTTCCTGTCTTTCCCAGCATTAAAGGACAATTATACTCACCTTCCTCGCTCCTCTTCTTAGGTCGTACCTTTTACCCAGGGTGAGGACCTGAACCTCACCCCAGGGTTTGCGAAAGTTAAGCACAGCGTTACTGAAACGCTGCGCTGGCAGGCTCCGCCTCCTCCTCTCGTCTGCGACGAGGCCAATAGGAAGGCACGCTCTGCAATGAACGTGCCTTCCTATTGGCCTCGTCATGCAAGGAGAGGAGGGGCGGAGCCTGCCAGAGCAGCGTTTCAGTAACGCTGTGCTTTAACTTTCGCGACCCAGGGGTGAGGACCTGCGGTTCAGGTCCTACCTGGGTAAAAGGTACAGACCTAGAAGATAGGTGATAAGGTACAAGAAAGGGCCTTTATTTGGACAGTAGCAGTGTCCTCATTTGCCGCCCGCATTAAAGTTGTGCTAACGATCATAGCCAGCGCTGTGCCGACCTCTGCCTCCTCATAAATGACCCTGTATATTTTTAGTAATCTCGGTATTAGCTTTAATTTACCTTTCCTTAGTGACAAGAACCATTACATTAAATTTACATTTAAACTCACAGGCATTACTGTTTGAGGCTCAAGCAGGAGAGTGCACGGAACTCACAGGCATTACTGTTTGAGGCTCAAGCAGGAGAGTGCACGGAACTCACAGGCATTACTGTTTGAGGCTCAAGCAGGAGAGTGCACGGAACTCACAGGCATTACTGTTTGAGGCTCAAGCAGGAGAGTGCACGGAACTCACAGGCATTACTGTTTGAGGCTCAAGCAGGAGAAAGCAGAGGAAATCTCAGAGGGGCGGAGCTTAACATTCAGCAAACCAGTAACAAGATGTCAGCAACTTTCAAGGCACAAAGCTAGGCTCTGGAGGGGCATAGGTAAAAAAAAATATGGCAACGGTATTTTTAAAGCTGCAGCTTCCAAATGAACATAACTTGATTTTACAGTGCACTTATCCTTTAAGTCTTTAGTGAGCATTGTCCCTCAGGGACAAGGGAGGAGAAGATGGTAAGGTGGTGTCACTCAGGCTACTAAAAGCAGGAAGTTGGAACATTATTTGCAATATAATGTTTCACAGGCTGCAGCCAGAGATTGTGATTCAGGGCTCATTTTTAAAACTGCATTCTTTCTCTGGTATTTGTACATGTAGTAGCTTTAAGAAGGGCTGGTACAAGGGCTGATACACACAGGTTGTTAATTTTGCCCAATCAATTGCCAGTATTTTGGTAAATCAACACATCATATTGACCAAAATTTTCCAACACAACCAAATTCTCCCCACTGATTTTTAGGGAATATTGTGGTTCATTGATGAGCAGTTTTTTGGTCCATTATTTATGACATGCTCAGACTGATTGGGGGGTGATCAATCACGTAAATACATCTGATACTTCAGCCCGACCAAAATATTGACCTGTGTATATGGAGCCTTACTGTGTTATTGTTTCTTTGGGCATGGTATTTTAATGTAAAGGTGTCTGATGATTTAAGTACAATCTTGTTGGATAAAATTAGGTGTATTCAGGTGAACATCTTGCAGAATCTTGTGCAGGATTCGTAACCGGGAGACCACTGTGTCCTTCTAGCTGTTGCAGAACTACATTTCTCTGCACATGCCCATTTCATTTTATCTCTATTTTCCGTTTGCAAATATGTTGCACTTGGATTTTTTTCAGTTTGATGAGCATCATACAGCCACATTTAACTGTGACCTGCTGATTTATTTCTTGGTCGGAAGTTTTTAATGCAAAATAATCTCTCTGTGTTTGACATTTGTTTTTTTATTATCCTTAAAGGTTATTTATTAACATACAGAAGCGACTTATTATTTCTCACTCTTAACCTTTCTATCTATAAATCAGCTAAAATGTTCACCTACTGTGCAGCATGAGAATATCACCGGTTCCCTCGGAGATAAGTTTTGTGTTATCCCTCCTGGTCTAGGACCCAGTGTCTCTTTAATCACCGATCTCTGTGGTAACTTTTAATACCTTTAATATGCACAGCGGGGAATTTGTTATCCCTCGTTCAATCTGTGATAAGGCTAAGAGAATAAACTAATTGTGCTAGTTTCATTATACAGAGGCATTGGAAACCCTTTTCTTTCTGCTTTCCTTCTTTTCATTATATTTGCTTTGTAAACCTTTCGACATTCTGCATTGATGTCGCATTTTCCTTTTTTTTTTTTATTATTAAAGTTTTTCCGGTCACACGGCTCTAAGCTCGTTTCGGAACAACGTTAATGGGAAAGAAGGAATATTGGCGATCTAGCTTTTTGTTTTACCTCTGGGGTTAATGTTGCACTGAGTGAAATCGCAATAAATGGACTGGCAGAGGCTTGGGGACATTTTGTTAGCTTTACCTATACCTGCCTGCTAAAAACCACAAAACCAATAACAGAGCAAATTGAATACCGGCTTTATTAAAGGGCAAGTTCAGTCCTCAAATGAAAAAGCATTTAAACTAAGACTTACCTGAAATGCTGCCTGGTTTTTGGTTACCCCTCTTTCTGCTTCCTGGTCCTTTTACTTGGCAGCTATCAGTCATGGCTGTGGCAGTTGATATCACAGCCAATGACTGAATGCTATTCCTCTAGCTGCCTCTGAGCGTGTGCAAGCTTGTAAAAGTGCTTGGAGAGGAGGCTAAAACCTTTTTTGAGAGGGGGGAGAACATTTTGCTGCTCAACAGATTAGTCTTACAGCTTTCTAACTATTGGGGATTTGGGGGTGATGCACCTGTATAATTTTTAATTTGAGGGGTGAACATAGACTTTAAGCTTCTCTCTATAATGTAGCAACTAAGAAAATCATTGAAAGGTGATCGGACAGTGAATAGTTCACTTTTTATAGAATTGTCTGACCTCCATTGCGTTAAAGGGACACAGCCATTAAAAATCACTTCCCTCTGGTTACAGAATGAAATATCTTGGCGTCTGTCACAAACCAGAGGGTTTTATTAATGAGTTTTTCCAATGCTTCACTTTTTTTTTCTTATGCTGGATTATTTTATAGATTGGTTTGTTGTGTTATACTGTTGCCACATACCAGTGATTAATGATTGATGTTGTAGGTTTATGGCAGGAGATCTTCCATAAAGATAATTGCCTTGCGGAAAGTGATCTATGAATAATCAATACCACCAAAAATAGAATATTATTAATTGCCACTTTCTCTACTTCCTTAACCCACCTATATACATTGTTTGGAATGTTCACTGTGAACTTGGATTTTTTGTCTTTGCTTTGATCTCTTTATCTCTGCTAGGGTACATTAATAGATAGTCACCCTACAGACTGTGCCTTATCAATGATGTCAAATTGACTTTCAATGGTAATGGCATGGCCCCCCAAGAGCATTGCCAAAGGAAAGCAAACGTATTCTAACGACCTCAAATCAAATATGGCATTTTATTGTTTGATTGGATTAGTGATTGAATTCTTTTGTGGGTTATTTTTCAGGTGCTCTTAAACAAAGGTGATAGTAATTGTGCAGTTAACACTTGTATTATATGGGGCGTTTTGTTTTGTTCTAGGTACCTTTAGGAGATGTTGGTTTTCTTTAAATTTGAATATGATGCTGTTACTGCAATTGTTTACCCAAAAATCACTTGAGTGGACTGAAACCTTTTGCATTTCCTTATGATGTGTATAGGTCCTCCCCTGGGGATAGGATATTGTTCGGAGCAGGTTTTTTCATTCCATGGAAGAACTTTAGTAAGCTTAATGATAGTCATTCCGTGTAAGAACTTTAGTTAGCTTAATGGTGGTCATTCCATGGAAGAACTTTAGTAAGCTTAATGGTGGTCATTCCATGGAAGAACTTTAGTAAGCTTAATGATGGTCATTCCATGGAAGAACTTTAGTAAGCTTAATGATGGTCATTCCATGGAAGAACTTTTGTAAGCTTAATGATGGTCGGGTTGTCTTTCGGTCCATAGATTGGCCTGGTCTATAATTTATGACTTGAATTTTGGGTTTAAATGCTCTATGCAATTGTTAGTTCATTTATTTTTCTTTACAGTATTTCATAGTACGGTGATTCAGTGATTAACGCTGATTGCTTGTGTCTGTTTTCTTTGGGCATATTAAAGTCAAACTAAAGCTAGTTTCGATTTGTATTAAGATAGCCATGCACGGGTCAATTTTTGTTAAGCTAGCCATACATGGGATGATTTGTGTTAAGCTATCTATCCATGGGACAACTTGTGTTTAGCTAGCCATGCATGGGATGATTTGTGTCAAGCTAGCCATGCATTGGTCAATTTGTGTCATGTGGGTTACACTGCCTCACCCAAAATTGTCCATAACAGCAAAATTCCAAGTATTTGACAAAGGGCTGAGTGTAGCCCGAAACGTTGCCTGCCTGTTTACTCTTAATGGAGGAATACATTCACTTATTTTGCACCATATCAATGCCTGGTCCCCTCTATACTTGGAATTTTACTGTTATGAACTAATTTGTGGCAAGTTAGCCATACATGGGACGATTTGTGTTAAGCTAGCCATACATGGGAAGATTTGTGTTAAGCTAGCCATGTGTGGGACAATTTGTATTAAGCTAGCCAAACATGTTTCAATTTGTGTTAAGCTAGCCAAACATGTGTCAATTTGTGTTAAGCTAGCCAAACATGTGTCAATTTGTGTTAAGCTAGCCAAACGTGTCAATTTGTGTTAAGCTAGCCATACATTGGTCGATTTGTGTTAAGCTAGCCATACATGGGGTGATTTGTGTTAAGCTAACTATACATGGTACAATTTGTGTTAACTTAGCCTTACATGGCTCGATTTGTGTTAAGCTAGCAATACATGGGACAATTTGTGTTAACTTAGTCATACATGGGACGATTTATGTTAAGCTAGATATTTCGGTTTTATGAAAGGCGAAATTGTTTGGTTTAACAGAAAAACAAATATCGGGCAAGGTGGAAAGTTTTTTTTGTCCACTCCATCCTCCAGTTCCCATTTTCTGCAGATTTCAAGCTGAAGGTGGGAAATTTTGTTCTGTTTTTCTGATCAGATTTTCAATCGGTTTTCAAAACTATGCTACCGGTTTAAGATTGTAAGCTCTTGGCAGGTCCTAGTAAATAGAATAAATAAATGTAACACACTGGGGAAAAGGTTCAGCGCTAGATAAGAAAATAAATGCATATATACATAGATACAAAGTTATCCTATACAGTAGCCATTAGCCAATAAGGTTTTATAATGACTTTAATGTCAAATCTTAAACTAAATCTGTCACATTAGTTGCTTTCCAGCTGTATGAACTGGTTTGTGTTGTGTTGCAGTTTCACTGCCTCTGGCTGTGTTTCCCGGTGCTGCGTTCACACTAGTGCAGCTCTAGAGAGAAGTCGAAACTGGGAAATGAAAAATCGAATTGTGTATCCACCTCAACTTCCCGGGGAACCGCGGCGTCCAGCAGTGAGTAGCTAAGACGTATTTACCTTTCTACTAATCTTATATTGATTTGTAGAACTTCCAGAACAAATGTTTACGCGTGTGTGTTCAACAGTAGGACGTAGAAAAAAATTCCTTTATTGGTAAAAAAAAAGTTTTGCCGAGAATGAAACCAATTGCAGCCTAGATTAGGCAAGGTAGCAGTGGGCTGTATACCGTACATACTCAGGTATAAACCAACCTGAGTATAAACCGAGGGTTTGGCTCGAGTGATTGGCTCTTGTATGACCACTATTGCCTTCTGATTCTGTATTGTTTTGAGGCTTTAGTTGCCCTTTAAATGGACAGCAGACTTCCAATATAGTAGTCCCATACAGTAATAGCAAAATCCAGTATGCTAGAACTATATGGGACTACAGTATGGGAATGCTGCTGTCCATTTAAAGTGCAACTAAAGCCTCAAAACAATACAGAATCAGAAGGCAACAATAGATTCCATTCTCCTTCTGATTCTGAATTGTTTTGAGGCTTTAGTTGCCCTTTAAATGGACAGCAGGATTCCCATACAGTAATAGACATACTGGATTTGGCTATTACTGTATGAGAATTCTGCTGTTCATTTAAAAGACAATTAAAGCCTCATACATTGGCACTCCAGATGTTTGGAAACTACAACTCCCAGCATGCTTTACTAGCTGGAGGGTTTAGTTTCCAAACATCTACAACCTCATCCTCCCACCCAGTTCAATGGGTACCTTCTGTGGGAATCCTTCTGTGGGCATTCTTCTCTGCAACTACCGGTAACTACAAAGTCTGTACTTACTCCGGCAGCAGCTTGCTTGCTCCCTCTACTGGCGGGTCGGCTGACGTCACTACTTGGCGCTGGGCAGTGATGTCAGTCGGTGCGCCAGTACAGGGAGTGGGCGAGCGGCTGAAGGATTTCTAAAGTGAGTTATTAACTCGAGTATAAACCGAGGTTGATTTTACAGCCTGAAAACCTCGGTTTATGCTCGACCCTTTATCTGTAACAGGAAAAAGTTTCTATTTTGGAAAATTGTATCTTCAAAATGCATATTATCTAAATGGCTTTCTCATTGGTTTGTAATGTAGAGGCATCTGAGCCTAATACCAAATTGCTTCCTTCCCTAGGAGATTCACCATTGCCGGAAACAGATCAAGTACAGCAAGGATAAGATGTGGTATCTCGCCAAACTGGTACGTAGTAGAATCGTTTTAATAGCTTTAAAGCCTCAGGGTTATAACTCATTGATTTGTGAACTGTACAAGTTTGTCAGGTGAGAACCCCAATCTCATATCCCTGTCAAATAAAAAACAATATTAATTTAATATTTTTACAATTTATTAATGTTAAAGAAAAACAAGGCATTATAATATACATGGATTATCTGACCAGACATTTAGACGTTTTAGTACAACCCTTTTTGAATATAAGATGCATTTTATAGTTTTCTATTAATAGTTCTATACCATCCCCTACCTTCTAAGTTAATTTAAAGCCAAGTTTAAGATTGATTATCCTCATTCTAACCTCTTTATCTGGTATACAGGGCTTGGACATCAGATCTCTTTCAAACCCTCTCGCTCACGCTCTATCTGTCTATACTATGAGCACCTTTATATCAGTCTACTGTTTGTTGTCCGTTAAACTGTATTATTCTCCAAAGCAAAGATCTGGAACCAGGAATATAACAATGAACAGCCATCTGTAAAATAAGCTTGTTGGTCATCAAAGTAAAAATTAACAAAGCCTTTAATTAATCTAGATAGTGGTGATACGTGGTTCATTCTGTAATTGTCTAGAGCTGCTTTTATCATCTAAGCCGTACGCCCAGCAGGGACTGTATTGCAGAAGCGCGATAAGAGAATCCTCGTACGACAGCACCTGATTAGAAACTGTGATTTTTTTTCTCTCTTCCCTTTAGATAAAGGGGATGTCTATAGACCAAGCTATCGCTCAGCTGGAGTTTAATGACAAGAAAGGAGCCAAGATTATGAAAGAGGTGAGAGATGGTTCTGGTGGGAACAGAGAAAAGCTTATTTTTGGTTTTAACAGGGAATGAAGCCAGTAGGTGGCAGTCATTTGCCATATCTAGATTCAGTAAAAAGCTAGGTAAAATACTAAAAAATTAACCGTAATTAGTACCTTCCTGGAGGTTTCACCTGCCAATGTTTTACGTTAAGTTTCCAGCCCTGGCTCATTCATTAATTTGGCTTGAAAGGGACAAATTTCTTTTTTTTTTTTGTGTGTGTGTGTTTGTTTCTTCTCTTTTATCCCCCTCATTTTTGGATTGTATCTCCTCCAATAGTTTTTGAGCTAGAGACAGGAAGTTCAGTAGAAACATGTGGGCCGTTTTGTAGAAGGGTGCTATCTTCAAGCTAAGGAATCCAGGAAAACATGAATTTATGAATATACAGACAATTTTTTGCGCATAGACTTTAATGGATAGAACTTTTAAACACGAACATTCTGAGGTTTGTAATTAAAGCCCTACTCTCATTTCCTTAATCAGAACCAGGGTTTAAGGCTACACTAATTCACACCGCCTTAAACACACATATTTTCAAAATAAAAATACTATAATTACAAAATAAAAGAACATTAGTAAAAAATATGTATTTACTCAGAATAAAGTTTGAAATATTGTTTTACGGTCATGCAAAAACATTTTACAAAATGCGGACTTCAAAATTTAAAGTTTGTACTTAAACTTTCCTTTTCTGTTTCTCCTTCTGTTTTATTCCACACATTTTTAGACTGTAAATTCCTACAGTTTTCGAACTAGAGACATAACATTTTTGTACTGACCTATGGGACATATCGGAGAAGTGTGCTGGATGAGGAATCTATAGACATGTTTGCAAATTATTGGCAAATATTCTGCCATTTTTCGCTTATGGACTTGAAAGTTTATGTGTCACAACCATAATCAACAGTCACTTTCTAATCGTCATTTTCCGACCCTAATTACTTCTCTTGATTGCATTCACCTATGTCAGAGACATAATCAACGCTGATTACCTCTCTTGATTGCTTTTATTTACCTGTGTCGCAGACATTTATAGATAGATTCTTGATAATAATTTACCTGTGCAACAGACGTACTCAACGCTGATTACCTCTTGATGATAATTCACCATTAATCAATGCTGATTACCTCTAGATGATAATAATTCACCTGTAATCAACGCTGATTAGCTCTCTTGATGATAATTCACCATTAATCGATGATGATAATTCACCTGTAATCAATGCTGATTACCTCTCTTGATGATAATTCACCATTAATCAATGCTGATTACCTCTAGATGATAGTAATTCACCTGTAATCAATGCTGATTACCTCTCTTGATGATAATTATTTACCTACAATCAACACTGATTACCTCTAGATGATACCGTATATACTCGAGTATAAACCGTCCCTAGTATAAACCAAGGTACCTAGTTTTAGCTAAAAAAGGAGAAAAAAAGATATTGACTCGAGTATAAACTGAGGGGGTTAGTATTTGCCACTTAGATGTTTGGAAACTACAACTCCCAGCATGCTTTATTGCTGGGAGTTGTAGTTTTTAAACATCTTAATTGGCAAATACTTGCAAATAGGGGTAAATCCTCCTTTATTTGTGCATACAGTATGCACAAATAAAGAAGGTTTTACTCTTATTTATAAATATTTGCCACTTAAGATGTTTGATGTTGCCCTGGTGTCCCTGTGGTATTCTCCTACCTTGTCCGGCGGCCCCTCGCTCCACATCCTCTGCGCTTCAGGATGATGTCTCTACTCGGCGCCGCAAAGTGAGAGGCGCCGGGTATTGACATCATCCGGATGCGCACTGAGGATGCGGATCGCGCGGCCGCTAGACAAGGTAGGAGAAAGGTTGACTCGAGTATAAACCGAAGTAAGATTTTCAGGCTTTTTTTAAAGCCTGAAAACCTCGGTTTATACTCGAGTATATACGGTAATAATTCACCTGTAATAAACGCTGATTACCTCTTTTGATGATAATTCACCATTATTCAACGCTGATTACCTCTGGATGTTAATAATTCACCTGTAATCAACGCTGATTACCTCTAGATGATAATAATTCACCTGTAATCAACGCTGATTACCTCTCTCGATGATAATTATTTACCTACAATCAATGCTGATTGCCTTTCTCTTGATTAAATGTAACTTACAATGTGTCTCTCTGGCACAATTTTAGGCTGGGTACACACTATGCAATATTTTCGGCTGACCGGCTTACCGATAGTGCCATGTATCGGTTGGTCGTCCAGAAATATCACGTGGTGTGGGTGGGGGCGGCTGTGACGGAGCTCGGGCCTGATGGTAAATCATGGGCGATTATGCGGTTACCTATTGCTGTGACCGACAGTCATCTGTCCCGGCACAGGCTGTTAAATCTTATTAAAGAAGCCCCATAGCGTGCGGTTAGCTTTAAGCTAGTAACATTGGTCATATCCTGCTTTGCACATTGAAATGTAATAGGGTCATGTCAGTTATGTTAACTAGGAAAAGGAGAGGCAGAGAACTAACATCAAATAAGCTTCTGAAGATCCAGACAGGAAGACTTATCTGCAGAGAAATAGAGGTAACAATATGTACAAAATCTAATTTTCTCCTACAGCCAACTTGGATATATAACCCACAGGCCCTGCCCATGCCAAATCTCCGTCTCTATCTGGTATAGAGACAAAAAATAAAGTTCAAAAGTCTCCATTATTTTGATTATTAAACCAGCGCCTGCAGAACCTTCCAGCTAACATTCATATCCACACATACAAAATGTAATGAATGTCTTGTGCAGTTGACTGTGTAGGAACTCCCAGGAGTCCCCAACACAACCATTCCAAATAGGCTGATACCCTCTTTAAATAGGGTCTCTTCATATTTTATTCATCATTTTCCATCAGTTGGAAACATTTAACTAATAAATCTATAAATCGAAACCACACAATGATCTAGAGCTCTGTGCAGGGGTATATGCCAGTAAAGAGAGAGTTAATTAACTCCCTTTGAATAGTTAGAAACTAATAAGGGTTCACAGCTTTGCATGTTCCAGATACCTGTTAAGCATTGGCAGTATTTGATCTATGACATAAAAATAGCTCAGGCTTTTGCTATTAATTGAAAGTAAAAATAGCTCCCAACTGTCCTGAAAATATTTGCTTGTCCTCCATGGGGTTAGGTCAAAAGATGGCGAACAAGACCATCTAGTCCCCCGACATTCTGCACAGACACACACAGGAGAGAATTGCATACCATAGTTCACAGACCATACCAATACAGTACACTAGAGCAAATAGTTTACATTTTGAGAAGAAATACTGAGCAGCTACATCAAGCAGAAGTAGTAGATTTTGGATGTCTTTGGGGTTTCTCATGTTGCTTTGCACCTTCCAGCTGTGGGGTTGAGGGCGTGGGGTGCTCTTTTATCAGTTTATCCCTGTTATGAATTAAAGGACAACTATACTGCAAAAATTTACTTTTTAAAAATGAAAAGCACCTGGGGCAAACAGATAGGATTGATTATTCCCACCTCACAATATTGTTTTGTTGAGGAGCTACAGCGCAAGTTTTCATCTACCAGCTTATGGCCCGGGGCCATTCTATATTAAAGATAGTGCGGAGGCATACAGGATGACTGGCGGAAGCATATAGGATGACTGTCGGAAGCATACAGGAAGACTGGCTGAAGCAGTATTCTTTGTCCTGCTGCTACTCATAGAAATAAAATTGGGAGGTAAAAACTCCAATCCTACCTCCCTGCCTTAAGTACTTTTTATTTTAATGTTTTTTTTAAAAACTCTATACGCACTATAGTTTCCCCTTTAATATAAAGTTTGAGCCTCTGAAGCAGGTGTTACATTTTCAATATTAAACCTGTTTTACTCCCTGAAATCGCAACTCCCTTTTTAAATGGCAACTATACTGTAAAAATTTGTTTGGTTCATCTTAATCTATAAAAAACCCCACATGTAAGTAGACCTTACTCTGAGGCGTGTGTGTTGCTGCATGCCTTTAATCCAGTACTTGTTTTGCTCAGCCTACGGTAAGTATTCCCGACCCACTCTTAATTAACTCCCCCTTCCATCTGACTTGACTTTTTAAGAAGTCAAGCACGCATAGTTATCACCTTAGTCAGCACTGGAAAGGGGAAATTTCAAACGCAATTCACATACCAACTGTAATAGTTGTGAAGAATTATAGTTTCAGTACAGAGTTGTTCTAAAGTATATTTAAGTGGTTAGATTTTAAGAAAGGATATCCGTGCAGACAAATGAGTCTGTTTATCCCAATTGCTCCTACTTGTTTTCTTTCAATACTTAGTATTTTAGGAGCTTAAATTTGAGATATTTGTGGTATTGTGGTACCGTTTTATAGCTGTTGTCTGCTTCATGTCCAGTGATGTTTAACATTAAAGGGCAAGTCCACCCCCAAAACTATAATTTTATGTTATTGCCCATGATTCTTGCTTTAAAACAAGCCATCCCCCATTAAAATTGAAGATACATACATTTTTGCAGCAGGCTTTTTGCAGACCCGGAACATGTAAACTGTAATCCATGCTGGCTGACGTCACCTCAACCCGTGCCTTCAGCCTCCCTTGGCGCCCCCTCCCACCATCCAGATCCATCCTCAGTTCCCCTGCATCCTTTCGTAAAATCCTTTTTACCCTATGTTAGATGCCCCCTGCCCAGACTAAAACACCTTATTTTTAAAAATAATAATCCTAACTATACTTACAGCCCTTCATTCCTGCGGCGCTCTCCATGACGTCAGCTGCGTCTGTGCCAATCATTATGTCATGAGACAGCATCACATGACCAAACTCTGCACTTCCTGGAGGCCTAGGGCCTCTGCTGGTTACAGTCAGATGAAAACACACTAAACTGACAATTTGCAAACTAGCACACGAGGAAATGTAAACCTTATTTTACAAAGATGCCTCTAGAAAGTGCAGAGGACGCATCAAAATAAAAAATATCTTGAAATCAGTTTTAAAAAAAGTAATTAAAGCAAATGGCAAAAATGTTCAGTTAACCACTTTCTGCAGGTTTTTTGGGACCACAGTTTCCCTTTAAAGGTGCCCATACATTAGAATACATTAGAAATTACTTGCCGACCGCGTGAAGAGAAACTGGAAAGGTGTCTCCTTAAGTATTGATTGAATGTTGCGGGATTGGTCGGCAGGTAAGTTATTTGGGAATATGTAATATTGGTTTATGAAGTTTATAAAAGCAACCACTAATTTCTTCTTTAGGCTAATGCAGAGTTTCACTAGAAATCTTACCTCCCAACATTCCTATGGCATTGGCCCTGATCATTTTGTGGGCAATTTTCAGTTGCAAAATGATTAGGCTTGGGTGGGAATGCCATGATGTATAACTGCTGGGATTTTTTACAGTGTATGGCCTGCATAAAGGTCTTTAGTTCACCACAATAAACACACAGAGAGCATTGCAGCAATCTGATACCGATTGGTCATGGACTCAAAGTCAGATAATAATCTGAAGCTAGTTTATATTAAAAAAAAAAAATAGAACACATAACGGGCAAACGTATTAAGGTTGACGTTCCCCTTTAAAAAATAAAACTGGTTTTGAGATGTAATTTCTGTCACTATAATAGAAGTTGCTGTTCTTGCGAAGGGGGAACATTTTTATATAAATATTAAATGACTGCATTATATTTCTCTCTGTTACAGTAGCTTAGTTTTCAATAGAATTTTGCCTTTCAGCTGTATGTAGACAGGGCAGTAACGCTTAATATTTCTTTGTGTCTTATTCAGGTCTTGTTAGAAGCTCAAGATTTAGCTGTAAGGAATCACAATGTGGAATTCAAATCCAACCTTTTTGTCGGTAGGTCTCTTTAGAGAATTTCATCTCGTACGAGGTTCATTCTTTCCCGAGTTCCACTGCATTTACTGTAGTTCATTATTTGAATTCTACACTTCATATGGACCCATAACTGGACATAATGTACTATGGCAGGGGATACACGGGTACATTTTATTGACCGTCTGATTGCCTTTGATTTACAGGCATGTCCAGTCGTCCATTCTGGACAAACGGGCAACCGGCAGGTGTCCGATTTTTTTGGGCTGACCGACTGATATGCAGAAATATCAGTTGCTCAGCCTGAAAAATGTTCTCGTATGTTCCCAGTTTTAGACCAACAGTTCAAGGATATCGGGCAGTTTTATTGACCAGGAGGTGATTGGAGCAACTGGAAAATTCAATGCCCCATAATCTTGAGCACATGATTGATGGTGCAAGATGATGTTGATTAAATGCAGGACTTTCTGTTAATATTTTATTATTATTACTGTGGGTGGATTTTAGCATTAACATCTTCTGTGGCGCTTAACAATACCATTGATACATTTGTATCTGTCCTTGCCCCGAAGAGCTTACAATTGGAGCACTTTATTTAACACATACAACCTATCAGTGTGTCTTAATGATTGTGGGTGAAACCGGAGTGCCCGGAGGAAACCCACGCAAGCACGGGGAGAACATACAAACTCCTTGCAGATGTGTCCAAGGGAGGATTGGAGCCCATGACTTTAGCGCATCGAGCTGCATTTAAATATACATCAGTCCTGCGGAATTACGTCTTAATACCTTTCCTGCAAAAAATATTTTTCTTGCCTTGTGAGGATACCAAGTGTAGACCTTCTCAGATGTCCTACAATGGGTGCTTTGTGCAACTCTATAAATCTGGAAGTGTACAGTGACCAGAATAGTGGAAACCGTAATATCATATAGTGGAATGTTCTTAATAGAGACTTCTGGCAGGCTGGAGAGAGACGTTGCCTTGTCCCATTAACATAATAAATTGTTATGTCAGATATAGTAATCAAAGTATTAATCACACATGTGCAAATAATAGAAGTTGCTGACTATTAATAGGAAAGTATATTAAAATAAGACGCAGGTTCATTTAACCCTCACTGCCCTTAAATTGAAGCACAGCAAAATGGAGCTTCCGTGCTGCTTGCCATTTTTAAGGCATTCTTTATGGCCGTTTTTTTTTTTTTTTTTTTCAAGCTAAGGTCAACTTGAAATTGCATAGAAAATGTAATAATTTCAAATGGTAACTGTGGTCTCCATACAAGTGCCCTTTATTAAAAAGAAGTATATTATACCTTTCAAACAACCATATGATGATGGATCTTTAGTTATAGGCTTGTAAAGTTACACTTCCTTGTCGGTCTGAGTCTGTGTCAGGCACATGATGAGCTGCGTAAAAAGTGTTCTTAAGCTAGTTATAGACCTGCAACCATTCTCTGCCCTTTTCTCTAGCTATGGACACCATAGGGAGACAAAAACAAATAATGTGGCTAGCTTTAAAAACTATTAATTGAAGAAGTTTAGGGGTGGGCTTATGATGCAGCAAATTATACCTTTTTTTTTTTTACCTTTTAGCAGATTCCTTTTCCAGCAAAGGCAAGTATCTAAAGCGAATCCGCTACCATGGCCGAGGTATGTTTGGAATAATGGATAAGGTTTATTGCCATTATTTCGTCAAGTTGGTGGAAGGTCCACCACCACCAAAGGAGAAATCAGTCACAGGATTCGAAATGGCCAAGGAATATGTTAAGCAACTGCAGAGCCGTACCATCGTTCACAGCCTGTGAGATCTGGAACACTCAGAGTCCGTCAGCCTGTGTCGTCATTGTTCACATAAAAACTCAAAACCCAGTCATGGGAGACCAGGGAAAACTCTATTTGTTATAAATAAATGGCTATATTATTTTCATTTTCTTAAAGATAACTATTTAGTTTCCTGTCTCTTATTTTCTGCTTTCCCCAAAGAAACATAATTGAAGTTACACCTGATTGACTATCTGCCATTTATTAAACCATGCTTGCAATATAGAAGGCTAGAATGTGTTCAGGGTAGAGTCAGTTAAATAGGAGCCATTATTCATCACATTTTGGGTAACATTTAACTGGGTAATTTAATGTTGCATCAAGAAAGTTCTTTTTCTGCTTGCGTGGAGAAGCTTAATTAAATAATGATATGCCCAGTAGGACAATGCTACATTTGGTATTTGGAACTGCATCTTGTTTTCTTTGTCTTTATTTAAAATCACCGCAAGTTATGGTCTGAAATTACCGCTTATTTTAATTAATAAAGGCAATAAACAACGAGTCTATGGGCATGTAGTGATACATTAAAGTAATAATTTATACCTAAAAGCTTATGTTAATGCTTTTACTTCTTTTGTTCTTGAGGTTGGTATCAGCTTCTGACCAGCTTATTCTTCCCATTCAATTACCCCTTATCTAGAAGATTCCTAAAAAAAGTCTTAAGCCTTGTACACATGTACGATTTGATGGCCGACGCAAGCACCCCAAGTGTGTGCACACGCGTGGCGAATGGGCGTTTCGGACGATAACTGCATGTGTGTATGTGTTTCCTTGAGCGTCGTTCTTCAATCCGTCAAGGTGATGCCAGAGGAAACATACACATGTGCGGCTTTTGTCCAAACGGTCATTCTTCCCGTGGGTGTCTTGCGCTTGGGGGTCGGATGTCCTATCGGTGTATGAACTTTTAAAGGACAATAAAAGCCTCAGTACAAAATTAAACCACAAAGTAGAACTCCTTGAAATAAAATCAGTAATATTTCCTAGAATTCCAGTATCACACAGTGTGGTCACTGACCATTATGTTCTTTACACATGCTCAGTCCTAAGAAACTGCAGGAACTTGTTACAGTTGGTCACACCCACTAGTTGCCTCTAGCCAATCCTTTTACAAGACAGAAGAAGCAAGGGAGCATGTGACTGAGGTCAGGGTGTGGACAGTCACTGCGCATACACACAGTTATTTCGTCCAGTTCTTCGTGGGCTTACATTTACTTACATGCCATTTACTGTAGTAATAATTTACAGTTTATTTGGTGTTTTTAGAAGGGATATTTTCAGATTCTGAAGTGGGTTTGGTTCTCCTTTTAAGTATTTTCTCATTCCGTTATCCTTAATCTGCCCTTTCAATGGTTTCTTTGTATATAAATATATGCTTTTAAAGTACTGACTTCCTGTATGCAGGATCCCTAATAACGTCTGTTACTGTCCTGTCCCTTGACTTACCCACTGGGAAATCAGTTGCTCTGTGGAAGTCTGAGCATGTTTGAATCATCCTATGATGTAGACATTACTGTAAGAAACATTCTAAGGAAGAAGGGCTTTTGCAGAACATGAAATGGCCGCGTACTAAACTCCAAAGCAGGAAATATTTTTGAAATAAAAGGATTATTGAAAAGTAAAAATGTAGATTTAAGGAGGCATCTGTAATATAAATATATAAAAAAAAAAAAATTTTCCCACTGAACTTCCATAAGCTTTTGACTTCACTGTTTGTTTTTTACTAAAATGTATTGAAATTAAAGGGCATGTTCAACTATGAAATGAAAAATGATATTAAGGTAAATCACTCCCCAAGTTAGAAAGCTGATAGACTTCATACACACGTTGGATAATTGTCGTACGATGCAGCCGACGAACGAACAATACGATATTCGTACGAAAATATAGCTTCAACGATCATCAAAGACCAATGACCGCCCACTATTGTTGGCTTTTTCTGACGATTAGCCTGGCGGATTTGTTCTGTCGATTATCGTATATTAGTACATGGTGGGCAGATTATCGTTAATGTTCTACGGAAAAATATATAAAAGGCGCATTCGCTGCTTTTCGGAAATGCGCAAAGATACAAACGTTACGTTGCGTACAAACGTCTATTACGGCTTTCCTGGGGACTGATGTTGCTGTGTACAGATCTCATTTCAATTATAAGTATTAACAATAATGTCGTTGAACGCTCG
Organism: Hymenochirus boettgeri; assembly: GCA_019447015.1. Taxonomy (NCBI): domain Eukaryota; kingdom Metazoa; phylum Chordata; class Amphibia; order Anura; family Pipidae; genus Hymenochirus; species Hymenochirus boettgeri. Next base: position 29,772,163 of record CM033471.1, on the reverse strand, counting down.
TCGGCTGCATCGTACGAAAATTATCCAACGTGTGTACGAGGCTTTAGAGGTAATCTGTTATTCTGCCTCAAAAGGTTTCCGACTCCTCTTTAAGCTGTCCAAGCTTTTTTACAAGCTTGCTTCTGCTCAGAGGAGGCTGCTAAGGAAATATTCTTCATTGGTTGTGATGTCATCTGTTATATCCATGACAGACAGCTGCTAACTGGAAAAACTAGGAAGCAGAAAGAGAACACTGGGCAATGTTTCAGGTTATTCTTGCATCTCTCAGATTTCAAACTATAGCGGTTTTTGGGGGTAATTTACTTTTTATTATACATTTTTTTATTTGAAGGGTGGACTTGCCCTTTAAGAAAACATAGACACACCAGGGCCATATGCCATATGCTTATTATCATATGGTACATTTATGCTATCATGCCTCTTAAGGACTTAAAGGTAAAGTTTAGTGGGAAATATTTTTTAAAAGTTTATACTATGCATACTTAGTTATTCTACATATTCTCTTCCATTTTGAAAAATCCGTTGAATTTATACCCCTTGCTATTCCTGTCAGTTGACATTAGTGAGCTGACATTTCAGGTTCGGTAACGGTCCTTCTACTTCCCAGAATGCACTGTACCTTGGAATGTTCCTAACTGTTATTTCTACTGAGCAACTGAATCAATCTAGGCTATGGGTGAAGGGCAAAACCATAACGGTCTCTATTAGGGGTCCTGCAAACAGGAAGTCAGAATTGGCAGGTTAAGGTCATTAGGATAGAAAAAGACTGCTCTTTTTTTCTTGATCCACCTTCTGTTCGGCCTGGGGCCTGACCACCAATGGGAAGACACGCTTCTTGCACAGCCAATAACTGAATGCTATTCCTAGCTCAGGGATGTCAAACTTACGGCCCTTTCAGATGTTTAAAAACTACAATTTCAAACATTGCAATCAGGAAATGCTGGGAGTTGTAGGTTTCAATTTTGACATCCTTGCATCCTCTGACCATGTGCAAGCTTGTAAAAGAGCTTCGAGAGGAGGTGGAAACATTTTTGAAAGGCAGGGGGAAGGAGAGAAGAACTTTTTGTGTTTTTTAGATCTGGAGGTTGAATTAACTTCATCTAATTTTTAATTTGCAGGGTGAACATGCCCTTTAATAGTTATTTTATGTGACAATCTGGTGATCAAGGTTAAATCTGCATGGATCATCAACTGTCTTGTAACACATTGTTTCCTTGTGTAAATAAATATTCTGTTTAATAGAAATCTGCTCCGTCTTTTAAACACGGGTGGAATGTCACATCAAAGACTTTAAAATGGTTTGGAGAGTTTGCAGTAATGTCGATTCTGCCAGCGGATCTTCCTTAGAGCTGTATAAAGGAACTTTATTTTATGGCAAATCCTCTGCATCAGTCTGGGATTTGGAGAAAGTAGCAATTAAAATCAACTGCTAGTGTCCGTAGATCTGCTCGCAGTACAGAGGATAGTATCATGTCCACAGCAGAAAGGCGGTAATCTGCCAGATTACCGGTTTATAGTAATGTAACTCAAACAGCTTTATGGATGTAGAGATTTCTGAGTTCTTGTTTGAAATGGATTTGAAGTGTAAATCACAGCAGAGGGAGCCACGGAATTCAAACAATGAAATCTACATGATCGTGACAAGAATAGACCTAGCACTGGCGCATCCAGATCTGTCACCCTCCAGTGCAGTAACCATGGACTATTCGTCGCCCATCCCTGCCACGTGCTTAATTCATTCTGTTACCTAGAGCAAATGGTTATTACCAACATCCCTATACCCCGAGATTCATGAATTCCAGTCAAGCTAATAAGTTCCCGTTGTTCAAATTGATCTTGTTAAAAAATCAATGGCGAGTTTTACTCCAGGAATCCATTCTTAAAAAGAAAGGACCCTATTTATAAAGCCATGGTATCGCTAAATACAATTACAATCGCGACCATTTGTAATTGTATGATCGCCTATACAATACCATTGTGTTCCTACTGCATGGTATTGTACGGCCAAGCGGTCATAAATGTACAGCCACAGCCGTACATTAACGATAATCTGCAGTATCTGAAGTTTCCAATACCGCAGGTTAGTGAATATGCCCCAATGTGCACCAGTTTTGTAAAAGCCATAGGCGTTATTTATAAATATAGTCAATGTTAATTTGTGTTAGATATTGTTAAAAGGCATTTCATATGGTTAGATTAGCTTTAGATAGTTTGTTACGTTAAGCTAGGTTAGACTAGTTTGGTAGGTTAGGGTCCTGTTAGAAGAGTCTACCTTGACGTGGACCTTGACGTGGTGGCAGGCTTTTTTGGCTCAAAATTCTTTATTCTTCTGGAATTATGGTGTGAAATGTCTAAAGAAATGTAAAGAAACTGTACAAATTAATGATGCCGAGTTCAAAATGATAAACGCGCATACACAAGCCACACACACTCTGTTTCGCCAGGGGGAGTCAAAGTTTGGCTCAGTTGGCAAAAACCCTAGAGGCACCACCTTGTACACCCACTTCCTCTTAGCACAGACAGATACAAAGTATCTAATAGGGAGTACTAACTCACACTGAGCATGCTCGAAACAAAATACAGGGGAGGGGGCTGGCACCAGGCGTTTCATCTGCTGGGAAGAAGTTTCAACTTTATAATGATGTATTTTTGTAAATAAATCACATTAAAAGGCAATTTTCAGTATTTTCTGGTTTAGAATTCAGTACAAATGTATTTTAGCCTAAAGATTTCCGTTACAGTGTAATCAGTAGGATTACAGTGATATTTTAACCCTAAGGTCCTGTACACGTGAGCAGAGCCGTAGCCAATTTAGCACTCGAGTGGTCTGGTCTGTTGTCTGTTGGTACATTTGTTCAATATTCGGCCAATTATTATTGACTAATTGAGACGGCCCCTTCATTTTGCTCGATCAGTCATAGCGCAATATGTGCACTTTCTGTTGAGATTTTCCAATATGTCCTCCAGTCGTTTTTTTTTAACTACAATTCCCAGAATCCCCTGACAGCCATCAGAGCTGTGCAACCTCCGGCTTTTAGTGTTTGGCATTCAGGGATCCTGGGAATTTTAATGTATTGGCTGACAAGGATGCTGGGAATTGTAGTATAAGCTATATACAGGCTCAGGTGGGATAGACTGTGTAATTAACCAGGATATGCCCAGGTCACCCCCCAAGGCCACCCTCCATCATTCATTCCTAGTGACAGGCCTACCACTGCTCTATAAAGCTGATTGTGATATGAGAGGGATAAGTGCCTGATATAAGGACCATTCTCTATTATATTACAGTTTAAAGGATGACGTTTGTCCCAGGCGGGTTTGTTTACAGTTTGGTAGGGGGATTTCTGAACTGTTCTTACAATCTGTCACTAAAGAATAATATTTCCTACTGCTGGGAGAACACTGAGCGGATCGGTACAGTTAGTACATTATGCTGCGAGCCGTTTAGAAAGCTCAAGGTTAGCTGGTGGAACAATGAGCCATTAGACAATAAATCTGCTGCAGTATAGCAACCGTGTAAATGAGATCACTGCCTGCCTTATACAAGGGATGGCACAGAAGGCCCGGCCCTCGTTCTTTGTTGCAGGAAAAACTTTCGCCTAAACTTTTGATTTTTCTTGGCAATTTATTTTTACACCATTTTTCACTAACTGTTCTATGTTCAATAATACACAGTCTTCCTATGTGCATGGGATACATCCCGTTATGGCATACCATCAAACTTTATGGCTATTACGGGCAGGGTGTAGGTGGGGCCTGTTTTCAGCTCCACCCAGGCACACCCTCATCCCGCTCAGCCAATTAACTAGTGTGACATAGATGAATGACTATTATCAGGATATATCCATTGCTGCTCTTAATTTTTAATCTTACCCTTTTACCTCCAATATCTCTCAATGACTAAAAATTCTGATCTTCTTTTTGCCAGATGTAAGGTTCAGAACTTCAGTCATTTTATATTTTTGCAAACCACCAACTTCTTGATCTATTGCAAATCCTTTTTGCTTGTGTCTGCATCCTGCAACTGAACAATCTACAGCAGATGAAGACATCACTGACAGTAAGGAAAAGTAATCATTGAAAATATATTCAGAAGGCTCAGGTATAATCTTTGGTGCAAAACATTCTGTGAGTAAGTGAGGTTGTCTTTAGTTTCTGGGTAACTGAGCTTATCTCAAAATATCCCCCTGAAGCTAATGCCAGATCATTAGATGTCAGCTGTGGCTAAAGCTCTATGTATTCAGAAGGGGGCATTTCAAGGGCAACTATTGTCTCTGAACAAGTTAGGGTTAAATAAAAGCCTGCATCACCTGAAAGTGACATCACCTGATCCTCTACTTCTCCTGTGTCCCCGGCGTCTTAGCACGCTCAATTAAAACAATGCTGAGAAAGACAGGAAGTACCTGCACAGACTTTTGACAGTTGAGGAGGGGAGGCTATTAATGCAGGCAGAGGCTGGTCACATGGCTGCAAGCTGGTGAAAGCAACACGTTTTAAGGAAGTTACTGTACATTGCTACACCATTCCAGCAATCTAACTTCTTACACATTTTACTTACAGATGTGATCCAGGATTAATTTAAAAAGTATGATGAAAGGGTTTTTATTAAAGCACCTACTGACTGAGTCAATGGGCCATGCAGCAGACACACGCCCTGTTTGTCTTCTCTATCTAGGAATGCAGTATTGCATCCCCCTCTCACTCTCTGGGCCCCTTCCAAGTCCAGGCCCCATACTGGAGTACCCCCTTTCCCCACCCTGATGGCGGCCCTGATTAAAGGACATCTCCACCCTCATAATGCCATCTTTAGATTTCAGATTAGTCTTATATATTTAATATTTCTAACCAGGGGCGTACCTGCAGGGCTCCCGGGCTCCCTCCTCCCACAATTAGAAATTTTTAAACAGCTGATGTTTGCAAACTGCAACTCCCAGCATTCCCTGGGAGCTCCACCCCTAGCGCTTTCCTCTATGCAGTTAGTCTGCTGAATGACATATCAACAGTTCAGAAATCAAGGAATAGGTTAAAAAAAAATTATAATGAAAACACATAAAGAGACAAGTGTTACATCGTTTTAATGAGCAGTTTCTGGCCTATAATTCAGTTAAAAATGTGAATTAGCTTAAAGATTTCCTTTAATTTTTTTTTCTCCCATGTTTTCTAATCTCAGGTCTACAAGAGAAAAATGTAAACACGTCGCAATGTCGGGTTGGAGACCCTCCTCTTCTGAATCATCACCCCTGGGTATGTGAAGACACCATCAACATTTTTTTCCTTTTAATTAATTGTTTAGTTGCTGAGTGATTAGTTCAATAAACACTTCATCTGCAAGAATCCCTTGAGGTCACATTTGATGAAACCATTAGTGAAGGAGCTAATATGTCTATCACCGAGAGATGTATGGATGTCAGGGCCCTACGGAAAACACATTTCACTTGGGTAGTAACTAATCTGGACACGGTGCAATCAGGGAGTTGTAGTGGTGAATGGAGAATTTGCAGGCATTATTGAATAGTTATTTTGGTAGGGAGGTTTTTACCATGGGGCCCACCTTAAAAAAATCCATGACCCAAACCCCTCAGGGGGTTCCCACACCTAGGCTGAAAGTCAGCCTGAACACAGTGTTTTGCCCAGAGGCTTAACAGATCTTTCTCCATCCCTTGTTGGTGCTTTGGTTCAGCACAAACCACAACCAAACATTCCTGAAAAATGTTACCCTACCAAATCTAGATGCAGTACCCTACATTTGGGACATGGCTTTAGACTAATGAAAAGGCCATAAGCTGGAAACTTCCGTCAACAACTTCATTAAAGGGTAATGAGTCCGTCAACAACTTCATTAAAGGGTAACTGCCTAGGATGATGTCTCTAGCTTCTCTGGATCTTAAGTTATAGGCTTGTAAAATTACACTTTCCAGTTTGCACCAGTTTTGTAAAAGCCATAGGCGTTATTTATAAATATATTCAATGTTAATTTGTGTTAGATATTGTTAAAAGGCATTTCATATGGTTAGATTAGCTTTAGATAGTTTGTTAGGTTAGACTAGTTTGGTAAGTTAGGGTCCATCTACCTTGACGTGGTGACAGGCTCTTTTGTGCAAAATTCTTTATTCTTCTTGAATTATGGTGTGAAATGTCTGTCTCTGTGTCTCTGTGACAGTCATTTGTTGTCTTATAAGTCCCACCCCCAAAAAACAATCTACTACCTTTGTACACCTTAGGGATGCTCTGTCCCAGGATTGGCTAGCTCCATCCTTAAGCTAGGTACACACCTAGCGATTTTTCCTCCTGACCGACCGTTCGATACTTTTAAACGGTCGGCCAGGAGGAAGGACTGTCGGTCGCGGCAAAAGCAGCCGCGTCCGATAGTCACCGCGACCGATCGTGCGGTCCATAGAGGACCGCACGATCGGACGAGGTTTTCCACCCTGTCCAATCGTCCTTTCGTCCGATTTGGACAAACGGTCGATCGGAGATGGGCACATTCGGATGCGATAATTTCGGTCCGATCGACCGATACACTGAACTATCGGTCGATCGGACCGAAATATCTCATCGTGTGTACCCAGCTTAAAACTTGGAGGATGACCCCAAGTGCTGGTGAAGTCACAGCTCACAGTGCTAGCAAGTAAAAACACCATTTATATTACTGTAACTTTGCATAGACTGCAGCTAATCCTAAGTATAATCCTGGAGTCAATTTAAAGGTAGGAGTGTGGCCTTTTTAATAGAGAATACTTGTATGGAGGCCACTGTTCCCCTTTAAGGAAATCTGTAGCTGGTTTGCAACATAACGTGCAATCATTTGCCTTCATTTGCTGTAACCAATCAGATGTTAGATTTTTAATGCTCTGTTGCAGTTGACAAACATTTGATAACATCTGATTTGCCCAAAATCTGAGGCTGCACATTCAAGTCAAGCAAGGCCTCATGTATAGAATATGGGAACTCTCAGGGGAGCGACATCTTAGTTATCGTTATAGTTCAGAGTTACGGTTGATAGAACAACTGTGGAAACGAGTCATGAAATAAATCCATCTCCACTCCGACAGCACGAAGTGAATGCAAAAAACCCACTGCACTTAGTGCCAGCGTCTATTAGGTTACTTTCCATTCGCCGTCTTCCGAGCATCCAAACAGCAGGAGATATAATGACAATTACTGTGGAAATCAGAGCCAAGGAGAGGAAAGGACAGAAAAGAAAGTTTTATCAAGCTGGAGTTGAAGTGGCTACCTGGAGTTTGACTGTGTGTCTGAATCACAAGCACAAAGGATGCTGGGAAATATAGTGCATAGGAGCTGGAAATACTGCAGACCTGCCAAAAAATCTTGCAGACATTGTAAAGTGTTGCTCGTGATCTGTATTGTACAATGCCGCCCATACAATAGCACTAACCTGCTGACGTTCCCAACATAAAATTCCATAATCCCAGGTGGGACTTGTAAATCAGTTGTTTGCATGTTTAACTGATTCTGCATGTTTAATTAATAAATGGATAAAGGGCTATTTTAACCATTATGTTAAACCCTTCTGATTGGTGGACATATCTCCATAGACTACAAGCACACTGCCCACTATAGGAGGAGAGAAAACAATTGCTGAACCCACAAGAAACACAAAAATGAAAATAACGTGATAACTGTTCCAAAAAATAATGAAAGTATATGGCAAAATGACACAGGATAGCGCTCCCTACACTACAGCAAAAAACTTTTAATGCTCTGCAGTAGGGATGGACTAGAACACGAATGTATCGTTCGTTCGTTTGATAATCCTCGAATGTATCACCGAATGTAGCTTGCGCAAAACCCAACAATTTTATGGACCAGAGTTACCCTTTAAATACTACTGCTACTAAATAATAAAAACATTTGAACTCTTTAATTACATTCCTCTAAGGTTTTCTAAAAGTCTGCAGAGCGAGTTCCATGTCAGAACATTATCCAGTCCTCCTTAAGATGCCCATACACTGGGCCGATATTACGTTCAATCCTACATGCATCCATTGATTGGCCAAAAAATTATCTTTTCCAGATCTTTGGATCGTATATTGGATCATAATATCGATCATAATTATATGATATGTAGCACACATGTTTCTGTAATAAAATCTTTTTTTGTCTTTTGCACAGCTGTAGTCCTGCTATGCCTATATTTATCTTTGGTTGACTTAAAAGTATGTTTAAGTGTTTAATCACGATATTGTCTGATGAAGGTGCTATTGAAGGCAAAGAAATGTTACAAGCATGATTAAACACTTGTAAATCAAGTACGCTGATGGATTCTTTTATTATTCTATGACATTAGATGAAAAGCGCCAAATGAATTGAACGTTGAACAATATGTATGGTACATCTACATACAATTAACATTTCTCCGAAGATTTCAAGAGAAAAGCTCAAGGTGGGGAACTTCGAGCGGTCCATTGCACTTGATGGGAGATCCAATCATTAGAACATCTGTCTGTGTTTGGACTAAGGATGTTGCAACCTAAAAGAACCATTTACTGGACGACCAAGAAATTCAAGGAGAGTCACCGTTATCACCTTATGAAAGTACTGCAATGTATAGAAACATTGGGTCAAAAATGATAAATCCTGAGACAGATGGCAGAATGTCATATGGAGACCACAGTTTCCCTTTAAATTCAAAATTGATAAATGTGAAATCTTATCAGAACGTATTATCAGTTTGTGAATCACTCGGTATTAGAGCTCAAACTATTGTGCAAAATGTCTCTAAAACCTTCAGATACTTGAAATGAATTCTGGCAATACAGTGGTTAGACAATTAAAAGATCTCGTGTTTGTTTGAGGATTCTATTGTCTAAAGACCTTTAGAAACCATGGATGGTTTTTTCCTTATTTTGCGGGTAATTTAATGAAGGGAGAGAGATATGGGGGTGGGCTGGAGTTGCTCTTAAAGAAGTATAAAAAATTTAGGATAGGGAGAGAATAAAGGCTTTGAAACTCTCCTTTCAGTAGTATGCAAATAAGGAACAAAGACTTCTGGGAATTTACTAAGTTTCGATGGAAGCTTTTAGGAAGCTTCAAAAAGACTTTTACAGCATTCCACAAGCTAAATGCAAAACCAGAGCGCCAACTACAGACCGGTTTCGGCTTTATTGAGCCATCATCAGTGTAGTGTAGGCCTCTGGTTTTGCAGTGTAACGCGCCTATAGAGCGATGCCACCAATTACCATCCAATGTCTAGAAGTATACAATTCCATTACCATCCAATGTCTAGAAGTATACAATTCCATTACCATCCACTGTCTAGGATTATACCATTCCATTACCATCCAATGTCTAGAAGTGTACCATTCCATTACCATCCAATGTCTAGGAGTATACCATTCCATTACCATCCAATGCCTAGGATTATACCATTCCATTACCATCCAATGTCTAGGATTATACCATCCCATGACCATCCAATGCCTAGGAGTATACCATTCCATTACCATCCACTGTCTAGGAGTATACCATTCCATTACCATCCAATGTCTAGGAGTATACCATTCCATTACCATCCAATGTCTAGGATTATACCATTCCATTACCATCCAATGCCTAGGAGTTTACCATTCCATTACCATCCAATGTCTAGGATTATACCATTTCATGACCATCCAATGCCTAGGATTGTACCATTCCATTACCATCCAATGTCTAGGAGTATACAATTCCATTACCATCCACTGTCTAGGATTATACCATTCCATTACCATCCAATGCCTAGGAGTATACCATTCCATTACCATCCAATGTCTAGGAATATACCATTCCATTACCATCCAATGCCTAGGATTATACCATTCCATTACCATCCACTGCCTAGGATTTATACCTCTTCCATACCATCCAATGCTAGGATTATACAATTCCATTACCATCCAATGTCTAGATTATACCATTCTATTACCATCCAATGCCTAGGATTAACCATTCCATTACCATCCATGTCTAGGATTATACCATTCCATTACCATCCAATGCCTAGGATTATATACCATTCCATTACCATCAATGTCTAGGATGTATACCATTTCATTACCATCCAATGCCTAGGAGTATTACCATACCATTACCATCCATGTCTAGGATTATACCATTTCATTACCATCCAATGTCTGAGTATGGTTTACCATTCCATTACCATCACTGTCTAGGATTATACCATTCCATTACCATCCAATGCCTAGGATTATACCATTCTATTTACCATCCAATGTCTAGGATTATACCCATTCCATTACCCTCCAATGTCTAGGATTATACCATTCATTACCATCCACTGTCTAGGATTATACCATTCCATTACCATCCAATGCCTAGGAGATACCATTCCTTACATCCAATGCTAGGATATACATTCATTACCATCCAATGTCTAGGATTATACCATTCCATTACCATCCAAGTCTAGGATTATACCATTCATGACCATCCACTGCCTAGGAGTATACCATTCCATTACCATCCAATGCCTAGGATATACCATTCCATTACCATCCAATGTCTAGGATTATACCATTCCATTACCATCCAATGTCTAGGATTATACCATTCCATTACCATCCAATGCCTAGGAGTATACCATTCCATTACCATCCAATGTCTAGGATTATACCATTCCATTACCATCCAATGTCTAGGATTATACCATTCCATGACCATCCACTGGCCTAGGAGTATACCATTCCATTACCATCCAATGTCTAGGGGTATACCATTCCATTACCATCCAATGTCTAGGAGTATACCATTTCATTACCATCCACTGTCTAGGAGTATACCATTCCATTACCATCCAATGTCTAGGATTATACCATTTCATTACCATCCAATGTCTAGGAGTATACCATTCCATTACCATCCAATGCCTAGGAGTATAACCATTCAATACCATCCACTGTCTAGGATTATACCATTCCATTACCATCCAATGCTAGGATTATACCCTCCATTACCATCCAAAGTCTAGGGTTATACCATTCATTACCATCCAATGTCTAGGAGTATACCATTTCCATTACCATCCACTGTCAGGATTATACCATTCCATTACCATCCAATGCTAGGATTATACATTCCATTACCATCCAATGTCTAGATTATACCATTCATTACCATCCAATGCCTAGGAGTATACCATTCCATACCATCCAATGTCTGGATTATACCATTCCATTACCATCCAATGTCTAGGATATACCATTTCATTACCATCCAATGTCTAGGAGATTACCATTCCATACCATCCACTGTCTAGGATATACCATTCCATTACATCCATGCTAGGATTATACCATTCCATTACCATCCAATGTCTAGGATTATACCATTCTATACCATCCAATGCCAGGATTATACCATTCCATTACCATCCACTGTCTAGGATTATACCATTCCATTACCATCCAATGCCTAGGATTATACCATTCATTACCATCCAATGTTAGGATATACCATTTCATTACCATCAATGCCTGGAGGATACCATACCATTACATCCATTGTCTAGGATTATACCATTCCATTACCATCCAATGCCTAGGATTATACCATTCCATTACCATCCAATGTCTAGGATTATACCATTTCATTACCATCCAATGCCTAGGATTATACCATTCCATTACCATCCACTGTCTAGGATTATACCATTCCATTACCATCCAATGCCTAGGATTATACCATTCCATTACCATCCAATGTCTAGGATTATACCATTTCATTACCATCCAATGCCTAGGAGTATACCATACCATTACCATCCATTGTCTAGGATTATACCATTTCATTACCATCCAATGTCTAGGAGTATACCATTCCATTACCATCCACTGTCTAGGATTATACCATTCCATTACCATCCAATGCCTAGGATTATACCATTCTATTACCATCCAATGTCTAGGATTATACCATTCCATTACCATCCAATGTCTAGGATTATACCATTCCATTACCATCCACTGTCTAGGATTATACCATTCCATTACCATCCAATGCCTAGGAGTATACCATTCCATTACCATCCAATGCCTAGGATTATACCATTCCATTACCATCCAATGTCTAGGATTATACCATTCCATTACCATCCAATGTCTAGGATTATACCATTCCATGACCATCCACTGGCCTAGGAGTATACCATTCCATTACCATCCAATGCCTAGGATTATACCATTCCATTACCATCCAATGTCTAGGATTATACCATTCCATTACCATCCAATGTCTAGGATATACCACCCTGACCATCCACTGGCCTAGGAGTATACCATTCCATTACCATCCAAGTCTAGGATTATACCATTCCATTACCATCAATGTCTAGGATTATACCATTCCAGACCATCCACTGGCCTAGGAGTTACCATTCCTACCATCCAATGTCTAGGGGTATACCATTCATTACCATCCAATGTCTAGGAGTATACCATTCATTACATCACTGTCTAGGAGATACATTCCATTACCATCCAATGTCTAGGATTATACCATTTCATTACCATCCAAGTCTAGGAGTTATACCATTCCATTACCACAATGCCTAGGAGTACCATCCATTCCATCACTGTCTAGGATTTATACCATTCCATTACCATCCAATGTCTAGGAGTATATACATTCCATTACCATCCAATGCCTAGGATTATACCATTCCATTACCATCCAATGTCTAGGATTATACCATCCCATGACCATCCAATGTCTAGGATTATACCATCCCATGACCATCCAATGCCTAGGAGTATACCATTCCATTACCATCCACGTCTAGGAGTATACCATTCCATACCATCCAATGTCTAGGAGTATACCATTCCATTACCATCCAATGTCTAGGATTATACCATTCCATTACCATCCAATGCCTAGGAGTTTACCATTCCATTACCATCCAATGTCAGGATTATACCATTCATGACCATCCAATGCCTAGGATTGTACACCTCCATTACCATCCAATGTCTAGGAGTATACAATTCCATTACCATCCACTGTCTAGGATTATACCATTCCATTACCATCCAATGCCTAGGAGTATACCATTCCATTACCATCCAATGCTAGGAATATACCATTCATTACATCCAATGCCTAGGATTATACATTCCATTACCATCAATGTCTAGGATTATACCATTCCATTACCATCCAATGCTAGGATTATACCATTCCATTACCATCCAATGCTAGGATTATACCATTCCATTACCATCCAATGCCTAGGATTATACCATTCCATTACCATCCACTGTCTAGGAGTATACCATTCCATTACCATCCAAGCTCTAGGAGTATACCATCCATACCATCAATGTCTAGGTTGTACCATCCATTACCATCCAATGTCTAGGAGTATACCATTCCATTACCATCCAATGTCTAGGATTATACCATTCCATTACCATCCAATGCCTAGGAGTATACCATTCCATTACCATCCAATGTCTAGGATTGTACCATTCCATTACCATCCAATGTCTAGGAGTATACCAATAAAATCTGTGCAAAAAATGGCGATCTCATGCACTGCAATAATAAATTGGAGTGTTGCGCACATTGCAATGCACTGGAAAGGGATTGAAAGCGCGTGAGAATGTGCCAGGTGGGCATAGCCCTAATAGAAGCCCATTTATAGCTAACCATCCACATTTATAGGCAGTTAAAGAATTAGGAAATTTGAAGATATTTTTGTTTTTGTATAGTTATTCGGTGCCCCTAATATTGAATACGGTTAAGAGTTTATGTGCAAATATCTAAAAAAGAGAGTACAGATATATCGTAGGAGTTAGATTCTGGTAATGGTCTCTTGAGCATTAAGACGCAGAAAAGGACTGTCCTTTTGGTTTCCTTGATAGTAGTTATATCTCTGTACCTGACATTTTGATCTGAATCGGGGTCAAGAGGTACAGATGCTCAGTAGTAACTTAAAGCTTTGTATTCTGACAAATCAATGTACACTGTCTGTTCTCACTTTCTGGCAACCTTTCAGAAGATTTCAAGAAGAGGAGAAGAATAATATCAAAAATTCAGTCCAGACAGCAACAGAAAATCTTTACTATTGTAAGGTAGATGAATGGCAAAATGAACAGTTACTTATAAAAAAAATATCTAAGAAAGACTGCAAAATACTGGATGCATGATCTGTGTTCTGAGCATGTGCAAGTCACTGACTTTAGTTATGCACAAGGAAAAGCCATTCCAAACTGTGATACTATAAAGGGTCTAGCCTAAATATTGGAACAGTTAATGTTATATTTGCAACAGGCAAGCACTACATTGTATAAGGACAGAAAGATATCCACTATGCTTAATTGCAGCTGAAATGTTACAAGAAGAAATACAAAAATTGTCTGCCTTTTTATTCTCCACAAAACATCTTACTAATCGGTGACCAAGGTTAAGAGAACTCAAGGGCTTTTAAAATTCATTTTATTGTAGGTGTTTACTATAAACAGCAGGAACATAACTGCTAATTGCCGGGGTGCATAAATAACAGCTGCTACCTTATTGGCTTCCACGATGGGATCCTTATTCAAACAGAGAACAATAGGGCAGAAAGGAGAGACAAATCATAATAGAGAATCTTTAAATTATAATACCCGCTCTGCACTATTGGAATACCAAATCTCTGTATTGCAAACAAGGATTTTATCTTTGGTTACCATATTGCTTTGCAGACTTGCAGGGAGGTGTAATTAAAGTTCTTATCATTAAGAATGGTGCTAATTTTGCCCCAACCAATCAGATGTTATTTACCATTTGAAAGCTAACAGCTGATTGGTTGGGGCAAAAGTAGCACCATTTTAAAAGATAAGAACTTTTATTACCTCTACCTGTAGGAGTCTAGAATGTTATAAATTCTGTTGATATTAAGGTTATATATATTAGGATATTTAAGGTAGGTTTGCCAGATCAGTGAAAAATCAGAGGACACCTTTCAAAAACATCTAACCAATCCTGTGTGCTTTCAAAGATCTACAATGGTTATGCCAAGATGACATTTTCCTAAGGACTGGAAGTTTAAAGGACAAGCTCACCTCTCAAATGATAACTGGCAATAGTTAGAAAGCTGAGAGGTGTAAGGGCTAGGCCACACTGATGCTTTTTTAAGCGTGACCCGATTGCGCTTTTTAAAGTGCACACTATTCTGGGCCAATTGATGTGGCCACACTAGTGCGCTGCTATGCGCATGCGGTCCGTTAATTGAAGAGCGCATGCAATCCGCATTTTTTTTGCCAATCGCATGGGCTCCATTTGTGCAACATTGGCCCATCACTACGCACTTGCGCACCTTGAATGAGCATGTTGTAGTCAGGGGCGTAACTAGAGTGGAGCAGGGGGAGCAACCGCAGGGGGGGCCGGAGCCAAGGGGGCCCCATCTTCTTATTTTTATTATGAGAGATATAGCCCACTCCAAGAAAACCACTGTGGATGAAGCACGGATAGGGGCCCCATCATAGTTTTGCTGGGGGGCCCAGTGATTCCTAGTTACGCCACTGGTTGTACTGTGGCTTCACCCTAAGTCTAACCTGAAATTCTGTCGGATGTTCTGTTATCTCTCTTTCTGCATCTTGGTTCTTCCAGGAAGTCATGAATTAAAGGAACACTACAGCTTTTAAGTATATTGCATTGGTTTCTATTATTCACAGGGAGGTGAGAACGCTTATTCTCACCTCCCTGTGAATAATGGAACGCCCTTGCTGAACTTACCTTACCGGCACTCCACTCACAGCTGCTCCTGAACTTACAGAAGTGCCTATGTTTTGATTGAGTGCCTATGTTTTGTATTGGCGCGCATGCTCCAAAGATAGGCACCGCGTCGGGGCAGCGCGGCTGTCAGTTTAGATGACATAAATAGATGACATAGCAGCCAATGGCTGAATGCTATTCCCCTAGCTGCCTTTTGGGGCATGTGCAAGCATGTAAAAAGCTTGGAGAGTTTGAAGAGGTGGCGGAAACTTTTGAGAGGCAGAAGGAAGGGGAGAACATCGTCAGATTAGCGCTATGTCTGTCAGCTTTCTGACTAGTGTAGTTCCAGGTTCTATGTATCTATATTTCAGGATAATTCACCAAAGTAAAAATCTTCTTGTGCATGCGTTATGCTTGATGTGCAGGTCAGACTCCCTCTGATCTATTCGTTTTAAAGCAACGTTCCTGCATTAGCACGGGATCCATCTTATCTTATATTCTATGTTAACGATACAGGCGCTGCCATCCTTAGCTGGCCATGCACAACATAACAGACATGCCACTCTGTAGGCCGAATATCTGAATAGATTGTATGAGAAAAAAGGTCATCACGTCCTTTCAAGATGGGAGAAAATCACTAAATGCGAGGCAGAGACATAACAAATCTCAGTGCAATTCTCCCTGCTGTTTCTGTATAGGGATGGGGATTGTACAGCACAATGAGAATGCGTTGGGTATAGTTTACAATTCTCAAATAGCCGTATTTTCAATTGCTGTTATTGTAAAACCTTTCACAAAAATCCCCCGCTGGGTCACGTTATGTTTTTAAAAATTTACAGAGAGCCGCGATAGCTCTCTATCGCCCCCTTCAGGCAATGCACAGAACCAATAGTGGCTCTCTGTGCATTGCGAATGGAATTTACCCATTTTGAATCTTTCATGCCAGCTATTTGCTGGCGTTAAAGATTCTGTCCTAAAGAGCCACAATCAGCTCGGTACGTTGGTTGCAGTCAGTAAAACCGCGTTGGTAAAACCATTGGTACATTGGTTAATTGCGGCTTTAAGACAGAAATAACCAATATCGGTTTTCCGTACATAGCCCCATGTTTTAATGCTTTACTATCGTAACCAAGGAATGGGTAATCTATAACACGCCGTAAAATATTAATAGTGCAATGTACAGAGAATTGCTATCGCTCTAATCTGCCACGTTGCGTAATGTACCGAACTGATTGTGGATATTGTACAATGTGTATGGTTCAACCCATTCTAAGATTAAGGTATTTGCTTGTGTTAAATGTTTCATGCAAACATGACGCTATTGCTCTTTTTTGTGCTCTGATGTTTCTATAGTCTTAAAGCCACGTTAACCCCCGATACATTGCTGCAAAGTATTTACTGTGGCCAAGCCATAATAACCAATATTGCCTCTTCTTACATTCCCCCTATGGGCTATATCAATGCAAAATGCTATTCATAGGCACCCTGGTAAAATGAAATATGTTCTAGCAATATTTGCCTAATGGATTGCAATACACGGAAAGAGTTTACTACTATACTGACTCTCTACCTCTAGTTTTCTCCTAGATACGGAATTCATCATTAACCTTGAATTCTAAGTGGGCTGGGTGCTTCTTGCCATTCCGGCAGGTTGTTTGTATAAGCAGTTTTTCAATGCATACTGATATTTTGAATTATTTATTATATATATTTACATTGTGGGTCATTGACCCAGATAAAGAGTCACACATGCTCAGTAAATTCTCTAAACCCCCTTCCTCTAACCCCAGCCACAGCGATCAAGTAAGTACTGGGTCTACAGAAAAGAGAGATACAGTGCTTATATAATAACTTAAATAGAGAGAAGTGCTACCCTAGCAGATATATGTGCCAAGAGAAAGTAATATTCAACCTACGCACGTTGGAAGGCATCAGCCAATGAAAAGGTGTGGAAGGTGTGACATAGCAATGACGGCAAGTAACAAATAGTAGAGATGTTTGAAACTGGGGAGTTTTGTTCTATTTTCAGGTTTTCGAAAAAATTAGAAAATTAGGAAACAGACCCATAAGAAGTCAATAGGAGAAAAAGTTCTGATGGAATTTATGGTAAAAATACCAATTGTAAGTTAGTGTAAATGACACAGGGACCTGGAAAATGTTCAGGTGAACATACAAAAAAACATAAATAAAAAAGATTCCATTACACGCAAGCTATTTTCAAGTTTCCACATATATATATAAGTTAACGCTCAAAAGTAGCCTTGTATACCCTCGAAAGTAGATCCAGTAACCCTCTAATGTACCGTAGATCCAGTAACCCTCGAAAGTAGATCCAGTAACCCTCGATAGTAGATCCAGTAACCCTCTAAAGTGACCGTTAGATCAGTAAACACTCGGAAAGTAGATCCAGTAACCCTCGATAGTAGATCCAGTAACCCTCTAAAGTACCATAGATCCAGTAACCCTCGACAGTACCGTAGATCCAGTAACCCTCGAAAGTAGATCCAGTAACCCTCGATAGTAAATCCAGTAACCCTCTAAAGTACCGTAGATCCAGTAACCCTCGAAAGTAGATCCAGTAACCCTCGAAAGTAGATCCAGTAACCCTCGATAGTAGATCCAGTAACCCTCGAAAGTACCGTAGATCCAGTAACCCTCGAAAGTAGATCCAGTAACCCTCGATAGTAGATCCAGTAACCCTCTAAAGTACCGTAGATCCAGTAACCCTCGAAAGTAGATCCAGTAACCCTCGATAGTAGATCCAGTAACCCTCTAAAGTACCGTAGATCCAGTAACCCTCGAAAGTAGATCCAGTAACCCTCGAAAGTAGATCCAGTAACCCTCTAAAGTACCGTAGATCCAGTAACCCTCGAAAGTAGATCCAGTAACCCTCTTAAGTACCGTAGATCCAGTAACCCTCGAAAGTAGATCCAGTAACCCTTGAAAGTAGATCCAGTAACCCTCTAAAGTACCGTAGATCCAGTAACCCTTGAAAGTAGATCCAGTAACCCTCTAAAGTAACGTAGATCCAGTAACCCTCGAAAGTAGATCCAGTAACCCTCGATAGTAGATCCAGTAACCCTCTAAAGTACCGTAGCTCCAGTAACCCTCGAAAGTAGATCCAGTAACCCTCGAAAGTAGATCCAGTAACCCTCTAGAGTAACGTAGATCCAGTAACCCTCGAAAGTAGATCCAGTAACCCTCTAAAGTACCTTAGATCCAGTAACCCTTGAAAGTAGATCCAGTAACCCTCTAAAGTACCTTAGATCCAGTAACCCTCGAAAGTAGCTCAGTTTGTTAGAGAATTATCGAAAATCCGAAAAAGTTCCAAGACCCAAAAGTTCTGATTAATTCCGATTGGTTCAGAATAGTTCCAATCAGTTCTGACAGAACTTCGGACCTTTGGAACCAGGAGTTCTGTGTCAGAACTGGGATCACATCCCTACCAAATAGATTACCAATGACATACAGCAGGAATACTTTCAAATACCTGTTGAATAACGTTTCCTACATTGAGACTTAATAAAGCAGAAAAAAAAAAGGATTTTTCCATAGCGTCTAATTTATCAAACATCACATACGGAATAAACAGCTGAGCAAAGCCCAATAAAGGCCCCATGTCCCCCCATGAATAAGCAGAACACTTACAGAATGGAATATCATCTAATATGCATGATTGCTTTCAAACTGCTGGAAATTAAATAAAGCAGAAGGAAGAGGAAACGTTCACAGGAGTCCACTTAGTGTTTAAATAACAGATGTGGTCTCCACAAAATAACCCCCATATGTCTCAGTCTGCAAAGGAACCAGCATCTGCCTGGCGGTAACTGATAGATGGATCCAGAGAGAAATCTTTAGTGTGTTCGAGCTTCTCTGGGATTTGTCATGGCAAAATCAGTAGGAGAGCATCAGGGCGTCTTACCGTATGGAAAAACATGGGGCAACCAGTGAGATTTAAAGAACAAATTAAATGATTATTGTTTTATGAAATTTGGAATATTTAAAAGGACACAAACAGGACAAATATTGCAACGGGCACACCTTATCTGGGCACATTCCCACGATACTCTGTTAATCTCAGAAGCAGAAGATAAAAAGGCTTATTTAATAAAAGGTGCAAAAACTGTTAAAGGACAATTGTACTTGACTTCCTCCCCACCCACTCATGACCTTCCTCTCCCTCTCCCCCCCACTTATGGCAATAAAAGCACCCAGGGTTAGGACATAAATTGCTAAGCCCTTACCCCTGGGTACAGTCTCCATCTTCAGATATACTTCCTGTAGATTGGTCACTGACAGACGGTTAGTGCAGAGTTAGGCTGCAGCAGCAAGGGAAAGTAAAGGTAATTTATATGGAAATTGAGACTGTACCCAGAGGTGAGGACTTAAGGTGGCCACACAAATAGGTGGCATTACGGTCAGTTAGTAAAGATGGAAAATTTCTGTTGGTTGGTATCGGTCAGTATTTGCTTGAAATAAAGGGTGCCACACAGCGAATGGGCCATGTATGGTGCATACTGCATGTGTGCTGACAGATATCGATCTGACCTGTTGACACAATGCGATAAAAATTGCATGTGTATGGCCACCTTCAGTGGTTTAGGTCCTGACCCTGGGTGCTTTTAACAGGAAGGGGGAGGATTTCAGGGGCGCATATAATGTACACAACTCCCAACTTTCATGTCCAGTACTGGGATGGATGCATGGCTTATTCATAGGCCACCCAGCCCTACCTCTGGACTGTGCCACCTTGCCCATGGACAGTTCCAAATGACCACATCCTGCTCCTGGACCACCCAAGACCTGTCCACCACAGGACAAGTGGCAGTGGTACAGAACACCAAGACAGGTCTTTAAAAATAGGGTAATAGTAGTGATAGTTGGAGGGTGTTGTTTTTGAGGGAGGTCTGGGAATTCCAGGCCCTGGGCCCAGTGCAGTGGCACTCCCTGCTCCCCTGGTAAATATGCCCCTCCCCCATTTCTCTCTTCCTGGATAAACCACACTGAGCATGTCTGTCCCACTGGGCCACACAGGCATATCTTTGGTTAAGAATTGCTGGGTATATATTATCTGATATTCTCCTATGAACTCCAATTGTTAATACAAGAACATTTGAGACAATGAATTTAACTCTCACTTGTCCCTGATATCATTTACTGTGTCCAAATGTAAATGCAGGCCATTTATCATTAATAGAGACATACAGTATCTAGGTGGGAAAATGCACCCTGAGATTCCCCTAAGTAACCTTCTCTATGCAATCTCTATGGTTTTAAAGCTTTATCCTTAAATGGACAGTTCAGTGGAAATGATCAATATTTGTTAAATTGTTAGTTTGTGTAATGCCTTCTTAGTTATTCTACATATTTTCTTCTATTTTGAAAAATCAGTTGATTTCATACCCTTTGCTGTTCCCTGCTGTTGACATTAGTGAGCTGACATTTCAGGTTCTAACGGTCCTTCTTCTTCCCAGGATGCACCACTTCCTTGGAATGTTCCTAACAGTAATTTCTACTGATTGGCTGTTGGATGGGTCAAAGATGTTCAGATCTCTACTAAGCAACTGAAACAACCCAGGTGCTGGGTCAAGGGCAAGACCATAACAGTCTTTATTAGGGGTCCTGCAAACAGGAAGTCAGTGTTTTGGTAGCATTTATTTATACACAGACAAAATGCTGAATGGGCAGATTAAGGTCATTAGGATGAACAAATACTGCTTTTTTTCCTGAAAAGTACATGTATTTGCACTGAACTTCCCCTTTAAGAAAAGAGAGAGTGTGAAAAATCCTAGAATTTATTACCCTTGTCTATCACATGAATCTCTAAATTATATTTATTTATGCTAAAGTGTATTGTGCCTTTAAGATAACCTACCAAGTATTCCAGGTACTACTAAAAAAAATCTTCCATATTATATACTGGTCTCTAGCTACAATATGCTACTGGCTATCTGATTACATGTCTACCTACAAGGTAAGAACAAGATCAGGACAGGAGAAATGGGCTATCATGTCTACATCACAAACAAGGCAGCACAACCATAAATAACGTAGCTTTAATCTACTGAAAGAGAACCGTCCGCTCAAGGTGAATTTGCACCAACCCCCGGAATCTGATATTAGCTCATGCATTACAAGTGACACATGGCAGCAAAGCATTCTGGGCCAAGAGTACATTAGACACTAAAGGTGACAGGTGCGATGACCTGCATTCATCAATTCACACTGAGGTTTTGTATTCCTGGGAGCAGCTCTAGACAAACACCCTTTGTTTGTAGACTGGAGAAAGGACTATCGAACCGCAAGGGGGAAAAGATTCCATTCTGTATCTATTGTTCACAGATCAAACAGGACAAAAAAGAATCTACTATCACTACAACTGCATTTATTTTACTATTTCTTGTAATGTTTCAAAGCCACAACCACACCTGTATATGAAGATTGCATTTCTTACCTGTCGGAAATTTTATATTTATGGTTTATATATCTTGTCCCGAACCTCATAATGGATTCTACTTGTGGTTATAGCCATCGCCATGAATTGCCTTTAAATTAGTATCTCTGTAACCTTTTCTACCTAAAAACCAAAACAAAACTTTCCCCTTTAATTGACCAAGATGAGGACATAAACTACTAGTTCTGCACCCTTGGGTTTGCCCTAGATCCCCCACACCAGTCCTCCAAATATATCATTATAGTCCTGGTCTGGCCCCCCCTCACAGTCCAGGACTGTTTTCAGACTGAAAAGGCCCACTCTGCAGGAAGCCTGCCTTTTCATTAGGCAAGGCCAGACTGGCAAGACAGTACAGGGGACTTAAAGGAGCCCAGGGTGAAGATTTAGCAGCCATAGTGATTCAGGCAAAACATACTACAATTAATAGTTTAGGGCCAGGGTATAAACAGAACTCTGTGTAGGTCTCATTTCAATGGAAAACAGAGTTGACACAAGTTTTAATTCCCATCTCAGTCAGTACAAATTACGTGAATGCATCAGAGTTATCAAAAGCCAAAACCCAACTCTGCTCACAAGGGTATTGTCTTTGACCATGCAAGAAAGCCCAGGATATGAACACACACTAGCATAGTCTAGCAACTCATTAAAGATTTCATTAAGATGCTAATGGTTAGAGCTTCCTAGAAAAATGAGATTTGGGCTGTTCAATTATGCAATTAGAATCATGGAATGAAGGAAAAGATTGCAAAGTGATTGTCTAATGGGAACAACACAAATAGCACAATAAAATTGCATCCAGTGATTGATGGGTCCCTAGCACCAAGGAGCATTTCTGCTCTGAGACTTCAGATGTGCTGTAAGTGCAATATATCTTGCTGTTCTTGATGCGGCTCCATCACATTCCAACTCTGATTACACTAAAGGTGAGCACACGTTGGAAAACTTTAAACATGATTCAATTCTATCTATTGTTTACATGAAAAAAAAACTTTATTTAGAACTTATTCCAATTTGGAAAATATTAATCAAGCTATTGGGCAGCGAGGCAAAATCACAATTGCAAAACAAGTTTGACCCACTGCATTTCACGCTAAAAGTGACCACAATGATATTTAACATCTGTTGGTTTATATAAATTTCAGATTAGCTTTTGTCTGGAGATGTGTCTCTGAATTGGAAAAAAACTTATGCAATACCAATATTCAAAAAATGTAGCTGTTCGCAGCCTGGTAGCTATAGACCGGTAAGTCTAACATCAATGGTGGGTAAGATACTGGATATGTGAGAAATACATCTTGACATACTAACTTTCTTGGTTTTTATGAAGAGGTGAGTAAGAGTTTAGATTCCAGCATATCAGTGAATGTGGTAAACTTAGATTTTGCTAAAGCTTTTGATACTGTGCCACAAATTTGGTCTTTTAATCTTGAATAAAACCTTTGTACATGGATAGAGAATTGGTTGATGGTTGTGGTTATAGAGTGGGTGTTAATGGAGCATCATCTATGTAGACTAAAGAGGGCTGCCTCAGAGTTCTCTACTGGGCCACTTCTATTTAACAACCCCTATAAAAAATCTGCAGCCCAGATTTAAACACTCTTGTTGGTCATAAGATATACGATTTTATATTTTGCCCCCCTCTTGGCAGTGGTGCTTTTAGCACGGTGGCAGATAAAATGATTGGTTGATTGAACAGACTATCAGGAAGATGTAATAAAAGTTCTTATCGTGTAAAATGGTGCTAATTTTGCCCTAATTAATCAAGTGGTAGCTTTCAAATGCTAAACATCTGATTGGCTGGGGAAAATTTAGTGCCATTTTTAATGATAACATCGCTCTGTTAATGCTTAACTAGGTTTAAGTGCTAGTCCATAGAGCAGAGTGCACACATGTAACATTACCTATAGTGAAATCCATTTATTTATCGGTTACTTAGGACACCAACAACCTCATTCTTGTGCCCTAGAGAGCCATGTTTCTGCTAACATTGTCTCAGAATATCCAGTTAATTCATCACAGAGTCCATTGGCAATATTGATTCAATAGACATTCTGAGGTGTAAGACAAACATCAGTCATTGTGCTTGTGTGATGAAATTGTACCTCTAATGGCCTTTGATACCTACAGCTGCTAAGAATCACTTAGCCATGCTTCAGCAGAAACAAACATCACTGCAACTGAGGTTATACTGATTAATTTCATTAGAACTAGGGTCATATTAACTCCTAGGCCCAGAAAACCCTGGGGTAATGCCACACATGTGCTAACCAGCAGTAGCTATTGCCAACATAGGACCCCTAATTGGATGAAAGCCCTTGATAAAAATCTGAAATCTTGCTAACATATATAATTGCCAAAGTTAACTAAAGACATATAACGTACAGTATCAATAAGGGTGCACATACCGCATGGACTTGCCATGATATACACAATACACCTAGAGATGGATTAGGTGGTGCTCCTAACCGCACCCCTCAACACAGACCACACACCCAAACCAGCTGATTATTAAAATCCTGATTTGCTGCAAATTTAAATGGCTACAGTAGGGGACAGATTGAAAGCCGCCTCTATAACCACAGGCACCTCTAGGCACGTGCCTACTGCTAATTCCATCCCTGAATACACCTATATATTGTACTTTGGACTGATGGGGGTGAGAAGATGTCAATCCCCTCCCCCCAATTATTCTTACCAACTAAGACCTAGTTTAATGTGGGCCATGTCCATATTCCCAACAGACTAGCAATCAATAAACCTGCCAGTCCTTAAAGGGCATGTCCACCCTTAAAAAAAAATAGGTGACTTGTCAGGTTTCTGTCCGTAACTCAGGGGTGAAACTACCAGGGGGAGCAACCACAGGGGGACCTGGGAGGGGTCCCCATCTTTTTATTTTTCTAATGACAGCCTCCTCCCAGAAAACCACTGTGAAGGAACTATGGATAGGGGCCCCATCATAGTTTTGCTGTGTGATTCTTACGCCACTGCTGCAAACCCAACTGCTATATTTACCAGTTTATTACATGCATTTGTAACCAGATATTTAATGATAAGGTTTGTTCCTTTCTGGCAAAGGTATCTGCCTCTTACCTCTGCTCAATGAGCCTTTTGCAAGCTTGAGCATGTGCAAAGGAGACAGCAGGTGAAACAGCAGTGAATCATTGGCTGTGATCTAAGTTGTCACAGACTTGATTGAGTGCATAGAGGGAGGGGCCATCTTACTCTGCCAGAATGGGGACAATCGTTATCCTTAAATGTGCAAAATATATCAGTTGGGGTTGGTGGCAGGTAACTGACAATTGGCAAGTTATTTTTTTTAGGATGGACATGCCCAGCTGAATGGATGTACCAGCCGTAATTGATAAGTTATCCTATCCCTAAAATGTACCCCAATGTACAATAGCTAGCCCAATTTCACAGTTCAGCTCACATATTCCCCATATTCATTTTTTATTTCTCCAATTCTAATTTAATAATGCCCTAGTACTGGGTCCGCAACTGCACTGCATACAGTAGATGGCGCCTCACAGATTCTTTGTAAAGAGGAAGAATAATCTTTTTATCCAAAACAAGATCTTACTGACTGCAGATTTTGCAGGCTGCCATTGTACAGCTACGTTTTTTATCTGTTATGGATTTACGTAGCAAATTCCCATTCACTATTGGTCGTTACTGATAACAATCCTTCGTAATCGTTATTATTATTTCATCATTGTTCACAGACTATGGGCTACTATGTAAGTTTATTATTCCTAACAAATAACCAGTCCATAAACTGTGATCTTGATGAACAATCACCTTTCTTCATTGGCTTTGAACTTTTTTAGACTGGTTCCCTAACTTGTCAGTAATATCTTATTACAAGTCATTTAGAAATATTAAAAGGGAACTAAAAATAATAAACAATAAATGAAGTTTAGATGATTCTCCATGTATTACATGTACAGACAGACCCCGAATAGATAACAGGTAATCGCAAAGGTAAATTTCAGCTTTAATACAGGTTGGTTAAGATTGTCTGCATCCTTTATACAGAATAGTCATAGGCTGAAGTAGGTCAAATGTTGGCTAATGAATCGTTATAGAATTCCCATCAGCCCCCTGCAATAAAGGTAGCTGTGGGATGCTGGGATTTGTGCCTTTATAACTAATTGCCTAACATTATATTGCAGGAGATAATGAGGACTAAGAAGAGATTTTCACCTTCTGCACCAAATATACTCCAGACATCAGAGACATCACATAGAGTTGTTGGGACATTAGTTGACCAGTTCTGATGGTCACCCGTGATTGTCTATACACCTTGCCAATATTTGAATAATCCCGTCAGATCCAACAGGATTTGGCAAGGTGTATTGGTCAAAAACAACCAACTGTGATGCAAATGAATTACAAAATTTCCATTGGTCGGTATTGGCTCTCTGATATGATTTCTATGTATATGCTCACTTGGTTGGGTGTATTGGGGGCTTTAAGTACAATTATATTTACCTCTTCTTCTTTCCATTCAAATACTCAGGGTGAGGAACTAAACTGGTCCACTGCACTTCTGCTTTCTTTATATGCACAGGACCGTGCCAATGGGAAGATGCTCTTAAAGGATTTGTTCACTGAATGACTGCCTCATTTCAATCTATAAATGAATACCTGTAAGAAGTACTTACTATGATGTATTTGTGTTGCTGTATGAATTTAATCCAGTACTTGTTTTGCTCAAACTCAGTCCCCCAGCCCTCTGCCAAACTATCTGACTCTTTGTGAGGGCAAGCATGCTCAGTAATCCCTAGGAGGCAGCATTGGGAGAGGTAATTTCCCACCAGCTACAGCAAAGCTATCCATAACAGAAGAGTTTAAAATACTAAGGAACTTGATTGACAACTGAAATATAAAATGTTTCAGCCTGGGCGTCAAAAGAAATAGGGGACAGATCAACAAAAAAATGGTGATAGAAAGAATAGTGATAGGTGGACAGAATTATAGTTTGCAACAATGGGCAATTTAAAAAACAAAATTCCCTGTGTACATATCCTTTAAGGATAAGTCGTGTCACCAACAGATCAATGGCTGCACTAGACTGGGCTGGAAGGGGGAACTTTGCTTAAGTAAAACAGCTGATTGCCTGTGGGTGAAGTCCTCGCCCTTTAAATAGGAGGAGGGTGGTAGAGTATAATTTTCCTTTAAGTTAATCCCCGACCTCTTCTTGGTTTAGTTTCACTATAGCGCGCATGCGTGATAATACGCGCTATAGTAAACTAAATCCGGAAGTGGTCGGCAATTTTCAATGGAGCTGGCAGTGGATTGTGAGGTAAATACACTTACCTTCGATCCTGGATCCTGGGCGAGAGATTGAAGAAAGGAAGGTAAGAAATAGGTCCTTTACCTCCTGGTCTTCAATCACTACTTTAAAGGAATAGTTTACTTTTTGTGTGAACTGCTCCTGTAATACATTTTTATTGTCCAGGATGAATCTGATGATTTAAACCTGAATCTCTCCCATTTGGTAATATATACAGTATTTTTTACCCCCCTTTCTCAGTATAATAGAAAAGTATTATTTTTATCAAACAATGTACAATGGCAAGGTTAAAACCAATCAGTGACTGGTCTGCGTTTTCCGAGAGATGATCATAGCGCTCTGCAGAGAATTGTGCCCTTGATGGAAAGACATTTTGTAGCTGAGGAAGTGTATGAAATAGGAGATTTCTCAAAGAGGCAATTGAAGCTCAGTTGGAAATCCACAATGACACATCGGAGGGAAAGGTTCTGGAAGTGACAGAAATCAGGAAATAATGGGAAAGGACCTTCAGCTATAGGACATTAGTGACTGTAAAGGAGAGATTTGCTAAGTGTTATTTTCTAGAAGATTAGGGAACAAGATAAAAATAAAAGAATACCTGCCCTTGTCACGGAAAGGTGAGCGATCCATAGAGAAATATTAACCACAGGTGATCCCTGTTCAGACACAGAATGAGAAATCATACAGGTTCCCTGCCAGACAGAGGGTAATGTGAGCAGGTGTACTCAGCTAGACAGAGGGTAGGGTAATTAGTATATACAGAATGAATCACTAGATTTATCCTGTGCAAAGGTACGGTACATCAAGGATGAGTAACAAGGCATGATGTACCCAGACAGAGAGGAGTATGAGACTTGCATACAAAGTAACCACAGATCTAATCTAACCAGGCAGTTACCAATGTTGGTGCTACAAGAAGAATAAGTAAGGGCTGGTACACACTAGAGATGTTCGAAACTGATGAGTTTCGTCCCGTTTTCGGATTTTCGAAAAAATTTGAAAATCCGAAAATCCGAAAATGGACCCATAGTCTATGGGAGAAAAAAATTCAAAAGTTTCTATCAATTTGAAGGGTGAAATAGTAATAGTAGGTTACTGTAAATAGCACAAGGACCTGGGGAATGGTCTGGGGAACTAATAAATATAAGTAAAACTCATTTAAAATCTATCTTTCCTCATGATCGGGCTGTTTTCGAGCTTTCGCAGGCTGTTTTCGAGGGTTACCGAAATCGAACACTACTTTCGAGGGTTACCGATATCACAAATACGAGGGTTACCGAAATCAGCTTGTACATTCGAGGGTTGGCGAAATCGGCACAAACATTCGAGGGTTACCGAAATCGATCGCTACTTTTCGAGGGTTGATGGACTTACGATTTCGAGGGTTACCAGGATTTGTACAATTATCGAGGGTTACCGAAATCGATCCCCACCTACGATACAAGTTTTCGAGGGTTACCAAAATGGATCCCCACCTATGATACAAGTTTTCGAGGGTTACCGAAATCGATCCCCACCTACGATACAAGTTTTCGAGGGTTACCGAAATCGATCCCCACCTACGATACAAGTTTTCGAGGGTTACCGAAATTGATCCATGCTTTCGAGGGCTACAGAAAACGGCGATAAAAATCGAAAACTCAGAAAATTCGAGTTTCGAAAAATCCGGGAGTTCCGAAAGTTTCGTCGGGACTTCGAAACCGCCGGATTCGATTCGAAACTGGGTTCTATTAGAACCCAAAGTACATCTCTAGTACACACTGACCAATCCTGGCATGATATTCCAAATTCAAAGTCTGTAGTTCAGACATTAAAGGAGTATTGCGATATTTAAGTACAATCAAACACAGAGCCTGCGTGCAGTTAGCCAATGCTTCCCAACAGTCCTTACTTCTTTTCAACCAATTTTGTTAGGTTGATCAAGCCAAAATATCAGCCCATCTGTACCATTCCCCAGTCCAAAAGAAAGACCTTGCCCAGTAACAGATCAAGGTCAGTTGCACATACACATTTAGTAACTGCAGATGAATCTTGTCCAGATAGAGGACAAGTTGTTGGTAAATAGAAGCTAGATAGAGATGTGTAGTAAAGTTCCTGCACAGAGGGCAAGGTGGATGATATTCTAACAAGTTTGAAGGCAAGAATGTTTGGTACATATAGAATTCATGATCATTATTTTACATGTGTACAATGTGGAAACTAAGGCCAATATGTCCAGAACCAAATAATGTCCAAACCAATGACCAAATATGATTGGTATATAGAGAAAAAAATTAATAAGGGGAAACAAATTCATCTATATTAAGAAGATAACATCCCCTTTTATTGTAGTTATCTAAAAAAAAAGTATTGGAAGAGCAAGATATTTCCAAATTCTCCTCAAAAATAAATTCTTGGAACTGGTCAACAGAAGAATCCATTGTATTGATGGAATTTCTAAAATTTAATTTCTCAAAATTCCAAAAGAAGCTTGTAGAACTTGATTTGTAACTGACTTGGGTAAAACGATAGCGTTACATTGTTACAACAAATCATTTTGTGATATTTAATTGCAAAATGAATGGTCCAGACCAGGGCAGGTAAGTTAATTAGATATGTCTTGATATTAGATTAAAATCAAATTCTAATTTGGCGTAAAGTCCAATGTCCTGAAAATACTGATTAAATACTGAAATTTGTCTGCCATATTGGCTGCACCTTTATTTCAGCCCAATTGATCTACAGTCTCTTGAGGATTGCAGAATTACCTGCAATTTACCAATATCTCAGACAAACTGATTTTGCCTTAAAACCAGGTGGGAAATTACAGGGGATGTTCCCACTAAACCCAATTATCAGCCCGCCCAGACCCAAATTTAAATGCATAGTGTAGAGATGGACCCAAATCTGAACCCGAATCTGGTTCCAAAGCAGATTTCATGAATCCTCCGGAACTCGGACTTTGCGAAATTCTGACTTTTTCTGATTTTTCCAAAACACATAACTATTTTTGAAAATAATCGATAATTCTGAGAAATTTGCAAAAATTTCAGAAATTCTAAATCTATAGAATTTTCAAACATTTTTTAAAATCTATGCGGAATACCAAAACATCGGGACAGTGTATGGGCCAACATAAGACGTAGGCTAGATCTCGTAAAATGTTAAAAGGAAACTGATATTTGCCTTTCACATATTTGTTGGTAATTCAGCAACCTTCTCTCCAATGGTTTTCACTGTCAGATAAGTGGAAGCTTCAAATATTCATAGCCTTTAATCTATTCTCTTTTTTCCCTAATACAAAGTATTAACTTCATTTGGAGCTTCCGGGCTTGTACAGGCTGTCACCCGTCTCTTAATATCGCCTTGGGGCACGGAGAACACGTCGTTTATTTTCCAAAGTTCATCCGCGTATGTTAAATACACTGAAAGTTCATATTAAAATCATTCTAAATCATTTTCATCTTTTGTTGCCTGAATTATTTAACCTTTCTTTTTCCACATTGGAATTTCAACTACTAAATTATGTTTTGAAAGGCAACAAATGCTCCAGCCGACTCAAGTACTAAAGGCTCATACGTACATTAGAGACATTTTATTTGGAGCGAATATTATATGATCATTAGAAAGAAAACTTTAACGACCCCCAAAAGACAGACCGCTTGGCAGTAGGTGAGCAGTCTGTACTAAATAGCTGTGGAGGGGGCTTGTCAGGAGCCTGCCACGAACTTGCAGGGGGGCCCAGGATGCAAGTGGAACCTCCCATGTCCCAGGGAAACCTCCTGACATTGTTTTACAACCTGGCAGAATGGATTGCTAAACTATGTCTGCAGATGCTTACACACACAAAACTGATGTCCGAATAGATGATTTTTGCCACTTGGGATTACAGACAATAGTTTCAGTACATACGTTCCAACCTACTTGAGGACATGCTCATTAAGAATCACCTTCTCTCATTGGCAGCTCATTCTAAGAATTGCTAGCTGTGTGTAGGGGGCAGGTCTAGAGTTCTAGCTCAGACTACCGGCTGTACCCCTAGGGGTGAGGACATAGTGTTGTAGCCTACATTCCCTCCGGTTTTTATGCAATTTTATGCAAAACCTCAAAAAACATTTTAGTAACGGACCTCAAAAGTGCTTCTGTTTGCTATAAATCCTAAAAATAGTTTCTGTCTGAGAGCAGTACCCCTGAGCACCACATATGGTCTGAGAGCTTTGTCCCACACTCAGAGGAGGAATCCCCTGGTAAGCCCTTCAAACATTGGCCGTGACCTCTTACTCAGGGATTCCTGCTTTGAGGATGTGCCAAGGCTTTTAGACTGTATGCGGCGTGAACATGCCCTTTAACTCCTTCCTCGCCATTCAGACAGCTGGAGGAGCACACTAACAATGGGTGACATCATTCTTCCTTAGTAAGGAAAAACAAGCAACAGCAATTCTCTCAATACCAAATATTGTTCCATTGAAAAGCATTTTTCTCAAAGTATAACTATGGTCTAAACATATTTTGGTCTTCCCTATGGGCTAGAAACTGCTGACAAATACAAATGATAAGAGATGGCTGAACTTCATAAAGCTCGATCCGTTTTTAGATCTTTTGCACTTCCGTAAAAGTTCGAATTCGGACCCATTAAAGTCAATGGGAGAGTGATAGTTCGAAAAGTTTGGATGTTTTACATAAAAACTAACGATGGTAACTTACTGTAAATGGCTGTGGCACCTGGGAAATGGTCTGGGGAACATGTCACTATCAACAAAACTTGTTAAAACACGAGCAGGCAATTGTCAGGTTTTGCGCAAGCTACATTTGAGGGTTACAGCCAATTCGAACGATACTTTCGAGGGTTACAGAAAATAGAACCATAAATTCGAGGGTTAACCAAATTGAACAATACAATAAGGTTAGCGAAAACGAGCGATACTTTCAAGGGTTAGTAAACGTACATTCAAGTGTTAGCGAATGGCTTGTAAATTTGATAATTCTCAAAACCACGATGACAAACGTTCGATAATTATAGAAAGTCCGGAAAGTTCGAAAGTCCGAGAAATCCGGGTCCGGGATAGTTAGTCCCAGTCCATTCAGACTGGTTAAGTTCGACTCGAACTTGGGTTTGAATTCGAGTTCTAGTCCATCTCTACAAATGACAAAACACCTGATTGATTGATACATAAAGTCGAGTTGATCCAGGGAAATTTCCAATTGCCACTTGGGGCCCTATTTATAAAAAATCGTTATCGTTATCGTAAAATACCGATCGTTATCGTAAAATAACGACCGGGTTTTTACCGATAACGACCGCCACAACACCTAATAGGTCCCTTGGAGTCAGGAAGGAATTTTTTCCCCTTCATAAATTTGGTGGGTTTTTTTTGCCTTCCTCTGGATCAACAGTTAGGCAGGAAATGAGGATATTGCTAGATGGGTTGGACTGAAAGGACGTATGTCTTTATTCAACCTCAAATACTATACTATACTATACTATACAGTACTATACTATGCTATACTGTACTATACTATACCTGTGTGAATTCACTCAAAATCTTTACTTTATTTTCTCCTCTCCCACTGGGACAGACATGCTCAATGTACTTTATCCAGGGGGGTGAGGAACTGTTCAATTTGATACTTGGTATATCATTATATATATATAAAAGTAGCTACAATGTCACTGCAGTGAAAGATTTTTTGACTTATCTCACAGGTATTTCTCTATTCAGAAATCTGACAGGCAAGTGAAATATCCTTTTATTTGACAGTTTCCAAGCTGCAAGTCAGGAAAGAACATTTTTAACAGTGGCGTAAGTAGGAATCACTGGGCCCCCCTACAAAACTATGATGAGGCCCCTATGTATGCTTTATCCACAGTGTTTTTCTGGGAGGAGGCTTTATCTGTCATAGGAAAAATAAGAAAATGGGGCCCTCTCGGCTCTGGGGGCCCCCCTGCAGTTGCTCCCCCTGCTTCCTGGCAGTTACGCCCCTGATTTGTAACAGTTTCAGGGTTGGAGCCTGGATGCACATATAACCCTATATGTTATACCACATATAACTCTCTGGGTGAGGGACCTCTAATGAACTGCAGTGATGTCAGGTGTTCCATCTACTAGAAACCTTTATGGAATTCTAATTTGGATCATTAACTGTGGTTGTAAATGATAGAAGGTTATTGGTAATTTACAACTACACATGTATTTTGTTTATCACCAACCTCGTTGTAAAATAGCAATACCATAAGATACGGACCCATTCAGGGTTATTTAATAAGAGGTATAAAAATATGCTTGTGCTGCTAATTTGCCTCAACCAATCAAATCTTACCTTTTTTAATCTACTATAATTAGAAATCATTTGCTAACATCTGATTGGTTGCTGCTGATTAACAGCATGCTCATTTGTTGTTTTAATAACAAACTGTAATTGACAACTGTTGGCATTATTTTTAATGACTGCATCATAAAATAACCACTGTGGCGGGTAACGGATCTGTAATGGAGCTTTCCAATAACGATCCTTGATAATAATGTCCAATGGGCATTTTTTTTTGGAAGGATATTTGTGCCCATAATGTTAGATCTATCTCTATTATGGAAATATCAATGGCACCTTTATAATCCTTGATCGATTGGCCTCCTCTTCTAATCCATTTTTTCCTGATTAAATGGAGATTTAAAGGCATAAAAATATTTCAGATTAAAACCAGCAGATGCCATAATGAAACCCATCAGTGTATTTCTGAATGATCAATATGGTCTTTTCCATCTACCTTCACCGACCAATATTTTTTTAATGATAAGAAATAAAGGGGGGATCCCACCAATCTCGTGCCTATAATTTGGGAAGCTGCACAGTTCATCAAAGAGATGCCCTGGAATGGTCATAGTCTATCATTGCTATCTGACATAACTACTTGATCAGCTAGATTTCCCAGTAGACCTGAAGAACGTACATAACACATTAGCTGCATTGTGGAGGCTGCTTAACACACCTACTTCTTTTCTCTACAGCTGCAAAACCTTCATTAGCAAGTAGATTTCTTGCTGTCCTTGCAGGTATGCTCTGAAAGCAAAGTATCTTGCTAGTTAATAATGAATGTTTGGGTCCATTCTTCACCCTTCCAAGGATAATAGGCTTTGATAAGGTCATATATAAGTCTAGAATTATAGAGAAATACTAGGCACTAATGAAAAGTTGAAGCTTTTACCCAGTATAATAATGCTCACTCTAGTAGAGGGGTGCCATCATTCTTTCCCTTGGTTGGCTGCCCATTTGTATTTTTTGTTGAGTTTGACCTTTTTTTTTGGCCACTTTCTGACCTTTACGGAAAATCTTTCACTTAATCAAACACTCAATCCCTTTTTTCAAATCACAATCTAACTAGAGTTCCAACCACTAAGGGTTAGGTCCCACTATGCGGGTTGCATTCCGTTTCCCATTTTGCGTGCGTTTTGCGAAGCGCAATGTAATTTAAAATATAACGGAAATTGCGAGAATCAGTTGTGTTCCGAATCTATGTGGTCCGTTTTTTATCTGCATGTGTGCACGACTTAGTCTATGGGAGTGCAAAAGAAAAAAAAAAAAAGCTGACAAATTTATTTTTGCTGTTTTTTTGTGTTTTCGTTAGTATCTTCTGTGGATTTTCCAAACACTGCACAGACCGGAAACGTGGACACCCCAGACAAGTGCATAGAAAAAGGCATGTCTGTTAACCAGCAAAAGGACCAGAGCGCGGACAAAATGTATTGTCCTAAACGCACCCAATACGGACAGCACAACGGAGCGCACATAGAGGGACTTTGCCTTAAAGGTGCCCATACATTACAACTTACCTGCCGACCAATCATTCAACATTTCCTGAACTGCCTTTCCCGTTCTTCTTTGCTATGGACATACTATCCATTCATTTTGCAATTGTTTGTCAGTCGCAAAGAAGAAAAAATAGAACGTGTTATTGACTGAATAGGATAGGTTGGCTGGTGAGTTCTAATGTATGGGCATATCCTTGTGAAGGTTCTCATTCATCCAGGTCATGGTATATCTGTAATATTCATCCATCCAGGTCACGGTATATCTGTAATATTCATCCATCCAGGTCACGGTATATCTGTAATATTCATTCATCCAGGTCATGGTTAGGGATGGCATAGAACTCGAACTTGAACCCGAGTTTGAGCCG
Source organism: Hymenochirus boettgeri (assembly GCA_019447015.1). Taxonomy (NCBI): domain Eukaryota; kingdom Metazoa; phylum Chordata; class Amphibia; order Anura; family Pipidae; genus Hymenochirus; species Hymenochirus boettgeri. The sequence goes on along the minus strand of CM033471.1, from coordinate 29,736,547 downwards.
AACTGTTCGAGTTCGAACGGACCCGGACTTCTCGAACTATCTCGGACGCGGACTTTCGATATTTCCCGGACTTTCAATGATTTTGAGTATCGAATCCGCGAGTAAAATGTACATGGTATCTAGGCGCGAACATCGAATCTGCGAGTAAAGTCTCCATTACAGCCTATACGCGAGTATCGAATCTGCGAGTAAAATGTCCATGTTACCTCGAACGTTCGAACGCGAAAGCTCGAAAGTAGCGCGCGTGAGAGTAAAATCGATTTTACTTAAGTCCTGGATATTGGAACATGCTCCCCAGACCATTTCCCAGGTCCCACAGCCATTTACATTAAGTTAACATTAATATTTTAGTTGTATTTGACTCGAACTTTTCGAGCTATTTGCCTCCCATAGACTTTAATGGGTCCGTTTTCGAACTTTCGAACTTTTGCAATAGTTCGAAAGTTCGAAAATGGACCGAACTTTCAATAGTTCGACCATCTCTAGTCATGGTGTATCTGTAATATTCATTCATCCAGGTCATGGTGTATCTGTAATATTCATTCATCCAGGTCATGGTATATCTGTAATATTCATTCATCCAGGTCATTGGTATCTGTAATATTCATCATCCAGGTCATGGTATATCTGTAATATTCATTCATCCAGGTCATGGTGTATCTGTTATATTCATCATCCAGGCATGGTATATCTGTAATATCATTCATCCAGGTCATGGTATATCTGTAATATTCACATCCAGGTCATGGTTACTGTAATATTCATCATCCAGGTCATGTATATGTAATATTCATTATCAGGTCATGGTTATCTGTACTATTATATCCAGGTCATGGTATTCTGTAATTTTATTCATCCAGGTCATGGTATATCGTTAATATCATTCATCCAGGTCATGGGATATCTGTAATATTCATTCATCCAGGTCATGGTATATCTGTAATATTATTCATCCAGGTCATGGTTATCTGTAATATTCATTCATCCAGGTCCTGGTATACTGTAATATTCATTATCCAGGTCATGGGATATCTGTAATATCATCATCCAGGCCATGGTATATCTGTAATATTCATTCATCCAGGTCATGGTATATCTGTAATATTCATTCATCCAGGCCACGGTATATCTGTAATATTTATTATTCATCCAGGTCATGGGATATCTGAATATCATTCATCCAGGCACGGTTATCTGTAATATTCATCCATCCAGGTCATGGTATATCTGTAATATTCATCCATCCAGGTCATGGTATATCTGTAATATTCATTCATCCAGGTCATGGTATATCTGTAATATTCATCATCCAGGTCATGGTATATCTGTAATTTCATTCATCCAGGTCATGTATATCTGTAATATTCATCATCCAGGTCATGGTAATCTGTAATATTCATCCATCCAGGTCATGGTATATCTGTAATATTCATTTATCCAGGTCATGGTATATCTGTTATATTCATCCATCCAGGTCATGGTATATCTGTAATATTCATTCATCCAGGTCATGGTATATCTGTAATATTCATTTATCCAGGTCATGGTATATCTGTTATATTCATCCATCCAGGTCATGGTATATGTGTAATATTCATTCATCCAGGTCATGGTATATCTGTAATATTCATTTATCCAGGTCATGGTATATCTGTTATATTCATCCATCCAGGTCATGGTATATGTGTAATATTCATTTATCTAGGTCATGGTATATCTGTAATATTCATTCATCCAGGTCATGGTGTAACTGTTATATTCATCCATCCAGGTCATGGTGTAACTGTTATATTCATCCATCCAGGTCATGGTATATCTGTAATATTCATTTATCCAGGTCATGGTATATCTGTTATATTCATTCATCCAGTTCATGGTATATCTGTAATATTCATTGATCCAGTTCATGGTATATCTGTTATATTCATTCATTCATCCAGGTCATGGTGTATCTGTAATATTCATTCATCCAGGTCATGGTGTATCTGTAATATTCATTCATCCAGGTCATGGTATATCTGTAATATTCATTCATCCAGGTCATGGTGTATCTGTAATATTCATTCATCCAGGTCATGGTATATCTGTAATATTCATTCATCCAGGTCATGGTGTATCTGTAATATTCATTCATCCATCATCCAGGTCATGGTATATCTGTAATATTCATCCCTCCAGTCATGGTACTCTGTAATATTCATCCATCCAGGCATGGTATATTTGTAATATTCATTCATCCAGGTCATGGTATATCTGTAATATTCATCCCTCCAGGTCATGGTACTCTGTATATTCATCCATCCAGGTCATGTGTATCTGTAATATTCATCCATCCAGGTCGTGTATGTCTGTAATATTCATTCATCCAGGCCATAGTATATCTGTAATATTCATTCATCCAGTCATGGTATATCTGTATATTCATTCTCCAGGTCATGGTGTACGTAATATTCATTCATCCGTCATGTATATCTTAATATTATCCATCCAGTCTGGTATATGTGTAATATTCATCTATCCAGGTCATGGTATATCTGTAATATTCATCCATCCAGGTCATGGTATATGTAATATTCATCCATCCAGGTCTGGTATATCTGTAATATTCATCCATCCAGGTCATGGTATATCTGTAATATTCATTCATCCAGGTCTGGTATATCTGTAATATCTTTTCATCCAGGTCTGGTATTCTGTAATATTCATCCATCCAGTCATGGTATATCTGTAATATTCATCCATCCAGGTCATGGTATATCTGTAATATTCATTCTTCCAGGTCATGGTATATTTGTTATTTCATTCATCCAGGTCATGGTATATCTGTAATATTCATTCATACCAGGTCATGGTATATCTGTAATATCATTCATCCAGGTCATGGTATATCTGTATTTCATTCATCCAGGTCATGGTATATCTGTAATATTCATCCATCCATTCATGGTAATCTGTAATATCATTCATCCAGGTCATGGTATATCTGTAATATTCATTCATCCAGGTCATGGTATATCTGTAATATTCATTCATACAGGTCATGGTATATCTGTAATAGTCATTCATCCAGGTCATGGTATATCTGCTGTATTCAATTTGATCAACTGGACTTAGGGGCATATTTATAAAGGTTCGTAAAACTTTTCGCCTTCTTTAATGCAGCCTTTTCGCCAAATTCGCTATTTATAAAGCAGTGATAAACAGGGCCGAAAGGTCATTACCGCTACATTTCGCTTGTCACCATACATCGCTGCAATGATCAAGCATATTTATAAAATGGTGAAAAGTGTATTTTTTGCGTTAAGTTCAGCCATTCCAATTCGCCAAGTCTGAGGTGGTGAAAACGCATAAATGGCCATTTATTTAGCCTGCCAATGAGTCCATGGAAGGTGTCAGTACATTGTGGAGAGTTTCTCAATACTAATAGGTACTCAGGGGGTGTTAGACTATTTTCCAGCATTTACTGTAATACGATCTGAGATTTCACTTTTTTAAGGTTAATTTTTCACTTTTTAAAGATCTTTTTTTTTTAGGGTCCTGATTTTCTTTATTCACCAATAAAGTCAAATGGGGGTCTTAGGGACATATTTATAAAGGGGCATTATTTTTCCCCACCAACCTTTACCAAACGTTCAACTTTTCCTTTCATCAAAGTTATTAAAAAGGCGAATTTTCATCAAAAGCGAAAATTATCTAGCAAAAAGTAGCACTAATAATGCTGAAAAGGATCAGCACATATGATGGTAAATAGGTAATACTCCCTGGTGGGTTTTCAAAGTAGTATTAAATTGGTTAATACTCACTGAACACCTATGCTTTGTTATTTAAAAATAGCCTGGTGTTTTTTTCAGCCAAAGATATATATAGTGTAAAACTCAAAAGGTGAATTTTTATTTTTTAGTATTGCTTATTTTCAGCAAACTGCAGCACATACCATAGTGCTGTGTAAGAAATAGTCTTGTTAATGGAACATTCCAGTAAGTAATAATGTTTGGCGAAAATTCTGGTAACACTGCAAAAAATGCAACAAAAGGGAGAAAAGGGGCAAAAAGGTGAAAATTCCCATATTTATAAATAGCTTCAAATAAAAAAGTGACAAAGATATCTCTGAAATAACACTAGAGAGCAATCTCTCTTTTCGCAGTGATACCACACTTAACGCAATGAATAAGGTGAAAACTATCGCCACACATCACAGCAGCGATACTTTTCCACAAAGGCAAAAGCAAAAGTGAGCGGTTTTATAAATAAGTAGAAAATAGCGCTATTTGTCATTGAGATGTCCTGTGATAGCGAGTTATAAATATGCCCCTTAAAGTTTAGTTCTTGAAGACGTTTCGCTAGTCATCCGACTGGCTTTCTCAATTCAGAATGACTTGTACAAGAATCTGTGGCAATTATGTACTCTGGAAAATCCCAATTAGCATATCACAGCCAGGTGTTAAGGACATTATGAATGCAAGGTGTGATTGCATTGAAGCTAAGAGGTGTTATAGGAACTGCCCAGGGTAAGGTGTCAAAACAGCATTTTACCATGCAGCTTACATCTGGATTCTACAGTTAAAGGCATCAGAGCCAAAAAGATACTGCAAAAGGCTCAAACACAGCTCCTAAACGAGTGCGACAGATGCAATTTACAGTCGATGCTTTCATGCACAACATCAATAAACTAGAACAGAACCTGGCCTCACAGCTACCTGTGGTACCTGGGAAAGAGTGATGGATTTCACCAAACAAGCACAGCTTTCTCAGCACGATAAGGGCAAGCAAAGACAACTAAACAAGTTCTATATTCTGTCATCCCAGAACACCCCCAAAGGAGATGAACTACCGGGAAGACAAAAGGAGGGAATTGTCACTTTATCAAACGAGGAGGAATGGGTGAGAGACTTGTCTAACAGGTCCCTTGCCCACCAAAAATAGAAGTCCTGCCAAGGGCTTGAACTTTGCCATCACTCCTAAAGCCATCCCTGTGGTGGATATTATAGCATCCACAGAAGCCTCAATCCACAATAATAAGGTACCACAGAGTGAGGCAGAACAACTTTTGCCTTAAGATATCTGCAGCCTTAGCCAGTGCTTAACCGCCTTCATCTAACCTGACCACACAGGAAAGAAGAGCCTTAACATCCCTCAAGAGAGATTCCAGTATCACCATTCTGCCAGCAGACAAGGGAAGATGCACAGTGGTACTCAACACCTCAGACTACCAAGATAAGGTGACGACACTCCTGGCCGATAACACTCCTGAGCCTCATTTAAGTAATTTCTCCGGAGCGATCGGCTCTTGAGCGATTTTCTTTCAAAGGGATTTTCTGTTTTAAAGGGGTTTGTCTGTTTTTAAGGGGGAGCGTTAAGAAACAAAAGCGTTTATTAACTGTGGTTTGCAGTCTAGTAAATCTATTGGGGGAGAATTGGAGGCTAGGAAGGATAAGCAGGTGGTAGTGGTAGGGGACTCCATTATTAGAAGGTTAGATAGGGTAATCTGTCGCCAAGACCCTACATGCCAAACAGTGTTGTCTGCATGGTGCTAGGGTTCGACATGTGATGGATCGTGTAGACAGATTATTGGGTGGGGCTGGGAGTGACCCGGCGGTCTTGGTTCACATTGGTGCCAATAACAAAGTTAGAGGTGGAGGTGAGGTCCTTAAAAATGGTTTCCGAGAATTAGGGACCAAGTTAAAAGCAAGGACCTTAAGGGTAGTGAAATACTACCGCAGTAACGTGCTACACTAAGGAGGCAACGGGAGCTCAGGAGTATAAATGCATGGCTAAGAGGGTGGTGTAAGGAGATGGGGTTTGGGTTTTTAGAGAACTGGGCTAACTTTTCTGTTGGCTACAGGCTCTTTAGTAGAGATGGATTGCACCTCAATGATGATGGTGCAGCTGTTTTGGGGGAGAAGATGGCTAGGGGGTTGGAAGAGATTTTAAACTAGGTATGGGGGGGAGGGTACGTTGAACTACACAGGGGTAGATAGAGAAGTTAGGGATCAGGGGGCTAATAACACAACGGAGGGAGGAGAAGGGGGGGGGGCATAGAGGATAAGGAGGCATGTACAACCAAATATGGAAGTAAATCAATTGATAATCTAAAATGTATGTTTAAAAAAGCAAGAAGTCTGGCTGGAAAAACCAGGGAACTTGAACTAATAGCTTTAAAGGAAGGGTATGATGTAATTATTTTAGCAGAAACGTGGCTAAATGATTCACATGACTGGACAGTAAATTTTGAAGGATACTCCTTATTTAGACATGACAGAGTTAATAAGAAAGGAGGAGGAGTATGTATGTATGTTAAACAGGAAGAGAAGCCAAATCTGAAAGATGGAATAGATGGGGACATACACGATATGGCAGAAACAATGTGGGTAGAGCTGTGTACAGGAAGCAAGAAGGTGGGTAAATTAATTGTTGGGGTATGTTATAAGCCACCAAATGCCGGGGAGGAGATGGAAATGAATCTCCATATGCAGTTGGCGAAGGCTGATGGTATGGGGCATGTTTTGGTTATGGAGGATTTAAACTACCCTGACATAGATTGGAGTAAGGGAACTGCCAGCACGTCAAAAGGTATAAAGTTCTTAAATTTCCTTTATGAGCATTTTCTTTCACAAATGGTAGAAGTTCCTACTAGACAGAATGCATTGTTGGATTTAGTGATATCTAATAATCCTGAGCTCATTTTGGAGATGAAGGTAATGGAAGCTTAGGGAATAGTGACCATGATATAGTGTCATTTAATATAGGTTGCAAAAAACTAAAGTGCACTTGGTTACAAAAACTTTTAACTTTAGGAAAGCTAATTTTGTGCTGTTAAAGGAATCACTCCTGCTCTTAGACTTGGGGGAATTGTTTCTAGGTAAAGATACTGAGCAGATGTGGACCATTTTAAAGGGATATTAAAGTATTACATTTCTAAATTTGTACCTTTAGGGAACAAGTGTAAAAAAATTAGGTCCAGTCCTGCATGGCTTAATGCTCAGGTAAAAAGGGAAACGGATAAAAAGAAAAAGGCTTTTAAAATTTTGAAAACAGAAGGCACAGAACAGGCTTACAGGGAGTATAAAAGCTGTAATAAAGAGTGCAAGAAAGCAATTAAATTAGCTAAAATAGAAAATGAAAAACGGATTGCCGAACAAAGCAAGTCCAACCCTAACATTTTTTAAAGTATATAAATGGTAAAAAGATGACGACTGAGAAAGTGGGACCATTAAATAATGGGGCTGAGATGGTTGTAGAGGATGCCAAAAAGGCTAATCTGCTAAACCGTTTTTTACATCGGTTTGCACTGTTGAGAATCCTAGTCCTTACAACAGGGATTGTAATATGCAGGGGAGAAATGAGGAGTATTCACATTGGCTTGAAGGAGGATATGGTACGGAAACAATTAGACAAAGTTAATATCAATAAAGCCCCAGGACTGGATGAAATACACCCTTGGATTTTAAAATAGCTTAGTTCAGTTCTATCTAGACCACTGTTTCTATCTTTTCAGATTCACTTTGGTCTGGGGATGTGCCGCTGGATTGAAAAATAGCCAATGTAATACCAGTTTTTAAACAGGTAGTCGATCACAGCCTGGTAACTATAGACCTGTAAGCCTAACATCAGTGGTAGGGAAGGGGATGGAGACTTTGTTACATATCCTTGACTTTGTCTCCAGAGCTCATCTTATTAGTAGTAGTCAGCATGGATCTATGAGAAATAGATCATGCCAGATAAATGTAATTGGTTTTTAAGAAGGAGTAAGAATTTGGATTCAGGCACAGCAGTGGATGTGGTATATGGATTTTGCGAAAGCTTTTTATACTGTGCCACATAGGGGACTAATGTATAAACTGAGGACTGTTGGCCTTGAAGAAAACATTTGTGCATGGATAGAGAATTGGTTATTGGATCGCAAACAGAGAGTGGTGGTTAATGGAGCTACATCTATGTGGGCTAAAGTTATAAGTGGAGTGCATTTGGGATAAATAATCCCTGTGCCACCTACACCATAAATAACTCTGTGTTAAGTGCATCTGTAATGGAAAAAGATTTGGGGGTTCTGGTAGATAACAGACTTGCCAGACAATGCCAGGGAGCAACGGCAAGAGCTAGTAAGATATTGTCTTGTATAAAGAGGGGAATGGATTCAAGAGACAAAGATTTTATTCTCCCTCTTTACAAGGCACTGGTAAGGCCTCATTTGGAATATGCGGGTCAAGTTTTGGAATCCCATATACAAAACACACATCTTGGAAATGGAAGCAGTTCAGAGAAGGGCAACTAAATTAATAAGGGGAATGGAGGGGCTTGAATATTCAGGCAGATTAGACATGTTAGGATTGTTTACATTGGAGAAGCGACGTTTGCGTGGGGATATGATAACCTTATACAAATATATTAATGGGCCATACAGTGAACTCTCTGGTGCATTGTTCACTAATAGGTCATATCAGAGGACTCGTGGACATCCTTTAAGATTAGTAGAAAAGAAGTTTCATCTTCAGGTTAGGAAAGGTTTCTTTACAGTGAGAGCGGTGAAACTGTGGAACTGTCTTCTAGCAGATGTGGTAATTGCAAGTTCATTGAATAGCTTTAAAAATGGCCTGGATAAGTTTATAAAACTGAAAAATATTGAGAATTACTGGTATTAATACATATACTGTAGTTCTGGTTGGTACAGGGATACTATATAATATTGAGAATTACTGGTATTAATACATATAGATCTGGTTGATCCAGGGATACTTTCCAATTGCCGTTTGGAGTTAGGAAGGAATTTCCCCCCCTTTTTTTTGCTGAGTTTTTTTGCCTTCCTACCTGTTAGGTAGAGGTAAAAATAATAATAATAATAATAAAATTAAAAAAAAAAGAAGAGGGTGAATAGGTTGGACTTGATGGACTTGATGTCTTTAGTCAACCTCAATTACTATGTAACTATGTAACACATATGAGGCTTTAACAAGGGATCCCACCAGCCGCTACAAGAAAAAGGTCATAGACTTACTACAACAGCTTCAAAAGGATAAAGCCATTAATCGAGCAATGTATCATCGCCTCTACCCTGGTGAGGCACATCCATGTATATATGGACTCCCAAAGATACACAAGGGGGGGGCACCACTAAGACCTATAGTCAGCAGCATCGACTCTGTAACATACAAGGAGGCAAAATACCTAGCCAACATCTTAGGGCCATTGGTTGGACGTTCTAAGCATCACATCCAGAACTCCCAGGATTTCACTAACAAGATTGAAGATATAGTCCTTGTTGCAGAAGAAACTATGGTGTCCTATGATGTGACATCTCTTTTCACCTGGACCAAGGAGGCTGTTGATATGGTGAGAAAACGGCTAGGCCAAGATAGCACCCTTACCAGCAGAACAGGTGTGTTCCCTACTGGACTTGTGCCTGAATACCACCTATTTCAAATACAGGGATAGGTTCTATAAGCAAACACATGGATGTGCTATGGGATCTCCAGTTTCACCCATTGTTACAAACCTTTACATGGAGGAAGTGGAAACACAGGCCCTTAATACCAGCCACTGGTTCAGATACGTGGATGACACCTGGTTTAAAATCTGCCAGAAGGAAGTACAAGCCTTCATTGAACACATCAATGCTGTAGACCAGAACATCAAAATTACAAGGGAAGAGGTACAAAACAACACACAGGCTTTCTTGGACTGCTTGGTAGAAGTCAGGGAGAATGGTAAACTGGAAGTAGAAGTTTACAGAAAAACAAACCAAAACAGATCAGTATTTGATGTTTGACTCCCACCACCCTTTAGATCACAAGCTGGGTGTCATCAGAACCCTGCAACACAGAGCTGAGAACATCCCCACTAGCACAGAGGCGAAGGCTAAAGAAATGAAACATCTCAGAGGAGCCCTTCAAACTTGTGGATCTGGTGACTAGGCCTTTGTCAAAAGAAGTAGAAGGAAAGAAAAGGGAAAAGCAAGACAGGAGGAAGAACATGGTCATCCCATATGTAGCAGGGGTCTCTGAGAAATTAAGAAGAATTTTCAAAAAACACTGTATCCCTGTCTGCGTTAAACCAAACAACACACTGAGGCAGCAATTGGTACATCCGAAAGACCCAATACCAAAACACAAGAAAAGCGACATCATAAGCAGTGCATTGAAGGGTTCTCTGATTTGTATGTGGGGGAGATCAAACAGCAGCTGCACCAACATATGGCCCAGCACAGAAGAGCCAATTCCTCGGGTCAGGACTCAGCCGTGTACCTGCATCTTAAGGAAAAAGGACATACCTTTGAAGATTGTAATGTCAACATCCTTTCAAAGGAACAGGACTGGTTTAAGAGAGGTGTCAAGGAGGCCATTTATGTGAAAATAAAGAAACCAAGCCTGAACAGAGAAGGGGGGGGTTCGACACCAACTGTCTGCCATGTACAATGCAATTTTGATGCATTACCCTGGGCGTTCCTATAACATCTCTTAGCCACAATGCAATCACGCCTTGCATTCGTAATGTCATTAACACTTGGCTGTGATATGCTAATGGGGTTTTTCCAGGGTACATAATTAATAACAGATGCTTGTACAAGTCATTCTGAATTGGGAGATCCAGTCGGATGACTAGCGAAATGTCTTCAAGAACTAAACTTCAAGTCCAGTTGATCTAACTGAATACAACAGATATAATGTATGGGCACCTTTATTCTTCTCTCTACTCAACTTTCCTACTTTCTATTTGAATGACCTTCTAGCTCTATCCTCCCTGACCTTGAGCCCTGCTATGCTTCTTACTGATTTTAACCCAGACTAATTAACTTTTGTAACACTGTCTCATCTATCACTGTTGGCTACATTGTCTTTAACTTATGATTGTCCACGCTCCATCTTTGGTTGAATCACAATCTAGATTCATATGGTTGTGTATGCGTGTGGCTTGTGGGCAAAGTCCCATAGTCAGGCTGACTCCGACCACAAGTCCAGGTTGTGATCCCTAATTTAGCTCTTTTGATAGACAGTTCTTCTTTAACCCCCTCATAAGCAAAACAAAGATAACCAATGTTCACCCACAGAAACTTTTATTTCTATTTATACTCCCTGTTTTTAGAGCTCAAGTAGAAGTTGCCTACACACAGAGTTCTTCTGAGAAGGAATACCCAGGTAAGCACTTCATTCATTTCAGATTATACGCAGAGTGAACGTGCCCTTTAACTCCTTCCTTGACAATCTTTTTAGACAGTAAGAGAAAAGGAGCGGTAAAATACTTGCAACACCAAATATTGATGTTCCATTGAAAAGCATTTTTCTTAAAGGATAACTATGGTCTAAAATACAGTTTGGTGTACCCTTGATCCTATACTCTCCATTATATTTTAGTGTATCTCCATACCCCTGTTCTGACTCACATCCTTCATTCCTCCTTAATCTCCGGAATTTTCCCTATTGCTTTATAATATGCATCAAGCCTCTCTAACTATCCCTCTTGATCTCTTAATATTTTCTTCTAAACTCTCAGAACATCTTCAGGGAGATTCAATAAAAGTTCTTATGGTTTAAAATGGTGCTAATTTTGCCCCAACCAATCAGAACTTATGTAACATTTGAAAGCTAACATCTGATTGGTTGGGGCAAAATTAGCACTATTTTAAACCATAAGAACTTTTATTGAATAACCCCCCTTGTTTTTACCTGAATTACTAGCTACTGTATCTCCATAGTAATAACTAGAGATGGCCGAAACTGTCAAGTTTCAGTCCGTTTTCGGAATTACGGATCTCGGGAAAATCAAGAAGATCCGAAAAGGAACATACTTTCGGGACTTCAGAGCCCATTTTCGATAATTATCGAACATTCTGTAATTATAAAAAATAGGCTCCGAAGTTCCGAAATCCAACTGATCCGTTCGTTTCGGATGGAACATTCGGATTTCGGAACCAAGGGGTTCCATGTCAGTAGCGAACCACTTAGCGTGACTTTAACTCCAAATACATGCAGAGCGCTGCTGGATAAATCGCCCTATCTTAGTGCTAACTATTACGCTCTCTTAGTGCTAGCTATTACGCTCTCTTAGTGCTAGCTATCATGCTCTTTGACATTAAAAAAGGCAATTTAGTTTTTTGCTTCGCGTTTCCTAATGTTTAGATATACTTGCTTTACAAAAAGAAGGTAGTGGACCTGGAAGTCTTGATTATTATATATAGTTCTGATAATTAAATCCAGCAGCCAAGGAGGGGGGCGCTATGTGCATTGTGTAGCTCAGCGCAGATCTGTTTTCAGTCTTCCTGAGAAAAAATTGCTATTTTTGTAGGCGACCAGATAATGAATGAGGAAGAAGATTGACAGCTGACAGGGAGACGCGGCCAAGACAAATATTACAGCTTTTCCCTGCGACTTCCAGATAACTGTACACACACAATATCACCTTCTCCAATCCCCCAATGAATTCATATTAAGGGCACATTTTAAAGGGTAAATAATTGCATTTAATATCCCTAGATAGAGAATAGATGTTTATTTTGTATTTGTGTATGCGTCTGTATAATTGTACAAATTGTTACTACAGGCCATTCGGTATTTACCTTCCAACACAGCGTTGCAATGGATTCCGGAATATTACTTAGTTTTGTTGATGTTTGAAACCTATTTTTTTTTTTTTTATGTTTCTGAAATATTTACTTGCACTTTAGAGTTAAGCAAGGATGTCCAACTTGCTGGCCCTACAGGTGTTTTGAAAACTACAACTCCCAGCATTCAAGTGTCTTCCAAAGTGTTCACTGAATCGGGCATGCTCAGTGCTGTTCACCCAAGGAGTTACTTTGTATTCCATTGTGTTGAGTTGAAGAGGATGAAAGTAACTAATAGGTTCGCTGTAGAGGAATATTTTACTAACGTAACACATGTGGATTTTCTTTTAGAGAGAATGGTTATATCACTCTAAAGGAGAACTAAACCTAATATGTAAACGAGACAGATATTTGCATTTTGGAATACACCGGGACAGAGATCAGGAGTTTAGGTCACCGCCTAAACTCTACAGTTGGCTTTTTAATTAAAGGGCATGTCCACCCCCAAAACTATTTTTTGCTGTAGTGTAGAGAGCGCTATCCAGTGTACTTTAGCCATATACTTTCATTATTTATTGGGAACAGTTATCAAGTTATTTTCATTTTTGTGTTCCTTAGGGGTGCAGCCATTGATTTCTCTCCTCCTATAGTGGGCAGTGTGCTTGTAGTCTATGGAGATATGTCCACCAATCAGAAAGGTTTTGCATAATGGTTAAACAAATCACACTTCATGCGTAGGAGATTCCAAGCCAGCAGTAAGTTTTTTATGCTGTTGAATCCACTGATGTTTTTTTTTTACTTTACAAATGAAATAAACTTAACAAAGTAAACAGAATGGCAGCTCCAACTCATAATAATAAATATTCTTTTCTTGCAAAACAATTTAGAGGGTTGCAGCCTTTTCCTTTAAAGGAAAACTATAGTACGCATAAAGTTTTTTCAAAAACAGTTAAAATGAATAGCACCAGGGCAGGAAAGTAGGATTGGTATTTTCTACCTCCCAATAAAATTTCTATGAGGAGCGGCAGCACAAAAAAAACCTGCTTCTGCCAGGCTTACTGAGTGCTTCAGCACTATCTTTAATACAGGAAGGCCCAGGACACTAACCTGGCAGATTAAAATGTACGTGATGTAGCTCCTCAATGAAACAACACTGAGAGATGTTGAGATAATCAATCTTACCTCCCTGCCCCAGTTATTTTTTACAGTATAGTTGTCTTTTAAGAACAGGATGACAATAAAATCATCATAGGTAGCCAAACCACAGCCCACTCAGAAAAAATGATGGCCTTAGGGATTGTTGGATGGACGGGGCTATTGGTGGGTCATGGGAAGTGTCCATGAACTTCAATAAAACCGATGCAGTCTGCATCATTCATCAACATAAATAATGAAACATCTAGTGACTAATCTACCTGCATTGCTGGACATTAGTCCAAATAACTGGGTATTTGTGTCACTTTAACACAATCAAACCTTTAACAGAGAGAATAAACCACATTACTTTATATACTGACTCATTATTCTCAGACCGTCTCATTGTTCCGTCTTCCCTCATTGAAAACCGGGATATTGTTCTATTTGTTTACACAGCTTTCTAAATGAGATGTGTTTGGTCTTCGATTTCACTGTGCTGATAAATACGTTGTCTCATAAATAATCCATGAATTGAAGTTTCTGCGCCGCGTGTTTTCCATTCGAGAGGCTCCCGGAATTTCCTCATACACGATATATAATATAACACCAACAGCCGGCATTATGGACAGTCACAGGTAAATAGATAATCTGCCCGATAGGTTTAAAGGGCAAGTTTACCCAGATCTTCTCTTTTGGTAAAGTGGAAGGCAGGAGGAAAATTCTAAATATTTTATAGGGGATAGGGGAAAAAATACTGAACACCCCTCTGTCCCTATCCTAGATATTACCAATCCTTACTGAACACCCCTCTGTCCCCTATCCTAGATATTACCATCCTTACTGAACACCCTCTCTGTCCCTATCCTAGATATTACCATCCATACTGAACACCCCTCTTTCCTATCCTAGATATTACCATCCATTGAACACCCTCTGTCCCTATCCTAGATATTACCATCCATACTGAACACCCCTCTGTCCCTATCCTAGATATACCATCCATACTGAACACCTCCATGTCCCTATCCTAGATATTACCATCCATACTAAACACCCCTCTGTCCCTATCCTAGATATTACCATCCATACTGAACACCCCTGTCCCTATCCTAGATATTACCATCCATACTGAACACCCCCTCTGTCCCTATCCTAGATATTACATCCATACGAACACCCCTCTGTCCCTATCCTAGATTTACCATCCTACTGACCACCTCTTGTCCCTATCCTAGATTTACCATCCATACTGAACACCTCTCTCTGTCCCTATCCTAGATATTACCATCCATACTGAACACCTCCATGTCCCTATCCTAGATATATCCATCCATACTGAACACCCTCTGTCCCTATCCTAGATATTACCATCCATACTGAAACACCCCTCTGTCCCTATCCTAGATATACTACCATCCTACTGAAACACCCCCTGTCCCTATCCTAGATATTACCATCCATACTGAACACCTCCTTCCCTATCCTAGATATTACCATCCTACTGCAACACCCTCTGTCCCTATCCTAGATATTACCATCCATACTGAACACCCCTCTGTCCCTATCCTAGATATTACCATCCATACTGAACACCCCTCTGTCCTATCCTAGATATTACCATCCTACTGAACCACCCCTCTGTCCCTATCCTAGATTTATACCATCCATACTGAACACCCCTCTGCCCTGTCCTAGATTACCGTCCATACTGAACACCCCTCTGTCCCTATCCTAGATATTACCATCCATACCATCCATTCATCCCAATAGAAAAAAAATCTGCCCGATAGGTTTAAAGGGCAAGTTTACCCAGATCTTCTCTTTTGGTAAAGTGGAAGGCAGGAGGAAAATTCCTACATCATTTTACTAGGTGGATAGGGGAAAAAAATACTGACCCATACAAAACACCCCTTTGTCCCTATCCTAGATATTACCATCCTTACTGAACACCCTTCTGTCCCTATCCTAGATATTACCATCCTTACTGAACACCCCTCTGTCCCTATCCTAGATATTACCATCCATACTGAACACCCCTCTGTCCCTATCCTAGATATTACCATCCATACTGAACACCCCTCTGTCCCTATCCTAGATATTACCATCCATACTGAACACCCCTCTGTCCCTATCCTAGATATTACCATCCATACTAAACACCCCTCTGTCCCTATCCTAGATATTACCATCCATTCTGAACACCCCTCTGTCCCTATCCTAGATATTACCATCCATACTGAACACCTCCATGTCCCTATCCTAGATATTACCATCCATACTGAACACCCCTCTGTCCCTATCCTAGATATTACAATCCTACTGAACACCTCGTCCCTATCCTAGATATTACCATCCATACTGAACACCCCTCTGTCCTATCCTAGATATTACCATCCATACTGAACACCTCTCTGTCCCTATCCTGGATATTACCATCCTATACTGAACACCCTCTGTCCCTATCCTAGATATTACCATCCATACTGAACACCCCTCTGTCCCTATCCTAGATATTACCATCCATACTGAACACCCCTCTGTCCCTATCCTAGATATTACCATCCATACTGAACACCCCTCTGTCCTCATCCTAGATATTACCATCCATACTGAACACCTCCTGTCCCTATCCTAGATATTACCATCCAATCTGAACACCCCCTCTGTCCCTATCCTAGATATTACCATCCATACTGACACCCCTCTGTCCCTATCCTAGATATTACCATCCATACTGAACACCCCTCTGTCCCTATCCTATATTTACCATCCATACTGAACACCCCTCTGTCCCTATCCTAGATATTACCATCCATACTGAACACCCCTCTGCCCTTCCTAGATATTACCTCATCCATACTGAACACCCCTCTGTCCTCTATCCTAGATATTACCATCCATAACACCTCCAATATCATACCCCAATAGTATTAATCTGCCCGATAGGTTTAAAGGGCGTTAACCCAGATCTTCTCTTTTGGTAAAGTGGAAGGCAGGAGGAAATTCCTACAATCATTTTACTAGTGGATAGGGGAAAAAAATACTGACCCATACAAACACCCCTTTGTCCCTATCCTAGTATTTCCATCCTTACTGAACACCCCTCTGTCCCTATCCTAGATATTACCATCCTTACTGAACACCCCTCTGTCCCTATCCTAGATATTACCATCCATACTGAACACCCCTCTGTCCCTATCCTAGATATTACCATCCATACTGAACACCCCTCTGTCCCTATCCTAGATATTACCATCCATACTGAACACCCCTCTGTCCCTATCCTAGATATTACCATCCATACTGAACACCTCCATGTCCCTATCCTAGATATTACCATCCATTCTGAACACCCCTCTGTCCCTATCCTAGATATTACCATCCATACTGAACACCTCCATGTCCCTATCCTAGATATTACCATCCATACTGAACACCCCTCTGTCCCTATCCTAGATATTACAATCCATACTGAACACCCCTCTGTCCTATCCTAGATATTACCATCCATACTGAACACCCCTCTGTCCCTATCCTAGATATTACCATCCATACTGAACACCTCTCGGTCCCTATCCTAGATATTACCATCCATACTGAACACCTCCATGTCCCTATCCTAGATATTACCATCCATACTGACACCCCTCTGTCCCTATCCTAGATATTACCATCCATACTGAACACCCCTCTGTCCCTATCCTAGATATTACCATCCATACTGAACACCCCTCTGCCCTGTCCTAGATATTACCGTCCATACTGAACACCCCTCTGTCCCTATCCTAGATATTACCATCCATACTGAACACCCTCTTCCCTATCCTAGATATACCATCCTACTGAACACCTCCTGTCCCTATCCTAGATATTACCATCCAACTGACATATAGACGCGAACTCCTCAGTGACTTTCTAATATCCTTATAATTTACAGTAGGGGATACAGTTCCCGTATAATACATGAAGTTGTACCAGAGTTCCCTGTATACTCAGCATGTGTCCTGTACTTAATATACACACAGAACTCCTCATGTGACTTCTAATATCCTTATAATTTTACGTATGGGATACATTATCCTTATAATACATGAATGGTACCCAGAGTTCCCCCCTGTAATAACTCATCTGTGTCTCATACCTTTTTATGGACCCAGACTCCCTCAGTGACTTTTAATATCATTATAATTTTACAGTAGGATCCATTATCCCTATAATACATGAGTGGTACCCAGAGTTCCCTGTATAACTCCGTCGTGCCTTTGTACCTTTATATAGCCGCAGAACTCCTCAGTGAACCTTCTAATAATCCTTATAATGTACAGACAGTAGGGGATACAATTATCCTTATAATAATACAGTGTGGAACCCAGAGTTCCCTGTATAACTCAGCATTGTCCTTGGTACCGCTTAGGTATATACACAGAACCTCCTCAGTGACTTCAATTCCTATAATGTACATTAGGGTCCATTATTCCCTTATAATAACATGGTAGTATACCCGAGTTCCCTGTATAACCAGTCTGTTGCTCGTACCTTTTTATGGTACGACAGAACTCCTCAGTGACTTTTAATATCCTTATAATTTTACAGTAGGGGGATACTTATCCCTTATAAACTGAGTGGCTACCCAGAGTTCCCTGTATAATTCCTATCTGTGTCCTTGTCCCTTTCTATAGACATCCAGCACCTCCTCAGACTTCTAATATCCTTATAATTTACAGTAGGGATACCTTATCCTATATAATACATGAGTGGTACCCCGAGTTCCCGGTATAACCCAGTCGTGTGTCCTTGTACCTTTATATGAACAAAGAACTCCTCAGTGACATTCTAATATCCCTTATATTTACAGTAGGGGAGCCATTATCTTATATAATCAAACGATTGGCACCCAGAGTTCCCTTATACTCGTCTGTGTCCTTGTACCTTTATATAGACACAGAACTCTCAGGGACTTCTATATCTTATATTTTACGTAGGGGATACCATATTTCATTAATCCAGTAATGGTATTATCTGTAATATTCATTCATCAGGTCATGGTAGTATCTGTAATATTCATCATCCAGGTCATGGTGTATCTGTAATATTCATTCATCCAGGTCATGGTATCTGTAATATTCATTTACATCCAGGTCATGGTATATCTGTAATATTCATTCATCCGGTCATGGTATGTATGTAATATCATTCATCCAGGTCATGGTATATCTGTAATATTCATTCATCCAGGTCATGGTAATCTGTAATATTCATTCATCCAGGTCAGTATATCTGTAATATTCATTCATCCAGGTCATGGTGTATCTGTATATTCATTCATCCAGGTCATGGTATATCTGTAATATACATTCATCCAGGTCATGGTATATCTGTAAATTCATTCATCCCGGCCACGATATATACTGTAATATTCATTCATCCAGGTCATGGTATATCTGTAATATGCATCATCCAGGCCACGGTATATCTGTAAATTTATTTCATCCAGGTCTGGTATATCTGTAATATTCATTCATCCAGGCCACGGTATATCTGTAATATTATCATCCAGGTCATGGTATATCTAATAATTCATCCATCCAGGTCATGGTATATCTGTAATATTCATCATCCAGGTCATGGTATATCTGTAATATTCATTCATCCAGGTCATGGTATATCTGTAATATTTCATTCATCCAGGTCATGTATATCTGTAATTCATTCATCCAGGTCATGGTCATATCTGTACATATTCATCCATCCAGGTCAGGTACATCTGTAATATTCATCCATCCGGTCATGGTATATTTTAATATTCATTCATCCAGGTCATGGTATATCTGTAATATTCATCCATCCAGGTCATGGTACATCTGTAATATTCATCCATCCAGGTCATGGTGTATCTGTAATATTCATCCATCCAGGTCGTGGTATGTCTGTAATATTCATTCATCCAGGCCATAGTATATCTGTAATATTCATTCATCCAGGTCATGGTATATCTGTAATATTCATTCATCCAGGTCATGGTGTACCTGTAATATTCATTCATCAGGTCATGTTATATATGTAATATTTATCCATCCAGGTCATGGTATATGTGTAAATTCATCCATCCAGGTCATGGTATATCTGTAATATTCATCCATCCAGGTCATGGTATATCTGTAATATTCATCACATCCAGGTCATGGTATATCTGTATATTCATCATCAGGTCATGGTATTCTGTAATATATCATCCAGGTCATGGTATATCTGTAATATTTATCCATCCAGGTCATGGTATATCTGTAATCTTCACACTCCAGGTCATGGTATATCTGTAATATTCATCCATCCAGGTCATGGTAATCATGTAATATTCTTCATCCAGGTCATGGTATATTTGTAATATTCATTCATCAGGTCAGGTATATCTGTAATATTCATTCATACAGGTCATGGTATATCTGTAATAGTCATTCATCCAGGTCATGGTATATCTGTAAATTCATTCATCCAGGTCATGGTATATCTGTAAATTCATCATCCAGGTCATGGTATATCTGTAATATTCATTCATCCAGGTATGGTATATCTGTAAATTCATTCATCCAGGTCATGGTATATCTGTATATTCATTCATACAGGTCATGGTATATCTGTAATAGTCATTCATCCAGTCATGTATATTGCTGTATTCCATTTGATCAACTGGACTTAGGGGCATATTTATAAAGGTTCGTTAAAACTTTTCGCCTTCTTTAATGCAGCCTTTTCGCCAATTCGCTATTTATAAAGCAGTGATAAACAGGGCCGAAAGGTCATTACCGCTACATTTCGCTTGTCACCATACATCGCTGCAATGATCAAGCATATTTATAAAATGGGAAAAGTGTATTTTTTGCGTTAAGTTCAGCCATTCCAATTCGCCAAGTCTGAGGTGGTGAAAACGCATAAATGGCCATTTTTATAGCCTGCCAATGAGTCCATGGAAGGTGTCAGTACATTGTGGAGAGTTTCTCATACTAATAGGTACTCAGGGGTGTGTTAGACATTTCCAGCATTTACTGTAATACGATCTGAGATTTCACTTTTTTAAGGTTAATTTTTCACTTTTTAAAGATCTTTTTTTTTAGGGTCCTGATTTTCTTTATTCACAATAAAGTCAAATGGGGGTCTTAGGGACATATTTATAAAGGGCATTATTTTTCCCCACAAACCTTTACCAAACGTTCAACTTTCCTTCATCAAAGTTATTAAAAAGGCGAATTTTCATCAAAAGCGAAATTATCTAGCAAAAAGTAGCACTAATAATGCTGAAAAGGATCAGCACATATGATGGTAAATAGGTATACTCCCTGGTGGGTTTTCAAGTAGTATTAAATGGTTAATACTCACTGAACACCTATGCTTTGTTATTTAAAATAGCCTGGTGTTTTTTTCAGCCAAAGATATAATAGTGTAAAACTCAAAAGGTGATTTTTATTTTTAGTATTGCTTATTTTCAGCAAACTGCAGCACATACCATAGTGCTGTGTAAGAAATAGTCTTGTTAATGGAACATTCCAGTAAGTAATAATGTTTGGCGAAAATTCTGGTAAACACTGCAAAAAATGCAACAAAAGGGAGAAAAGGGGCAAAAGGTGAAAATTCCCATATTTATAAATAGCTTCAAATAAAAAAGTGACAAAGATATCTCAAATAACACTAGAGAGCAATCTCTCTTTTCGCAGTGATACCACACTTAACGCAATGAATAAGGTGAAACTATCGCCACACATCACAGCAGCGATACTTTTCCACAAAGGCAAAGCAAAAGTGAGCGGTTTTATAAATAAGTAGAAAATAGCGCTATTTGTCATTGAGATGTCCTGTGATAGCGAGTTATAAATATGCCCCTTAAAGTTTAGTTCTTGAAGGACGTTTCGCTAGTCATCCGACTGGCTTTCTCAATTCAGAATGACTTGTACAAGAATCTGTGGCAATTATGTACTCTGGAAAATCCCAATTAGCATATCACAGCCAGGTGTTAAGGACATTATGAATGCAAGGTGTGATTGCATTGAGCTAAGAGGTGTTATGGAACTGCCCAGGGTAAGGTGTCAAAACAGCATTTTACCATGCAGCTTACATCTGGATTCTACAGTTAAAGGCATCAGAGCCAAAAAGATACTGCAAAAGGCTCAAACACAGCTCCTAAACGAGTGCGACAGTGCAATTTACAGTCGATGCTTTCATGCACAACATCAATAAACTAGAACAGAACCTGGCCTCAGCTACCTGTGGTACCTGGGAAAGAGTGATGGATTTCACCAAACAAGCACAGCTTTCTCAGCACGATAAGGGCAGCAAAGACAACTAAACAAGTTCTAATTCTGTCATCCCAGAACACCCCCAAAGGAGATGAACTACCGGGAAGACAAAAGGAGGGAATTGTCACTTTATAAACGAGGAGGAATGGGTGAGAGACTTGTAACAGGTCCCTTGCCCACCAAAAATAGAAGTCCGCCAAGGGCTTGAACTTTGCCATCACCTCCTAAAGCCATCCCTGTGGTGGATATTATAGCATCCACAGAGCCTCAATCCACAATAATAAGGTACCACAGAGTGAGGCAGAACAACTTTTGCCTTAAGATATCTGCAGCCTTAGCCAGTGCTTAACGCCTTCATCTAACCTGACCACACAGGAAAGAAGAGCCTTAACATCCCTCAAGAGAGATTCCAGTATCACCATTCTGCCAGCAGACAAGGGAAGATGCACAGTGGTACTCAACACCTCCGACTACCAAGATAAGGTGACGACACTCCTGGCCGATAACACTCCTGAGCCTCATTTAAGTAATTTCTCGGAGCGATCGGCTCTTGAGCGATTTCTTTTCAAAGGGATTTTCTGTTTTAAAGGGGTTTGTCTGTTTTTTAAGGGGGAGCGTTAAGAAACAAAAGCGTTTATTAACTGTGGTTTGCAGTCTAGTAAATCTATTGGGGGAGAATGGAGGCTAGGAAGGATAAGCAGGTGGTAGTGGTAGGGGACTCCATTATAGAAGGTTAGATAGGGTAATCTGTCGCCAAGACCCTACATGCCAAACAGTGTTGTCTGCATGGTGCTAGGGTTCGACATGTGATGGATCGTGTAGACAGATTATTGGTGGGGCTGGGAGTGACCCGGCGGTCTGGTTCACATGGTGCCAATAACAAAGTTAGAGGTGGAGGTGAGGTCCTTAAAAAGGTTTCCGAGAATTAGGGGACCAAGTTAAAGCAAGGACCTTAAGGGTAGTGAAATACTACCGCAGTAACGTGCTACACTAAGGAGGCAACGGGAGCTCAGAGTATAAATGCATGGCTAAGAGGGTGGTGTAAGGAGATGGGGTTTGGGTTTAGAGAACTGGGCTAACTTTTCTGTTGGCTACAGGCTCTTAGTAGAGATGGATTGCACCTCAATGATGATGGTGCAGCTGTTTTGGGGAGAAGATGGCTAGGGGGTTGGAAGAGATTTTAAACTAGGTATGGGGGGAGGGTACGTTGAACTACACAGGGGTAGATAGAGAAGTTAGGGATCAGGGGGCTAATAACACCAACGGAGGAGGAGAAGGGGGGGGGGCATAGAGGATAAGGAGGCATGTACAACCAAATATGGAAGTAAATCAATTGATAATCTAAAATGTATGTTTAAAAAGCAAGAAGTCTGCTGGAAAAACCAGGGAACTTGAACTAATAGCTTTAAAGGAAGGGTATGAGTAATTATTTTTAGCAGAAACGTGGCTAAATGATTCACATGACTGGACAGTAAATTTTGAAGGATACTCCTTATTTAGACATGACAGAGTTAATAAGAAAGGAGGAGGAGTATGTATGTATGTTAAACAGGAAGAGAAGCCAAATCTGAAAGATGGAATAGATGGGGACATACACGATATGGCAGAAACAATGTGGGTAGAGCTGGTACAGGAAGCAAGAAGGTGGGTAAATTAATTGTGGGGTATGTTATAAGCCACCAAATGCCGGGGAGGAGATGGAAATGAATCTCCATATGCAGTTGGCGAAGGCTGATGGTATGGGGCATGTTTTGGTTATGGAGGATTTAAACTACCCTGACATAGATTGGAGTAAGGGAACTGCCAGCACGTCAAAAGGTATAAAGTTCTTAAATTTCCTTTATGAGCATTTTCTTTCACAAATGGTAGAAGTTCCTACTAGACAGAATGCATGTTTGGATTTAGTGATATCTATAATCCTGAGCTCATTTTGGAGATGAAGGTAATGGAAGCTTAGGGAATAGTGACCATGATATAGTGTCATTTAATATAGGTTGCAAAAAACTAAAGTGCACTTGGTTTACAAAAACTTTTAACTTTAGGAAAGCTAATTTTGTGCGTTAAAGGAATCACTCCTGCTCTTAGACTTGGGGAATTGTTTCTAGGTAAAGATACTGAGCAGATGGGACCATTTTAAGGGATATAAAGTATTACATTTCTAAATTTGTACCTAGGGAACAAGTGTAAAAAAATTAGGTCCAGTCCTGCATGGCTTAATGCTCAGGTAAAAAGGGAAACGGATAAAAGAAAAAGGCTTTTTAAATTTTGAAAACAGAAGGCACAGAACAGGCTACAGGGAGTATAAAAGCTGTAATAAAGAGTGCAAGAAAGCAATTAAATTAGCTAAAATAGAAAATGAAAAACGGATTGCCGAACAAAGAAGTCCACCCTAACATTTTTTAAAGATATATAAATGGTAAAAAGATGACGACTGAGAAAGGGGACCATTAAATAATGGGGCTGAGATGGTTGTAGAGGATGCCAAAAAGGCTAATCTGCTAAACCGTTTTTTACATCGGTTTGCACTGTTGAGAATCCTAGTCTTACAACAGGGATTGTAATATGCAGGGGAGAAATGAGGAGTATTCACATTGGCTTGAAGGAGGATATGGTACGGAAACAATTAGACAAAGTTAATATCAATAAAGCCCCAGGACTGGATGAAATACACCCTTGGATTTTAAATAGCTTAGTTCAGTTCTATCAGACCACTGTTTCTATCTTTTCAGATTCACTTTGGTCTGGGATGTGCCGCTGGATTGAAAAATAGCCAATGTAATACCAGTTTTTAAAAAAGGTAGTGATCACAGCCTGGTAACTATAGACCTGTAAGCCTAACATCAGTGGTAGGGAAGGGGATGGAGACTTTGTTACATATCCTTGACTTTGTCTCCAGAGCTCACTCTTAGTAGTAGTCAGCATGGATCTATGAGAAATAGATCATGCCAGATAAATGTAATTGGTTTTTAAGAAGGGAGTAAGAATTTGGATTCAGGCACAGCAGTGGATGTGGTATATGGATTTTGCGAAAGCTTTTTATACTGTGCCACATAGGGGACTAATGTATAAACTGAGGACTGTTGGCCTTGAAGAAAACATTTGTGCATGGATAGAGAATTGGTTATTGGATCGCAACAGAGAGTGGTGGTTAATGGAGCTACATCTATGTGGGCTAAAGTTATAGGGAGGTGCTTTGGGATAAATAATCCCTGTGCCACCTACACCATAAATAACTCTGTGTTAAGTGCATCTGTAATGGAAAAAGATTTGGGGGTTTCTGGTAGATAACAACTTGCCAGACAATGCCAGGGAGCAACGGCAGAGAGCTAGTAAGATATTGTCTTGTATAAAGAGGGGAATGGATTCAAGAGACAAAGATTTTATTCTCCCTCTTTACAAGGCACTGGTAAGGCCTCATTTGGAATATGCGGGTCAAGTTTTGGATCCCATATACAAAACACAAATCTTGGAATGGAAGCAGTTCAGAGAAGGGCAACTAAATTAATAAGGGGAATGGAGGGGCTTGAATATTCAGGCAGATTAGACATGTTAGGATTGTTTACATTGGAGAAGCGACGTTTGCGTGGGGATATGATAACCTTATACAAATATATTAATGGGCCATACAGTGAACTCTCTGGTGCATTGTTCACTAATAGGTCATATCAGAGGACTCGTGGACATCCTTTAAGATTAGTAGAAAAGAAGTTTCATCTTCAGGTTAGGAAAGGTTTCTTACAGTGAGAGCGGTGAAACTGTGGAACTGTCTTCTAGCAGATGTGGTAATTGCAAGTTCATTGAATAGCTTTAAAAATGGCCTGGATAAGTTTATAAACTGAAAAATATTGAGAATTACTGGTATTAATACATATACTGTAGTTCTGGTTGGTACAGGGAACTATATAATATTGAGAATACTGGATAATACATATAGATCTGGTTGATCCAGGGATACTTTCCAATTGCCGTTTGGAGTTAGGAAGGAATTTCCCCCCCTTTTTTTTGCTGAGTTTTTTTGCCTTCCTACTGTTAGGTAGAGGTAAAAATAATAATAATAATAATAAAATAAAAAAAAAAGAAGAGGGTGAATAGGTTGGACTGATGGACTTGATGTCTTTAGTCAACCTCAATTACTATGTAACTATGTAACACTATGAGGCTTAACAAGGGATCCCACCAGCCGCTACAAGAAAAGGTCATAGACTTACTACAACAGCTTCAAAAGGATAAAGCCATTAATCGAGCAAGTTATCATCGCCTCTACCCTGGTGAGGCACATCCATGTATATATGGACTCCCAAAGATAACAAGGGGGGGCACCACTAAGACCTATAGTCAGCAGCATCGACTCTGTAACATACAAGGAGGCAAAATACCTAGCCAACATCTTAGGGCCATTGGTTGGACGTTCTAAGCATCACATCCAGAACTCCCAGGATTCATAACAAGATTGAAGATATAGTCCTTGTGCAGAAGAAAATATGGTGTCCTATGATGTGACATCTCTTTTCACCTGGACCAAGGAGGCTGTTGATATGGGAGAAAACGGCTAGGCCAAGATAGCACCCTTACCAGCAGAGAACAGGTGTGTTCCTACTGGACTGTGCTGAATACCACCTATTTCAAATACAGGGATAGGTTCTATAAGCAAACCCGGATGTGCTATGGGATCTCCGTTTCACCCCATTGTTACAAACCTTACATGGAGGAAGTGGAAACACAGGCCCTTAATACCAGCCACTGGTTCAGATACGTGGATGACACCTGGTTTAAAATCTGCCAGAAGGGTACAAGCCTTCATTGAACACATCATGCTGTAGACCAGACATACAAAATTACAAGGGAAGAGGTACAAAACAACACACAGGCTTTCTTGGACTGCTTGGTAGAAGTCAGGGAGAATGGTAAACTGGAAGTAGAAGTTTACAGAAAAACAAACCAAAAAGATCAGTATTTGAGTGTTTGACTCCCACCACCCTTTAGATCACAAGCGGGTGTCATCAGAACCCGCAACACAGAGCTGAGAACATCCCCACTAGACAGAGGCGAAGGCTAAAGAAATGAAAACATCTAGAGGGGCCCTTCAAACTGTGGGATCTGGTGACTAGGCCTTTGTCAAAAGAAGTAGAAGGAAAGAAAAAGGGAAAAGCAAGACAGGAGGAAGAACATGGTCATCCATATGTAGCAGGGGTCTCTGAGAAATTAAGAAGAATTTTCAAAAAAAACTGTATCCCTGTCGCGTTTAAACCAAACAACACACTGAGGCAGCAATTGGTACATCCGAAAGACCCAATACCAAAACACAAGAAAAGCGACATATAAGCAGTGCATTGAAGGGTTCTCTGATTGTATGGGGGGAGATCAAACAGCAGCTGCACCAACATATGCCCAGCACAGAAGAGCCAATTCCTCGGGTCAGGACTCAGCCGTGTACCTGCATCTTAAGGAAAAAGACCTACCTTTGAAGATGTAATGTCAAACATCCTTTCAAGGAACAGGACTGGTTTAAGAGAGGTGTCAAGGAGGCCATTTATGTGAAATAAAAGAAACCAAGCCTGAACAGAGAAGGGGGGGGTTCGACACAACTGTCTGCCATGTACAATGCAATTTGATGCATTACCCTGGGCGTTCCTATAACAATCTTAGCCACAATGCAATCACGCCTTGCATTCGTAATGTCATTAACACTTGGCTGTGATATGCTAATGGGTTTTCCAGGGTACATAATTAATAACAGTGCTTGTACAAGTCATTCTGAATTGGGAGATCCAGTCGGATGACTAGCGAAATGTCTTCAAGAACTAAACTTCAAGTCCAGTTGATCTAACTGAATACAAAAGATATAATGTATGGGCACCTTTATTCTTCTCTCTACTCAACTTTCCTACTTTCTATTTGAATGACCTTCTAGCTATCCTCCCTGACCTTGAGCCCTGCTATGCTTCTTACTGATTTTAACCCAGACTAATTAACTTTTGTAACACTGTCTCATCATCACTGTGGCTACATGTCTTTAACTTATGATTGTCCACGCTCCATCTTTGGTTGAATCACAATCTAGATTCATATGGTTGTGTATGCGTGGGCTTGTGGGCAAAGTCCCATAGTCAGGCTGACTCCGACCACAAGTCCAGGTTGTATCCCTAATTTAGCTCTTTGATAGACAGTTCTTCTTTAACCCCCTCATAAGCAAAACAAAGATAACCAATGTTCACCCACAGAAACTTTTATTTCTTTATACTCCCTGTTTTTAGAGCTCAAGTAGAAGTTGCCTACACACAGAGTCTTCTGAGAAGGAATACCCAGGTAAGCACTTCATTCATTTCAGATTATACGCGAGAGTGAACGTGCCCTTTAACTCCTTCCTTGACAATCTTTTAGACAGTAAGAGAAAAGGAGCGGTAAAATACTTGCAACACCAAATATTGATGTTCCATTGAAAAGCATTTTTCTTAAGGATAACTATGGTCTAAAACAGTTTGGTGTACCCTTGATCCTATACTTCCATTATATTTTAGTGTATCTCCATAACCCTGTTCTGACCACATCCTTCATTCCTCCTTAATCTCCGGAATTTTCCCTATTGCGTTATAATATGCATCAGCCTCTCTAACTATCCCTCTTGATCTCTTAATATTTTCTTCTAAACTCTCAGAACATCTTCAGGGAGATTCAATAAAAGTTCTTATGGTTTAAAATGGTGCTAATTTTGCCCCAACCAATCAGAACTTATGTAACATTTGAAAGCAACATCTGATTGGTTGGGGCAAAATTAGCACTATTTAAACCATAAGAACTTTATTGAATAACCCCTTGTTTTTACCTGAATTACTAGCTACTGTATCTCCAATAGTAATAACTGAGATGGCCGAAACTGTCAAGTTTCAGTCCGTTTTCGGAATTACGGATCTCGGGAAAATCAAGAAGATCCGAAAAGGAACATACTTTCGGGACTTCAGAGCCCATTTTCGATAATTATCGAACATTCTGTAATTATAAAAAATAGGCTCCGAAGTCCGAAATCCAACTGATCGTTCGTTTCGGTGGATGAACATTGGATTTCGGAACCAAGGGGTTCCATGTCAGTAGCGAACCACTTAGCGACTTTAACTCCAAATACATGCAGAGCGCTGCTGGATAAATCGCCCTATCTTAGTGAACTATTACGCTTCTTAGTGTAGCATACGCTTCTTAGTGCTAGCTATCATGCTCTTTGACATTAAAAAAGGCAATTTAGTTTTGCTTCGCGTTTCTATGTTTATGTTAGATTATTGCTTTACAAAAAGAAGGTAGTGGACCTGGAAGTCTTGATTATTATATAAGTCTGATAATTAAATCAGCAGCCAAGGAGGGGGGGCGCTTGTGCATTGTGTAGCTCAGGCAGATCTGTTTTCAGTCTTCCTGAGAAAAAATTGCTATTTTGTAGGCGACCAGATAATGAATGAGAAGAAGATTGACAGCTGACAGGGAGACGCGGCCAAGACAAATATTACAGCTTTTCCCTGCGACTTCCAGATAACTGTACACACACAATATCACTTCTCCAACCCCCAATGATTCATATTAAGGGCACATTTTAAAGGGTAAATAATTGCATTTAATCCCTAGATAGAGAATAGATGTTATTTTGTATTTGTGTATGCGTCTGTATAATTGTACAAATTGTTACTACAGGCCATTCGGTATTTACCTTCCAACACAGCGTTGCAATGGATTCCGGAATATTACTTAGTTTTGTTGATGTGTTTGAAACCTATTTTTTTTTTTTTATGTTTCTGAAATATTTACTTGCACTTTAGAGTTAAGCAAGGATGTCCAACTTGCTGGCCCTACAGGTGTTTTGAAAACTACAACTCCCAGCATTCAAGGTGTCTTCCAAAGTGTTCACTGAATCGGGCATGCTCAGTGCTGTTACCCAAGGAGTTACTTTGTATTCCATTGTGTTGAGTTGAAGAGGATGAAAGTAACTAATAGGTTCGTGTAGAGGAATATTTACTAACGTAACACAGTGGATTTCTTTTAGAGAGAATGGTTATATCACTCTAAAGGAGAACTAAACCTAATGTAAACGAGAGATATTTGCATTTTGGAATACACCGGGACAGAGATCAGGAGTTTAGGTCACCGCCTAAACTTACAGTTGGCTTTTAATTAAAGGGCATGTCACACCCAAAACTATTTTTTGCTGTAGTGTAGAGAGCGCTATCCAGTGTACTTTAGCCATAACTTTCATTATTTATTGGGAACAGTATCAAGTTATTTTCATTTTTGTGTTCCTTGGGGTGCAGCATTGATTCTCTCCTCCTATAGTGGGCAGTGTGCTTGTAGTCTATGGAGATATGTCCACCAATCAGAAAGGTTTTGCATAATTGGTTAAACAAATCACACTTCAATGCGTAGGAGATTCCAGCAGCAGTAAGTTTTTTATGCTGTTGAATCCACTGATGTTTTTTTTACTTTACAAATGAAATAAACTTAACAAAGTAAACAGAATGGCAGCTCCAACTCATAATAATAAATATTCTTTCTTTGCAAAACAATTTAGAGGGTTGCAGCTTTCCTTTAAAGGAAAACTATAGTACGCATAAAGTTTTTTCAAAAACAGTTAAAATGAATAGCACCAGGGCAGGAAAGTAGGATTGGTATTTTTCTACCTCCCAATAAATTTCTATGAGGAGCGGCAGCACAAAAAAAAACCTGCTTCTGCCAGGCTTACTGAGTGCTTCAGCACTATCTTTAATACAGGAAGGCCCAGGACACTAACCTGGAGATTAAAATGTACGTGATGTAGCTCCTCAATGAAACAACACTGAGAGATGTTGAGATAATCAATCTACCTCCCTGCCCCCCGTTATTTTTTACAGTATAGTTGTCTTTTAAGAACAGGATGACAATAAAATCATCATAGGTAGCCAAACCACAGCCCACTCAGAAAAATGATGGCCTTAGGGATTGTGGATGGACGGGGCTATTGGTGGGTCATGGGAAGTGTCCATGAACTTCAATAAAAACGATGCAGTCTGCATCATTCATCAACATAAAAATGAAACATCTAGTGACTAATCTACCTGCATTGCTGGACATTAGTCCAAATAACTGGGTATTTGTGTCACTTTAACACAACAAACCTTTAACAGAGAGAATAAACCACATTACTTTATATACTGACTCATTATTCTCAGACCGTCTCATTGTTCCGTCTTCCCTCATTGAAAACCGGGATATTGTTCTATTTGTTACACAGCTTTCTAAATGAGATGTGTTTGGTCTTCGATTTCACTGTGCTGATAAATACGTTGTCTCATAAATAATCCATGAATTGAGTTTCTGCGCCGCGTGTTTTCCATTCGAGAGGCTCCGGAATTTCCTCATACACGTAATAATATAACACCAACAGCCGGCATTATGGACAGTCACAGGAAATAGATAATCTGCCCGATAGGTTTAAAGGGCAAGTTACCCAGATCTTCTCTTTTGGTAAAGTGGAAGGCAGGAGGAAAATTCCACATCATTTTACTAGGTGGATAGGGAAAAAAATACTGACCCATACAAAACACCCTGTCCCTATCCTAGATTTACCATCCTTACTGAACACCCCTCTGTCCCTATCCTAGATATTACCATCCTTGAAACCCCTCTGTCCCTATCCTAGATATTACCATCCATACTGAACACCCCTCTGTCCCTATCCTAGATATTACCATCCATACTGAAACCCCTCTGTCCCTATCCTAGATATTACCATCCATACTGAACACCCCTCTGTCCCTATCCTAGATATTACCATCCATACTGAACACCTCCATGTCCCTATCCTAGATATTACCATCCATTCTGAACACCCCTCTGTCCCTATCCTAGATATTACCATCCATACTGAACACCTCCATGTCCCTATCCTAGATATTACCATCCATACTGAACACCCCTCTGTCCCATCCTAGATATTACAATCCATACTGAACACCCCTCTGTCCCTATCCTAGATATTACCATCATACTGAACACCCTCTGTCCCTATCCTAGATATTACCATCCATAACTGAAACACCTCTGTCCCTATCCTAGATATTACATCCATACTGAACACCTCCATGTCCCTATCCTAGATTTACCATCCATACTGAACACCCCTCTGTCCCTATCCTAGATTTACCATCCATACTGAACAAACCCTTCTGTCCCTATCCTAGATATTACCATCCATACTGAACACCCTCTGTCCTATCCTAGATATTACCATCCATACTGAACACCTCATGTCCCTATCCTAGATATTACCATCCATACTGAACACCCTCTGTTCCCTGAAATTACCATCCATACTGAACACCCCTTGGTCCCTATCCTAGATATTACCATCCATACTGAACACCCCCCTGTCCCTATCCTAGATATTACCATCCATTACTGAACACCCTCTGTCCCTATCCTAGATATTACCATCCATACTGAACACCTTGCCGTCCTAGATATTACCGTCCATACTGAACACCCCTCTGTCCCTACCTAGATATTACCATCCATACCATCCATATCATACCAATAGATAATCTGCCCGATAGGTTTAAAGGGCAAGTTTACCCAGATCTTCTCTTTTGGTAAAGTGGAAGGCAGGAGGAAAATCCACATCATTACTAGGTGGATAGGGGAAAAAAATACTGACCTCAAAACACCCCTTTGTCCCTATCCTAGATATTACATCTTACTGAACCCCTCTGTCCTATCTAGATATTACCATCTTACTGAACACCCCTCTGTCCCTATCCTAGATATTACCATCCATACTGAACACCCTCTGTCCCTATCCTAGATATTACCATCCATACTGAACACCCTCTGTCCCTATCCTAGATATTACATCCATCCATACTGAACACCCCTCTGTCCCTATCCTAGATATTACATCCAGTCCATACATATGAAACCATCCTCCACTCACCATCCATGTCCCTATCCTAGATATTACCATCCATTACTGACACCCCTCGTCCCTATCTAGATATTACCATCCATACTGAACACCTCATGTCCCTATCCAGAATTTACCATACATACTGAACACCCCTCTGTCCCTATCCTAGATATTACCATCCATACTGAAACACCCTCTGTCCTATCCTAGATATTACCATCCATACTGAACACCCCTCTGTCCCTATCCTAGATATTACCATCCATAATGAACACCTCTCTGTCCCCTATCCTAGATATTACCATCCATACTGAACACCTCCATGTCCCTATCTAGATATTACCATCCATACTGAACACCCCTCTGTCCCTATCCTAGATATTACCATCCATATGAACACCCTCTGTCCCTATCCTAGATTTACCATCCATACTGAAACCCCCTCTGTCCCTATCCTAGATATTACATCCATACTGAACACCCTCCATGTCCCTATCCTAGATATTACCATCCATACTGAACACACCCTCCTGTCCCATCCTAGATATTACCATCCATACTGAACACCCTCTGTCCCTATCCTAGATATTACCATCCATACTGAACACCCTCTGTCCCTATCCTAGATATTACCATCCATACTGAACACCCTCTGTCCCTATCCTAGATATTACCATCCTACTGAACACCCCTCTGCCCTGTCCTAGATATTACCGTCACTACTGAACACCCCTCTGTCCCTATCCTAGATATTACCATCATACTGAACACTCTCTGTCCCTATCCTAGATTTACCATCCTCTGAACACCCCCTCTGTCCCTATCCTAGATATTACTGCCATACTGAACACCCCTCTGTCCCTATCCTAGATACATCCATACTGAACACCCTCTGTCCCTATCCTGATTTACCATCCATACTGAACACCCCTCTGTCCCTATCTAGATATACCGTCCATACTGAACACCTCCATGTCCCTATCCTAGATATTACCATCATACTGAACACCCCTCTGTGCCTATCCTAGATATTACATCAATACAAAAACACCCTCTGTCCCTATCCTAGATATTACCATCATAATGAACACCCCTCTGTCCCTATCCTAGATATTACCGTCCATACTGAACACCCCTCTGTCCCTATCCTAGATATTACCATCCATACTAAACACCCCTCTGTCCCTATCCTAGATATTACTGTCCATACTGAACACCCCTCTGTCCCTATCCTAGATATTAACCATCCATACTAAACACACCCTCTGTCCCTATCCTAGATATTACAATCCTTACTGAACACCCCTCTGTCCCTATCCTAGATATTACTGTCCATACTGAACACCCCTTAGTCCCTATTCTAGATATTACGTCCATACTGAACACCCCTCTGTCCCTATCCTAGATATTACCGTCCATACTGAACACCCTCTGTCCCTATCCTAGATATTACCGTCCATACTGAACACCTCTGTCCCTATCCTAGATATTACCATCCATACTGAACACCCTCGTCCCTATCCTAGATATTACCATCCATACTGAACACCCCTCTGTCCCTATCCCTAGATATTACCATCCATACTGAACACCCCTCTGTCCTATCCTAGATATACCATCCATACTGAACACCCCTCTGTCCCTTACCTAGATATTACCATCCTTACTGAACACCCCTCTGTCCCTATCTAGATATTACCATCATACTGAACACCCCTCTGTCCCTATCCTAGATTATTACCATCCATACTGACCCCCCTCTGTCCCTATCCTAGATATTACCGTCATACTGAACACCCCTCTGTCCCTATCCTAGATATTACCATCCATACTGAACACCTCATGTCCCTATCCAGATATTACATCCATACTAACACACCCCTCG
This sequence comes from Hymenochirus boettgeri, assembly GCA_019447015.1. Lineage (NCBI taxonomy): Eukaryota > Metazoa > Chordata > Amphibia > Anura > Pipidae > Hymenochirus > Hymenochirus boettgeri. The sequence continues at coordinate 29,701,790 of CM033471.1, read as the reverse complement.
TCCCTATCCTAGTATTACCATCCATACTGAACACCCCCTGTCCCTATCCTAGATATTACCATCCATACGAACACCCCTCTGTCCCTATCCTAGATATTACATCCATACTGAACACCCTCTGTCCCTATCCTAGATATTACCATCCATACTGAACACCCCTCTGTCCCCATCCTAGATATTACCATCCATACGACACCCCTCTGTCCCTATCCTAGATATTACCATCCATACTGAACACCCTCTGTCCCATCCGATATCACCTACTGACACCCGTCCTATCCTAATTACATCATACTGAACACCCCTCTGTCCCTATCCTAGATATTACTTACCGTACTGCCTGATTGCATTGCACCAAATTCACCCAGTGGTTCCATTGTCCTTTAGGTCTTGTTAGAATCCAGAGTTTAGAATGTGGACCATCAGTGATCTCCATTCTACCATCTGTATTGCAGGTTCTGGTAAAGGATTCTCACAATACTCCCTATTCTCTACACTAACTGGTTGGCAGTGACATGTTGGTAAAATGTATAAATATAAAGTGGCACATAAGATAATTTATTTTAAATGTGCTGTAAATCCCAGGGTATATTCTATGAAACAATTACCCACAATATGCACTTGTTACATTTACTTGCTTACTCATTGCACATTAATTTTAACTGATGATATATTAGCCTGTTTATGGGAGAGTGAAATTGATTTGATGCCATCATGACCCTAAATAATGTGCCAAATTAATATGGTTCCTCAAACTCGAACATCCCATTACAATCAATAGAGAATTAGCCAATGGCACAATGTCTCATGATAGGAATAATTAGAAAAGAGCAAACTTCAGCAGCAGATTCCTCCCATTAACAATTGCTGTATGAACTGCTCCCTAGAAAATGTGTGGCCTGTAGTTTGAGTTCTGCTGTTTCCTGCTTAAAGTTTCCTCTGCAGCTCGCCTTCCTATTCCTAACCTTTACCTGCACTCCTTCCTATTCCTTACTACTGCACTCCTCCTATTCCTTACCTACTGCACTCCTTCCTATTCCTTACCTGCTGCATGTCTTCCTCTTCCTTACCTATGCACTCCTTCCTATTCCTTACCTGCTGCACTCTTCTATCCTACCTACTGCTCCTTCCTATTCCTTACCTACTGACTCCTTCCTATTCCTTACCTGCTGCACTCCTTCCTATTCCTTACCTGCTGCATGTCTTCTATTCCTTACCTACTGCCACTCCTTCCTATTCCTTACCTGCTCACTCCTTCCTATTCCATTACCTACTAGCGCTCCTTCTATTCCTTACCTTCTGCATGTCTTCCTAATCTTACCTACTGATATCTTCCTATTCCTTACCTACTGCACTCCTTCCTATTCCTTACTACTGCACTCTATTCCTATTCCTTAACCTACTGCACTCCTTCCTATTCTTACCTTGACTCCTTCCTATTCTTACCTGCTGCATGTCTTCCTAATCCTTACCTACTGCACTCCTTCCTATTCCTATACTGCTGCATGTCTTCCTATTCCTTACCTACTGCACTCCTTATTCCTTACCTACTGCAGTCCTTCCTAATCCTTACTGCACTCCTTCCTATTCCTTACCTGCTGCACTTATTCCTATTCCTTACTACTGCACTCCTTCCTATTCCTTACCTTCTGCATTGTCTTCTATTCCTTACCTACTGCGCTCCTCCTCTTCCTTACTTCTTGCATGTCTTCCTATTCCTTACCTACTGCACTCCTTCCTATTCCTTACCTGCTGCACTTTTCCTATTCCTTACCTGCTGCATGTTTTCCTATTCCTTACCTACTGCACTCCTTCTATTCCTTACTGCTGCCTGTTTTCCTTATTCCTTACCTACTGCACTCCTTCCTATTCCTACCATGCTGCTATCCATACTATTCCTTACCTTCTGCTCACCTTACTATTACTTACCTACTGATCGACTTGCTATTCCTTACCTGCTGCACACCTTACTATTCCTACTCTCTGTCTTACTATTCCTTACCTGCTGCTCACTAACTTTCCTACCTGATGCTCACCTTACTATTCCTACCTGCACTACCTCTATCCTACCTACTCTCACCTTACTATTCCTTACCTACTGCTCACCTTACTATTCCTTACCTGCACTCACTACATTACCTTACCTACTGCCACCTTATTCCTTACCTACTGCTCAACTACTATTCCATTACTGATTGCTACTTACTATTCCTTACCTGCTTGCCCACTTACTATTCCTTACCTCTGCTCACCTTACTATTCCTTACCTGCAGCTCACCTTACTATTCCTTACCATGCTGCTCACCTACTATATTACTACTGCTCACCTTACTATTCCTTACCTGCTGCTACACCTTACTATTCCTTACCTGCTGCTTGCCTTATTTCTTACCTGCTGTACTCCTTGCAGCCTAATCGGACTTATTATTTATGCTAACACCATTCCAATTTCTAATTAAAAGAGAGGTAAAGGGCAAAAAATGTATTAAAATCAAAAAATACTTACCTAAGTACATCACACAGTGGCTGCTGCTTTCTTTAGTTGTCCTTTATATATTGTAACTGACGCTTTCTTCCCCCAGTCAGTGCCCTGACACTCTTCTATGTCTGACATAATGAACATGTGCAAGGGTAGGTGGGGCACACTGAGTGAGGAGATTGATAGCTTTCAGTTTCTGCATGAGTATACTCACAAAGTGTGCCAGTCACTGAGACAGCTATTTGAATCTTATTCTATTTTATTAAGATAAAAAAAAACAACTGATGTACACAGGTACTGAAAATCAGTAACCAATCAGCTTTTAGCTTTTATTGGGCTAACTGCGGGTTGGGTTATCAGGCGTGGGTCAGGTTGCCAGTCTGTTTAATTCAGGTGGCAGTGTTGGTTGGGATTGCATGTCTGACTAGTTGTGGGTCTGGTCCGGTGCAGAATGGAACCCACCAGCAGGTGGGGTATTGGTTTTGCTGGGGCTGGTTGGGGTCGAGTTTGAAATATAACGCCCTTTGATGCATAGAATAGAGTTGGGTACAACAAAAGGTTTTTTAAAAAGAACAAAGTGGATTTAAATTATGTGCTAGAAAATCAAGACTCATCAATCATTCATTTTGATGATTTGCCATGGACCCTGTCATTTGTAAAGGAGGATGAGCACACCATTGTGAGGCTGCCTGACAACAAAAAAGTATTTTCAATAGTTCACATGTGCTTTTAAGCTGCAAGCCTTCAGTCAGGTAGAAAAATTCTCTGTGGTGGCTAAATTGCAAAATATGGAAAGAACAGCGATAAATCCAAGTAACAAATATCTGTGTCAGAGAGAGAGCACGTCAGCAGAAAACAAGTCAAAGGGACCTTTGTGGTCTTTGAATTAATGCAGCAGAACATTATTTACAGATGGGTCATGTTCGAAAATAATAATGGGTGGGCTTTCTAGAGAACATTTTGCTTTTTTGGAGAATAACAGCTTGCAGGTGGTTGTGTAATATATAGGTCCTTGGAACGGTCCTTATCTTCCATTGTCTAGATGCCCCTTCCTAACTTCCTACCAATGCCCTGTTCTGGATAGTAATCTCAAAACTTACATGTGACTATATGTGTATTTGTTATGGTTGGTCAACAAAATTGTATTATTACTGTGATTATATCACAGAGCCAATCAACTATGCCTACCAATGATGTGTGTGCAGTAACCCTGTAGAATTCCAGCATAGAACCATCAAGTCAAGCTTTATGAGGATACCCAACAGTTCTTCGTAATAAGAGACAAAATAAAATTAAAGGATAACGTTAACTATAAATCTAACTGTTTAAAAATGGAAAGAACCTGGGGCAGGAGGGTCGGATTGATTATTCCTACCTCCCATATTCATTGTGTAAGGAGCTTTTCATTTGCCAGGTTGTCTATCCCTTTATTAAGATAGTGCTGAAGCCAGGAGGAAGACTGGCACACTCAGTTTTCTTTGGGCTGATGCTCTCACAGACACATATTGGGTGGGTAGGAATTACCAGTCCTATATCCCTGCCCCAAGTACTTACTGTATTGTAAAAAAAATACTTATATACACCTTTTGGGCCTTTTGGTTACGTTAAGGTAGATCCCAGGTAAGGAGATGACCACAACAAGAAATATGGATTGATACTCTGTGACTACACAATGGAGGACTTGATAGCACAGAAGAATATTGCATTTTGGATTGTCCTATTCTGTGGGCCACAGGGAATGTGCTCCCTATTGATAATTCTAAAGCATATCAGTTGATGGGGAATGGTGTGGAGTGTATGACTCAGTTTGAGGCCTTTTCTTTCCTTATATGCTCACAGAGCTCCTGTGCAATTATTTATTTACAGTCATACAAACACTTTTTCAGTGGTAGGACATTGTTTAGTCCTCCAGGGTCCATGTTTATAACGTCATAGCTCTCCAGACCTCTGTGTTAGAAGAGGCTTCTTAGAGCCCTTGCAGGTTCATACTATTTGGGTGGTAATTGTATATCCATTGAATTGCCTGTCCGCTTCCTTCCATTGTCTTAATTGCTCCTGCCGTCCACTTCATGTTTGATATTTGTGTCATTTTTATCTCTACCTTGGAGTCATCTTTGGTTTGTTCTATGAGCAACATCTGATCTTCATCTCAACAGACTTTTGGGTTTTTCGAAATTGGAATTAGAATGTTCGACTAGCTACGTTGACGCTGCATGCTAATGAGGTGCAGGTGGAAACTTTTAAATGCTCATTCCTTCTGGCAGAAGAAAGACCTTGCTGCATCACTGTATGATGGCCTGTCTACCAAAAGATCTGCCTGAGGGACCATCTACTAATGGTTGTCTCAAGGTTAGTGATGAATTTACTGGAGAGCACAATAGATGTTAGGGTGATAGCTGGGAAATGTGCATAATCTCAATGCTTTTGGCTGGATCGAGAAACTTTGTGACTCTAATGTCCCAACTCTATCATGTCCAGGATAACCATTGCTTTCCCCTTTTGCTCAGCCCAGGAAAATTAAGTCTATCACTGCTTCCATTTTTCTACATCTATTTACAGAGAGGTGATTTTCTGGGATGGAGCTATACAGGCCATAGGAAAAATAAGATGTTGCTTCCTCTGCTCCCCTGGTATTCCCGCCCCTGCGTCTTAATTTTAGCTCCCAATATTTCACCATATATAATTCAGTTATTGTTTCTCTAATTCAAACCCACTATCTAGTTCATCTAGACTAATGACAGCATCAGTTTTGATTTGGAACTGACCAAAATCCATAAATCTGATTAAATTAGGAAGATTCCGATTCAATGGGTTTGATTGAAACGGATTTTCAGAATTTTTTGTGCATAATTGCTGGACTTTGATCAGTCAGTTTATTGTTTATAGTTAACGTTTATCTTATCATGATCTGCATACAGATTCTCTAGGATTGCAAATAAAATCAAACGAATCCCCGTCCCTTTAAGGACTTGTCCGATTTTTGGATCTGCAGTCAGAGGTTCGAGTAATCAATGAAGCAAAATAAATGTTTTTATTGGTCTCTCTTAGTTGTTTCATTATCCATTATCCCATATATAATTTATTGAATGATATATTATCCAAATAAAGACTAAGAGAATTTTTCAAATCCACGGGTTATGTAGTCAGCAAATAAATACTCTGTGCCGAAATCACGGTGATTAGCAAAGACAAGCGGTAGAGCAAAAGAAGGATTTCCAGGAAAGATTCCTGATAGGTACATGTTCAGTGGTGAGCTCAGACAATCATCAATATTTAGCCACGTCTGTTTTGAAAGGACATTCCCATGTTATATAGAGGCCTGCACTAGACTTTTAGCTGCATGATAATGCTCCCCTTTATTTAAAAATAATTTGTTCAATTATAGAGTTAATATTACCATATAAATCCTTGTTCCTTTCTGTCCCTGTATACATAGTTAGTGTGTGTAAGGTCAGTGGTCAGTACTGTGGACGTAGATGTAATAAAGGGGTATTGATATGTTACAGGTATAACCCCATTAAGTATAACAATATTACCATTAAATCCTTGTTCCTTTCTGTCCCTGTTACATAGTTACTGTGTGTAAGGTCAGTGGTCGTACTGTGGACGGTAGGTGTATAAAGGGTTAATTGATATGTACAGGTTATAACCCTTTATAGTATAAACAATATTACCATATAAATCCTTGTCCTTTCTGTCCCTGTATACATAGTACTGTGTGTAAGGTCAGTGGTCAGTACTGTGGGCAGTAGTGTAATAAAGGGTTAATTGATATGTTACAGGTATAACCCTCTTATAGTATAAACAATATTACCATAAATCCTTGTTCCTTTCTGTCCCTGTATACATAGTTACTGTGTGTAAGGCAGTGGTCAGTACTGTGGACAGTAGATGTAATAAAGGGTTAATTGATATGTTACAGGTGTAACCCTCATTATAGTATAAACAATATTACCATATAAATCCTGTTCCTTTCTGTCTGTATACATAGTTACTGTGTGTAAGGTCAGTGGTCAGTACTGTGGACAGTAGATGTAATAAAGGGTTAATTGATATGTTACAGGTATAACCCTCATTTAGTAAAAACAATATTAATATAAATCCTTGTCCTTTCTGTCCTGTATACATAGTTACTGTGTGTAAGGTCATGGTCAGTACTGTGGACGGTAGGTGTAATAAAGGGTTAATGATATGTACAGGTATAACCCTCATTATAGTATAAACAATATTACCATATAAATCCTTGTTCCTTTCTGTCCCTGTATACATAGTTACTGTGTGTAAGGTCAGTGGTCAGTACTGTGGACAGTATATGTAATAAAGGGGTTAATTGATATGTTACAGGTGTAAACCCTCATTATAGTATAAAACAATATTACCATATAAATCCTTGTTCTTTCTGTCCCTGTATACATAGTTACTGTGTGTAAGGTCAGTGGTCAGTACTGTGACGAGTAGATGTAATAAAGGGTTAATTGATATGTTACAGGTAAACCCTCATTTTAGTATAAACAATATTACCATATAAATCCTGTTCTTCTGTCCCTGTATACATAGTTATGTGTGTAAGGTCAGTGGTCAGTACTGTGGACAGTAGGTGAATAAAGGGTTATTGATATGTTACGGTATAACCCTCATTATAGTTAACAATATTACCATATAAATCTGTTCTTTCTGTCCCTGTATACATAGTTACGTGTGGAAGGCCAGTGGTCAGTACTGTGGACAGTAGATGTAATAAAGGGTAATGATATGTTACAGGTATAACCTCATTATAGTATAAACAATATACCATATAAATCCTTGTTCCTTTCTGTCCTGTATACATAGTTACTGTGTGTAAGGTCAGTGGTCAGTACTGTGGACGTAGGTGAATAAAGGGTTAATGATATGTTACGGTATAACCCTCATTATAGTATAAACAATATCACCATATAAATCCTTGTTCCTTTCTGTCCCTGTATACATAGTTACTGTGTGTAAGGTCAGTGGTCAGTACTGTGGACAGTAGATGTAATAAAGGGTTAATTGATATGTTACAGGTATAACCCTCATTTTAGTATAAAACAATATACCATATAAATCCTTGTTCCTTTCTGTCCTGTATACATAGTTACTGTGTGTAAGGTCAGTGGTCAGTACTGTGGACAGTAGATGATGTAATAAAGGGGTAATTGATATGTACAGGTATAACCTCATTATAGTATAAACAATATTACCATATAAATCCTTGTTCCTTTCTGTCCCTGTATACATAGTTAATGTGTGTAAGGTCAGTGGTCAGTACTGGTGGACAGTAGGTGTAATAAAGGGTTAATGATATGTTACAGGTATAACCCTCATTATAGTATAAACAATATTACCATATAAATCCTTGTTCCTTTCTGTCCCTGTATACATAGTACTGTGTGTAAGGTCAGGGTCAGGACTGTGGACAGTAGATGTAATAAGGTATTGATATGTTACAGGTATAATCCTCATTATAGTATAAACAATATACCATATAAATCCTTGTTCCTTTTTGTCCTGTATACATAGTTACTGGTGGTAAGGTCAGTGGTCAGTACTGTGGATAGGATGTATAAGGGTTAATTGATATGTTACAGGTATAACCCTCATTATAGTATAAACAATATTACCATATAAATCCTTGTTCTTTCTGTCCTGTATATAGTACGTGTGTAAGGTCAGTGGTCAGTACTGTGGACAGTAGATGTAATAAAGGGTTAATTGATTAGTTACAGGATAACCCTCATTTAGTATAAACAATATACCATATAAATCCTTGTTCCTTTCGTCCTGTCTACATAGTTACAGTGTGTAGGTCCGGGTCAGTACTGTGGACAGTAGGTGTAATAAGGGGGAATTGATATGGACAGGTATAACCTCATTATAGTATAACACATTACCATATAAATCCTTGTTCCTTTCGTCCCTGAACATAGTTACTGTGTGTAAGGTCAGTGGTCAGTACTGTGGACAGTAGATGTAATAAGGGTTAATTGATAGTTACGGTATAACCTCATTAGTATAAACAATATTACCCTATAAATCCGTGTCCTTTCTGTCCCTGTATAATGTTACAGTGTGTAAGGTCAGTGGTCAGTACTGTGGACAGAGATGTAATAAAGGGGTTAATTGATAGTGACAGGTATAACCCTCATATAGTATAAACAAATTACCATATAACCTTGTTCCTTTCGTCCCTGATACATAGTTACTGTGTGTAAGGTCATGGTCAGTACTGGGGACAGTAGATGTAATAAAGGGTTAATTGATATGTTACAGGTATAACCCTCATATAGTAGAAACATATTAACCATATAAATCCTTGTTCCTTTCTGTCCCTGTATACATAGTTACTGTGTGTTAAGGACAGTGGTCAGTACTGTGGACAGATAGATATATTAAAGGGGTGGTTAATTGATATGTTACAGGTATAAACCCTCATTATAGTATAAACAATATTACCATATAATCCTTGCCTTTCTGTCCCTGTATACATAGTCATGTGTGTGAAGGTCAGTGGTCAGTACTGTGGACAGTAGATGTAATAAAGGGTGATTGATATGTTACAGGTATTAACCCTCTATTATAGTATAAACAAATTACCATATAAATCCTGGTTCCTTTCTGTCCTGGTTATACATAGTTACTGTGTGTTAAGGTCAGTGGTCAGTACTGTGGCAGTGAGATGTAATAAAGGTGGGTAATTGATATGGTACAGGTATAAACCTCATTATAGCTATAACAATATTACCATATAAATTCTTGTTCCTTTCTGTCCTGTATACAATAGTTACTGTGTGTAAGGTCAGTGGTCAGTACTTGGACCGTAGATGTAATAAAGGCGTTTAATTGATATGTTAATGTTACAGGTATAACCCTCATTATAGTATAAACAATATTACCATATAAATTCTTGTTCTTTTCTGTCCCTGTATACATAGTTAGTGTGTGTAAGATCAGTGGTCAGTACTGTGGACAGTAGATGTAATAAAGGTGTTAATTGATATGTTACAGGTATAACCCTCATTATAGTATAAACAATAATATTACCATATATCCTTGTTCCTTCTGTCCGTATACATGTTACGTGTGTAAGGTCAGTGGTCAGTACGTGGACAGTAGTTGTAATAAAGGTTAATTGATATGTTACAGGTATAACCCTCATTATAGTATAAACAATATTACCATATAAATCTGTTCCTTTCTGTCCCTGTTACATAGTTACTGTGTTAGGTCAGTGGTCAGTACTGTGGACAGAGGATGTACTAAAGGTTAATTGATATGTACAAACTTTCACTGGGTTTGGGACCTTATTGGACCTTGCCAAAGCTTTTTAATCTTCCCTTTGAACTACATTTTGCCGCATTCCCAATTTTATCACACACACAAGTAAGTATTGCTGAATTCCAATAGAGAAGGAAACCTTAGATGGTTATAGATTGCGGCACACAAGGAACTCTAGGATGTTTCCCCGGAATTTTGAAACTATCGTTCCAGATCCAAAGTCAACATACCCAATATATACGTAATATATATATATTATCTGATGTGAATTATGACATGTAATTGTAAGCGCTACGGAAGATGTTAGTGCTGTATAATGTGATTGGGGGGGGGCCTTTACCAAGGAACATCCTTGGAGAAGGAGCCCTGTTAGGCTGGGGAGCTGCGTATAAACATGGCCTCCGTGCTTCTTCTATGAGAAAAAGGGCAAACCGGAAACATTGATAACGGAGAAATCAATTTCGAACATAAATAAGCTGCCATATATTTTTTCTTTTTGCTGCTCTTTCCTTCAGACGCGCAGCCCTTACTGTCATTTTGCATTAGTGTGTGACCTTCATCGGATCGCAGAGAGGGACAAATCTGGAATTCAATCACCACTGAACAAATCGGCGCCCCCCGACAGTGAACAAACCCTGCTCTGTGACAATGATAAACATAACCCAGATATGAGAATATGAGCAGAGGCTGCATTGGCACGCAATAGGCCAACACCCTATTGGATCAGGATAAAGAAATCTAAGTAGCAAATATATGGCACAAACGACAGTAGGTTCGGTCTTGAAGCTGGCCTTTCCATGGGAAAGAAGAGGTAACTTCCGAGTCCATATCTCGTTATCGTGACAAGAATGTAAGAATAGAGAAAATAGGCAGTTGTGTCAGATTGTGAAACTAACATGGTACATGGCTGGTCACACAATACAATTTCAGGCAGTCGTTCGCCACTAACGAGAGGAATCCTTGGTCAAACAAAAGGAGCCGTAGTCAACAATTTGCGTAAGCCGACGAAGTTAAAGTTTATGATTCATCTCAGTCCGGGGTACTTCAGTGGTGGCCAATCCTTACATCTGTAGTGATGATAATAAACACATTACTGAGTGTATGATAATAAAAACACATTAATGTAGTTATGATTCAATAAAAACACTTACTGTAGGTTGGTGATAAACACATTACTGTTAGTTTATGGGTAATAATAAAACACATACTGTAGTTATGGTAATAAAACATACTGTGTTATGTAATAAACACCAGTCCTGTAGTTATGGTAATAAACACAGTTACTGTAGGTATGATAATAAACACATTACTGATGAGTTATGAAATAAACACATTACCGTAGTTATGGTAATAAACCAATTACCGTAGTTATGGTAATAAAACTCTATATTACACCTATGTAGTTATAATAATAACACATTACTGTAGTTTTATGATGATAAAACCAACCATAACTAGTTGATAATAAACACATTACTGTAGTTATGATTGACTAAACACATTACTGTAGTTATAATAATAACACATTCCTGTAGTATGATAATAAACACATACTGAGTATGATAATAAAACACATTACTGTAGTTATGAAATAAACACATTACCGTAGTTATAAATCAAACACATTACGTAGTTATAATAAACACATTACCGTAGTTATAATAAAAAAACATTACTGTAGTTATAATAAAACATTACCGTATTAGTTATAATACTAAAAACACATTACGTAGTTATGATAATAAAAACAACATTACTGTATAGTTATAATAATAAACACTACTGTAGTTATGTAAATTAAACACATTACTGTAGTGATAACTAATATAAAACACATTACTGTAGTTAAATAATAAACCAACATTTACTGTAGTTATGATAATACACACATACGTAGTTAATACTAAAACATTACCGTAGTTATACTAAACACATTACTGTAGTTATGATTGACAACACTTACTTGAAGTTATGATAATAACCACATTACGGTAGTTATAATTAATAAACAAATTACGTAGTTATGATAATAATAAACACATTACGTAGTGATGATAATAAAAAAACACATTACTGTAGGTATGGAATAAAACACTACATTACGGTAGGTTAGTTTAATAAATAAAAACTTACCGTAAGTTTGTAATAAAACACATTACATGTAGTTATGAAATAAACACAATTACCGTAAGTTATAATAATAAAACAACATTACCGTAGTTATATAATAAACACATTACGTAGTTATAATAATAAAGCATCTTACTGTAGTTATAATAAAAACATGACCGTCGGTTATAATAATAAAACATTACCGAGTTATAATAGAAACACATACTGTAGTTATGATAATAAACACAGTACTGTAGTTATACTAATAAAACACATTACTGTAGTTATAATAATAAACAAATTACTGTGTATGATAATAAAAACATTACCGTAGTTTAATAATAAACACATTACCGTAGGTTATAATAACACATTACCGTAGTAGTTATAATAATAAAACACATTACTGTAGTTATAATAATAAACCACCATTACTGTAGTTATGATATAAACACATTACTGAGGTTCTAATAATAAAACACATTACTGTAGTGATATATAAAACACATTATGTAGGATGATAATAAAACCACATTACGTAGTTATAATAATAAACACATACCGGTTATAATAAACAATTACTGTAGTGTTATGATGATAAAACACCATTTACGTAGTTATGATAATAAACACATTACGGTAGTTATTAATAATAAACACATTACCGAAGTTATGATAATAAAACACATTACCGTAGTTATGAAATAAACACATATGTTAGTTATGGTAATAAACAACATTATGAGTTATAAAATAATAAAATTACTGAGTTATGGTAATAAACACATTACGGTGTCTGAGAATACAACATTGTAGGTATGGTAATAAACACATTACAGAGTTATGATGATAAACAACATTAGTAGTAGATAATAAACACATTACCGTATTATGATAATAAACACATTACTGTAGTTATGCTAATAAACACATACTGAGAGTTATGTAATAAACACATTACTGTAGTTATGATAATAAACACATACTGTAGTTATGTGATAAAAACATAATAAGTTATAATAATAAACACATTACTGTAGTATGGTAATAAACACATTACTGTAGTTTATGAGATAAACACATTACTGTAGTTAGATAATCAAACACATTAGTGTAGTTATGGTACTAAACACGATTACTATAGTGATGATAATAAAACATTACTGTAGTTATGGTAATAAAACACATTACTGTAGTTATGATGATAAAACATTACTGTATGTTATTGATAAACACATTACCATTCGTAATGGTAATAAACACATTACGTAGTTATGAAATAAACACATTCTGTAGTAAGTAATAAAAACACAAATGACCGTCGTTATGATAATAACACATTACTGTAGTTATGATGATAAACACATTTACCGTTAGTAATGGTAATAACACATTACTGGTTATGATGAGAAACACATTACTTGTAGGTTATAACAATAATACATTACTGTGTTATGATAATAAAACACATTACTGTAGTTATGAGAATAAACACATTAAATGTGAGATGGTAATAAAACCATACTGGTAGTTATGACAATAAACACATTACCGTAGTTATGGTAATAAACACATACTTTAGTTATAATAATAAACACGGTTACTGTATGTATGAATAATACACACATTACTGTAGTTATAATAATAAACACAACTGTAGTATAATAATAACACATACCGTAGTTATGATAATACACAATTACCGTAGTTATGGTAATAAACACAGTACCGTAGGTATATAATAAACACATTACATAGTTATGGTAATAAAACACATTACTGTAGTTATGATGATAAACAAATTACTGAAGTTATGGTAAACACATTACTGTAGTTATGATAATAAACACATTAAGTACGTATGATATGAACATATTAATGTATTTATAGTAAAACAAACACATTAATTTAGTTATGATAGTCAACAAATTACTGTAGTTAAACTATTAGCACCCTATGACACAGTATGTTTCGGCACCTTTTGGATGAAACTTATCCACTAAAAATATAGTATCAACCCCTGGACATTTTCTGCATCTAAAGGCATGTCCACCCCCTAAAGCATACGATAGAACTCCAATGCCGTGATACCCTGATTTGTCCTGGGGTCGTTGAAGTGAGATATTGCTTCAATGTAAAGAGGTGACGTTAGCCACATAATAAATCACTTCTGGGTAAAAACATTGTAATTCAGCCAAAAAGTGAATTTGCATTTATAATATAGCTGTTCATAGAGAGAACGCTCAGGACTGTGTGTTCACTGATCTTGCAGATCCTGTCTGTCATCTTTCAAACATCTTTACTGGTGTACCCAGCTTAAATCTTATTCCTTGGACTGCCTGTGGATAATGTGATCATTATTATAAAAAGTAATATAGATTATATTATTGTCAAACTAGCAGAGTACCAGCATTGGCTGGTTTTTCTAAAGATCCAACCTGAACATTGCATCCAAAATCCAACAGACCTGGACCCGCAGCTTTCTAACCAAACCTGACCCATTCAAAATCACTGTGGGTTAGTGAGCCGCAAATCTGGTAAACTTTGGGGGGGGGGGGCAACACAATGGAAGATTCAGTATCACACCAACTTCCCTTTGACGTATATCGCATCAACTTCCCCTTAAAGCGCATCGCATCACCTTCCCTTTAACGTGTATTGTATCGACTTCCTCTTTGTTGTATTGCATCAACTTCCCCTTTAAAGTGTTCGCATCAACTTCCCCTTTAAGGCGTTATAGCATCAACTTCCCCTTTAAAGCATACTCACATCAACTTCCCCTTTAGCACTATGGCCAACTCCCCTTGATGCATCGCATCAACTTTTTTAGCACGTATGGCATCAAACTTCCCCTTTAGCGGCATCGCATCAACATCCCCTTAGATGTATCAAATCAACATCCCCTTTAGCACGTATCAATCAACATCCCCTTTAGCACGTATCGAAATCAACTTCCCCCTTAGCACGTATCGAATCAACTTCCCCTTTAACAATGGGGTACAACATCTCACAATAATTTTTTTTACTGCAATCAATCAAATTGAATTATTGAATGACAATGTCAAGAAAACACAATTTGTTTGCAAAATGACCCATGGAAAAGAAAGGAGAGTGAAAAGGTGTAACATGGCCTTTGTTTGTGGGGAAAAGAGACACAAGGTGTGAAGTGAAAGGAACCCCTTACAGTGCAGTTGTATTGCAGTGTGGCAGCTCCATCCCATTCACAGTCTTATTTTCTTACTTAAAGGACAACTCCACCCTCATAAGAACATCTTTAAGGAAAAAATGACCCTCTTTAAAATATGTTGATTTATCATATTTTGTCCAATGAATTCATTACTGTATGCCTGTTATGCTTCTGGAGCCTTTGGAAAACTGGGTAATTTAGATACCTGTGCTGAGCCTGTACTGAGCCTGGGCATGCTCAGAAGAGGCAGATAGGGGATTGACATTCAGTCATTGGCTGTGATATCAACTGTCAAATCCATAACTGACAATTGCTAACGAAGGAACCAGGAAGCAGAAATAGGGGAAACAGGACATTGAGCAGGACTCAGGTTAGACTTATATATTTCAGATTTCAAACTATTACAGTTTAGGGTTTGGGGGGGTTATTTACTGTATGTAATTTAGGGCTGGACTTGCCCTTTAAGAAAATGGGATTTATTATCTTGTGCTGTACAATATACATTTTCGACTGTGATCTCCATGAGTAACTGCCTGTCCAACCCCAGTACAAGAGAGTTATCTTGGATAGGTCAATTTACCTCTCAATCTTGACTCGGGCAAACCACAAGTGAGAGGAGGTAACGGAGGGTATGGTCACATAAAATTGTTACATCACATGGTCTTCTGTCCTTGTGATTGACAACTTATCTCCTATCACTAGACACACAGAACAAAATAAGTAATGCATTGTACTGCCTGAACAATCTGTGACATTGGATAACTTTAACTCGATTCACCACCAGATGGCAGCACACAGGCTAATTAACTTTAAAAATGTGGGGAAAAGGGAGTAAGGTAAAAGTTGTAAAGTAGCCTATGCTTTCCCCAGGTCCGTACATAAGTGTACCAAGTCTCATGAAAATTGGCCCAGCGTTTGTAAGTTTATCTGGAACATCAAACATATATTCACACATACATGAGTTTTAATACATAGATAAACCTATTGGTGTAGGTGTGTGTGTCCCAGCTGGGGATCCAATCAACGCTGACCTGCTATAAAGAGAAAATTGGGTAATTGTAGTTTTAATTATCTCTATTGAAATGATCTGTTGTTTAAGAACATGGCCATCCTTTAGGGAGGCCATTAGAAATGTCTATGGACATTCATGGGCCTGTAGATTTAATGACCAAGAACACCTTAGAACAAAGCCAATCTGACTATGTTACCATTTAAAGGATAAATAATACGATTCCCATTTCTTTATTAGTTTAAACATTGGCTTCTATCACAACCAACTACATCACAATAAGTATGGAATGGAGACCAAGCTTATTTAAGATCTATGGCATATGGATACACAGGGGGTATTCGCTAAAGAACAGGTACCCTACGGAGATAACCTCCTATGTAGTGTGAGACTGAGCAATATGCAGCACAGCACTGACTTACACACTGTACATGACTGCACTTATACCCAGGAAACAGGTAGTAACATATCAGTGGATAATACACAGGCATTATACACACACGGCCACAACAACATCACACACACATATTATATATATATATATACTGTATATGTAATTATAATATATTATGTGAAGAAATGCAATTATAGACAGACATATAATACAATCCCCACTCTCTAAAATAGATTTCTTATTTCAAGGAATTACATTTCAGGCACACGGCTTATCATAGAGAGATTCATAGTAAAATATGTAGAGATAGATGGTAGGTAGGTAGTAGATAGAGTATAGACAAACATATAGACAGATAATGGATGGATAGACAGATGGAGAGATAGAGTAGACACTTGAAAGACAGAGACTAAATGAATAGAGATAGATAGGCCGACCAATGGATTGATGGATAGATAGATAGATAGATAGATAGATGATAGATAGATAGATGATAGTTAGATAGATAGATAGATGATAAATAGATAGATAGATAGATAGATAGATAGATAGATGGATGGATAATGATAGATAGACGGACGGACAGACAGATAGATAGAGAGACAGAGATAGTATACATTAATAGAGATATATAGGCCAACAGGTGGATAGATAGATAGATGTTTAATAGATAGATAGATAGATGATAGATAGATAGATAGCAGAGTTAGATAGATGATAGATAGATAGATAGATAGATAGATATATAGATGATATAGATAATAGATAGATAGATAGATAGATAGATAGATAGATAGATAGATAGATAGATAGATAGATAGATAGATAGATAGATGATAGATAGACAGACAGGAATACAGACAGAAAGACAGATAGATAATAGATAGAGAGATAGATAGATAGATAGATGGATGGATAGATAGATAGATAGATATATAGACAGGAAGACAGACAGAAAGACAGATAGATAATAGATAGATAGATAGTATAGATAGATAGATGAGGAAGGAAAGAGATAGATAAAAAGAGAAAGAAGACGGAGAAGGAGAGAAGACAGAAAAGACAGATAGATAATAGATAGATAGATAGATAGATAGATAATAGATAGATATATAGACAGGGAGACAGACAGAAAAGACAGATAGATAAATAGATAGATAGATAGATAGATGGATAGATGACACAGATAGATAGATAGATAGATAGACAGACAGGAATACAGACAGAAGAAAGACAGATAGATAATAGATAGATAGATAGATAGATAGATACATAGATAGATAGATAGATAGATAGATAGATATATAGACAGGAAGACAGACAGAAAGACAGATAGATAATAGATAGATAGATAGATAGATAGATAGGACAGGGAGCGGGAGACAGACAGAAAGACAGATAGATAATAGATAGATAGATAGATACATAGATAGATAGATAGATAGATAGATAGATAGACAGGGAGACAGACAGAAAGACAGATAGATAATAGATAGATAGATAGATAGATAGATACATAGATAGATAGATAGATAGATAGATAGATAGATAGATGGATGGATAGATAGATGATAGATATATAGACAGGAAGACAGACAGAAAGACAGATAGATAATAGATAGATAGATAGATAGATAGATAGATGGATAGATACACAGATAGATAGACTATATTACTGATTAGGATATGGCCAGTGATACATAGATAGGAAAGTAAAGTAAGCAGTGCTCGGTGATACTATCTATGTACGGTTGCATGGTATCTATCACATGTATCTATGCAGTTGAAGGTAATGTTCTCTGTAGGATAATTAGTGAGCAGATGAAAGAGGATGAGGCTATGCAGGGGGTTCATTTAAAGACCCAGTGCCAAGCTGTAATTAGCCATAATGGCAGACTGGCAGTCATATTCCCTAGGATTGTTTTGTTTTTTGTAAAGAGAGAATTATAAAGAGACGGGGGTCGATATCCAAACGTTCACTTGATATATAAAAGTTAAACATCTAACGCTTTGTCCCCTTTGCAAATCAAGAAACAGACAATCTGACCTGTTTGTTTAATAGAGAGCATCTTGGAGAAAAGTCAGACAGGGGGCAATTGCCACCAAGCAGCTAATATTCGAGGCATCGAGCCAACGCTAGGTGGTTCAGTATTAGCAAATCACAGATGTGCAAGATGATTACGGTGTCACCGTCGTTACCCGGCCCAATGAGGATTTTTAACTCATGGAATTCCGGGATGGTTTCCAAGGAAACCAAAGTCTCTCCGCACTCGCCTGAAAAAAACAAAGCTTAACTTTCCCATTCTGAAAAGACTTTGCCTTATTATCCGGGTTGTTTGGTGAAATGAAGGACATAAAGGCTTTTTTTAAAGATGCAACATCCAAATTGAGGTTGCGAAACTGCAACTTTCCAAATCACCTACAAGACATTTCAAATGATATAAAACGATTTATATCTCATTATAAATAATAAAGTGGTAGTCTTACAATATTCCACACACTAGAGGCGATATTATAACACTGTCATCGGTAGAGCCATCTGAAAAGTTACTGGAACCAATCAGAAATGTGGTTTCAATGTCATATCTACACTAGCTCTTTAAAAGCTAAAAGATGATTGGTTGTAGATCATCTTACAGTTTAAAATCATGTTCAGGATTGGTTACCGCAGCTGAGATTAAGGGGCCTCTTTATTTTTAAATGCAAAAATGCTAGCTATGTGGTTGTTCCATTATTTCTGTTGGAATGTAAAATGCACAGACACAATATGAAAAATGAATATCAAGTTTTATAAATTTAAATACTATTTAATATGCGTAGGGACGGTCCAATCAAATTCTCGATTGCTACAACTGTTGCTTTTCTGGCCTGTGGGGGTTATAACTTGAAAGAAGTACCATCATTCTCCCTGGTGAGGTCAAATTAAGTTCCCTCCATTGAGATGAAAACCTATTTCACCATGGAATTATACATTGTTAACCACCAAGAACGTTCCTGAAATCAATGCATGTTTATCAATGTTGTCCAATACAATAACAGTTCATGGAAGATATACGGAGAAGCAACGTTCTAGCTTGAAGCTGTAGATAGATGATGACCTCACTGATGACATCAGGGACTTGGGTCTAAAGGTTATTAGGGCCCCAGTGTCTGGAAAGGTTTTGATTTTCTTAACAGTATTTTGAAGGGCACATTGCCCTGTCCCTGTTAATAGATATTGATTTGCCACAAGGAAAGGTATTTTGTCTGCTGTATACAGGAACAGGGACCACGGGCCTTGACTAGGGAATGTCTAACCTTAAAACAAAAAACTGGTCAATTGTCAGTTACCTGCCCCCAACCCCAACTGATATATTTTACACTTTATTACCTGCATTACTCACCAGATATTTTAGGATAATTATTGTCCCCATTCTGGCAGAGTAAGCTGGCCCCTCCCTCCATGCAGTCAATCAAGGCTGTGACAATACATCATATACAATGGTTGACTGCTGTTTCACCTGCTGCCTCCTCTGCACATGCTCCAGCACATAAAAAAGCTCATTGAGCAGAAGGAGGAGGCAGATACCTTTGCCAGAAAGGAATAGAACGTATCATTAAATATCTGGTTAGAAACGTGTATAAACTGGTAAATATAGCAGTTGGGGTTGCAGGCGGATAACTGACCAGTTTTGGGTGGACATGCCCTTTAAGGAACTTACAACTGTTCATAGAGCAGCCAGTGATAGTGATGTTCCTTAGGGCTAAAGGCAGGCAAGTGTGTGGGTGGAAAAATTCTCCTTATACGGCAACTGCTAAATTAGCCAAAAATAGTCCCTGCACTGGCAGACGAGGGTCTCTCCTGAATGGCTTCTCCCCAGCACCACTTCTAAACGGTAGGAACAAGATTGCACACTGACAGGACACTTTATACGGCCCTGAGGTAATGGGAAAGACTTTTAGGACACATCTGCATTTTGTTGGGTGAATAATTCAGGATGTTTTCCATGTGTTGAACACAGCTCTGAAATAACATGTCCACCTGATCTAGAAGGGTTAAGCTGGTCCTTAACTTATCATACTGTACACAGGCCAGTCTAATGCCATTGCTCTATAGAGATATCACATCTGGGTCCTTTACTGAGATTCCTCAATGGCCATTGAAAGTACATAATAAAGTGCTGGGAGTTGTAGTCCAAGAGCCAAGGGAGGATGCCAAGATATTTATTCCCACTAGATTAGTAACATGCACACGAACTAGTACAGTATTAGCACTGCTTTACTGCTTTCTCCATATGCACCCACCTTTGAATTAGATTGCACCTTGGTCTAGGTATAATATGCATTTTGTTACAAATATTACTACTTTGCACAAAGAACATCCTTACTAATAAACACATGCGTTCGTGGGTTGGCCGTGTATGGGCACTTTATTGGCCGAAACGGACGTTCGTTCGGGGATCTTGCCCGATCCGCTAGACGGATCTCCGAACGAGCGCCCGATTATCGGCTGAAATGGCTGTTCGTACACATCGTGCGTTGCGGCACTCAAGATCGCACGTGTGTACGAACCTTTAGGTTGCAGCTTTGTCTGTTACTTACATAGCTTCATACTTTGTTACATAGTTATTTGGGGTTAATCAATCAGTTCATGTCCCCCAGGACACAACCAATCACACATGATAGAGTCACCAGACGTAACCCTGAATATTCTCCCTTTCCAAAAACAAATCTATAAAGGTGTTTTTAAGGAAACGATCTACCATCCGGGATATCGTATGATTGTTGGGTGATCAACCAGCGATCAGGCAATTTTTTTTTTCATAAAACAAATTCCAAACAGGTTGAATTTTTTTCACCCATCATCCAAAACAATTGTATGACTGTGATTGTTGCATCTAGAGATGGGATCCGGGTCCGTCTCAGACCTGGATCCAACACGGAACCGAAACCTCGGTTCCGAAATCCAAATGTTCCGACCGAAACTGGACAGATCGTTCTGATTTCAGGGATATCGGATCCCATTTTCGATGATCATTGAACATTCAAGCTATTTTCGATAATCCTTGAAAATACCCTTGAACATTCAATAATCCTGGAAAATATGATTGGAAACTCGAAAACAACAGTTTGGCCATGTCTAGTTGCATCTATGGTTAACTACCTTTGAATGTGTTAAGTAGAGATGGGATCCCGGTTCCGACTCGGTTCCAAAATCCGAACGTTCCATTTGAAATTGAGCGGATCGTTTGGATTCCAGAACTTCGGAATGTATTTTTGAGAGTTACCAAATGTACCTAGAAAATAACCCCGAATGTTCGATTGGAATATCCGATTGGAAGATCGAAAGTAGTTTCCAATTGTATTTTCGAGGGTTATCGAATGGTCATGGTTATTTTCGGTAACCCACGAAAATATGTTCCGAACCCTCGAAAGTAAGTTCCGTTTTTGGATTTTCAGATCTTCTGGTTTTTCCCCGCGTTCCGTAAATCCGAAAACGGAGCGAAACTTCCGAGTTTTGGCCATCTGTAGTGTTAAGAGATTCAGTCAGACAGAGCATTCCACAACCTTACTGCCCTCACCAAGGTACCAGTGAGTAATATATAGTATCTAACACTGTATATACAGTATACACAGCCCTTCTTTAGGTTATTTACAATGGGCGTTGTAGTTCGATAGCATTGCGGCTTCTTCTTTTGGAAGTTCTGCATTCTATTTGTAATTCTTGGTGATCTTTCCCCCAGCCCTTCTCGTTGGCTCTAGCAATGGATATTACATTACATTTTACATTGCTATGCATGCTATCATTAGACATCAGTCTTTTTTTTTTAACCTTACCACAAGTAGCTATTTCTCTGTGTTTTATATGGGAGTCATAATAAATATGCATTAGAGTTTATCGGGAAATTCGAGTTCTTGGAGAATGGAGGTGGATCCTTTTGTCAAGTTACGAGTGGATAATTATATGTGAAATGAAGAACACTTTTATGATTATCCCGTTTCCCTTGATGAAATAGGAATCTGCATATGATTTGGAGCGTTCAGCCTCTGTCTTGGCATCTAAATTACCTGTTACTATTCAGCATGTTGCAGTGGTACCTACAGGAAATATTCCACTTGGGGCAAACATTTCTGCATTCAATTTAAATAAATATAAATATATTATTGTCCTGACCCACAGTGTCATGAATACTGGGTCATCCTGCTGTTCCATCTAGGACAAGATAATCAGAACATAGAGATGAATGAGATGGTCAGTTATACTGTAAGCTATCAGCACCCACTATCTGACAGTCTATTACATCCACAGACTGTCAGTCTCTGCTGGAGCTGAATTAACCATTTCCTATCGTGAGTGATAAACACAATGGTGTATTATGGGTGGCACAAATATGTTAGCAGGAACAGATCACAGCTTTCTGGGACCATAGGCCTGCTAGCACATAGTGCCTCCCCCTGAAGCATTCTCAAACGGTCATTCCAAACTTTAGAGAATCTTGGGTTATGAATGAAGTACTATAGGACTTTGGAAAACATTGTGACAGTACAAAATTCGAAAGTCACATGGCGATTAAAACATACTGAAAATAAACCATTACTGGAAACTACAATTCTTCCCAACCACCACTGTACCATTTTCTTTTGTTTCTTTAGATATTCAATCTAAACCATCTTACATTTCAGCTGTCAATCAAATGCCTTATTATCATAAACTCTTCTGCTGAGAGCAGTTTTCTGTAGTTGGAATGGTGACAGAGATTTGATAGTTGGTATGTTGTGTGCAGTTTTGACAGTTGGTATGTGGGAAATTCCCTCTCCCAGTGTTGCCTCACAGTGAATACAGAGCATGCTTGCCCATATTAAAAAGTCTAGTCAGATGGAAGGGGGAGTGGTTAAAAGAGGGAGGGGGGATACTGAGCCTGAGCAAAACAAGTACTGGACTGAAGGCAACACAAACTCCTCAGAGTAATTGCTATTTACACATATTGATTTATAGATTTTATATAGATCTTATATAGATGAGCCTTATTCTGTGAGAGGCAAGGGTCCTTATTACTGAAATCTTTTATTCTCCTTCGTAAGGGAATCCTATACTTCTCTGTGGACCCCTTCTCTGTTTATCTTGTGGTATGTTCCATTCTGTTTTTTTAATGATTAATCGGTGTAACCTCTCTGTGCGATGTGACTGATGGAGATATTACTTATTGCTAACCCAGTGTGGAAAAATGCAAAATAGCAACATCACCATAAAGATATCATCTAGTTAGATGGAACACTGCTTCATTGACAGTGTTTATGGGACTCCCTGGCTCCGGATGGTTTAGCTTAATGTCTACGAGACAGTGAAATAAGGGGATGGGATTAGCAATTAAACATTGTGGGATTTTTACTTTGCTACATCGAGTAGCCCTTAGATGATAAAAGAAAGAAAGAAATAAGGTTACATAAGAGTTTTTCAACGATATAGCCAATTATAACAGGAAATAACGGAGATTTGATGAGCTCCAGGGTCTTGGAGGTTCAGTTTATGGTAACTGTATCCTGGTGAGATCCTTTCCATTAGTCCAAAAGTCAAATATTTTGCTTTCAATCAACCAAAAGTGATAAATATTGACAAAAGAATCAATTAAACTTTGACTGATCAGGCCAGAAATCGCCACTGATTATATCTAAGGACAACCACATTCGGTTAATTTTTTTCTTTAAAGTTGATTGAAATGTAGAGCACATTAGAGATAAGTCAAAAGTATGGGGCTTTCTTTGAAGGGTATTTTCACCGAACTTGACCTACCCCCCCGCACTGCATGCCAGGTACAGCGATCAGCTGTTTTGAAAATACTGCCGGTCCGGTCTCCTATGCACTGCACGCTCAGTCATACAAGTTGTCGAAAGCGGCTACTTTAACCACGGCCAACAGTGATTTGTTCCAGGCCGATCACACGCTAATGGAGAACAGTTGGATATTAATCATCTGCTGGTGTGTACCCAGCTTTACTAGTCCATGGTCTAATGTTTGAACATTAGACCATGGACTAGTAGGGGCGCTCCTTTGCACATCATCGATGATCCGACCTGGTGGATAATCAATGATACCGACTGAATGGAAGTTGTGGGCCCATACGCTTACTGCTAGTCAACTGAAACGGTCGTTCATACACATCTAGTGTCACGGGTCAGGTCCCTGTAATCGCACGTGTGTACAGAACTTGGGAGCTTTCCTGCAATCTACAAACCGCCTAGCCTGTTCTTTTATCAGACAGACTGGAACGTCTCAAGGAAAGAACCGCTGCATGTAAAATGGGATCTTTACACAATAGACATCTATGGATGAACGTTTTATGGTGGCCATACATGCGATTGGATTTCTGAAGAAGAATTGCTCCAAGTTCCCTATCTTGAGCTTCTGATCTTTCGTCCAATTTTCCCTTGATTTCCTCCTGGCCAAACATTCATTTTTCTAATAAACAACTTGATATTGTCGATTGGAAAAATGGTTGTTGGTTTAATATTATAATTTAATATTATGTACTATATTTACTATTTTGTAAAATGAGACATTTTAACCAAACCCTAAATAATCCCCCATAACAGTCCCTAACTACATACAATAGGGAATTTAGATGAAGTTCAGTTGCATGTTCACCCACAAATGGAATAGTGACCATTCCCTAGATAGCAGCCTGTATTGATAAGTTCTCGGAGAAAGTGTCTGGGGGATTTTCTTAGTCCTCAGTGGAAGCTGTAAACATTGTTTCCTGTTTCGTCTGAGAACATTGCCCTAGACATTCTTATTGACGTGTAGTTAAATTGTTGTGACAATTTATAGTTAGAATTCACCTGAAAGTACAACATGTGCCGGAGGTGAAATAAAAATCACCAGAGTTTGGACAAACAAAAAAATAAAACCCTTCAAAAATATTTTCAGTGATTGGAGGTCTAATCACTTCTCACTGATTACATTGTGTCGGCATTGATCTGTGCAAATCACCATCCAGACAGGCTGTCATTAGTTTAACATTTTCTATTTACCTCAAGGGAAAACACAGAGAATAAAACTTCCAGAGCTGTATTTATATCTTGTGCTGCCGTAGGGCGTAGAATGACTTCCAATACCCCTCGGGCACGGGACATACAAACTCTGTTTAATTTCAGTATTGCATAAATGTATGTGGAATTCTAGTTTATGTCCCTCCCCTGAGGTCCTCTGGTTTATGCTCCTCCTCCGAGGTACCCTGGTTCATGTCTGCTCATCTCCCTGAGCTCAACTTTTTTACTTATTTTATATTTTATTATCTAAAAGAATAGATGTAAATGTACTGTACTAGCCATTCTTTGTCATGTTTATAAAGCATAGGTAAATGATCTATTATTTACAGGGGCATATCTATAAAGGTGGAGTATCATAAATTCATACAATTGCAATCAATTACGGTCCCGCTCGTACAATTAAGATTGTGATCATAGATCTATAACCGCAATGGTAATTTTCTGATCGCCTTTACAATGCCATTGTGGTTCACTAGTAACCATTGGGATTGTATGCCTGCATGTAATTTTATGGTGCCACCTGCCTGTCAATGGACTGGTAATACTGAGGCAGACACATTTTCCAAACAATTTAATCCTTCACCAATTCCCTGTTTTAATATTGATTTGAACCAGAATCCTATTCAAGTTACATATAAACCTTGGGATTTCCCAAGCACCTTTGCTTTGGCACGTCCGACCAGTCGGGCAGGATGTAGGATTGTCAGTTGTGGCAAATGTAGCCGCGGCTGACAGTTTGCCACAACTGAGCATGTGGTGCAAAGATGACCACATAATTGCTTGTGGTTTTACGATGGATCCGAACAATCAGACATCAGTTGCGGGCCGCAACAAAGAACCATTAAATATTTTGGTCCAATCGTCCGAAACACTGAAATTTTGTTTCGTTGGGCTGAAATATTGGATAATGTGAACCCAGCTTACACACATCTGGCGCTGAATGGCTGTCTGCTTTGGCCAACAATCGTCAGTGTGTGGCGGATTGCATTAGCGCTGTACATTGATCTGGAAGGAAAGATCTCAAATGACGATAACAGAAGGCCACCACGATTGTTGGTCGATGTGAACAAGATGCTCAATGGGCATCTTGGCTGACACAACCGTACCTGTGTAAAAGCTTAAGGCCAAATTTAAAGATTTAAAAGACCCACACTTGACTGTCACAATCAGAGCCCCATGCTGGAGATAAGTGTCTCTGTCTTCTAAAGTGGACTTTTGCAAATGTATTTTTAATGCTGCTGCCTATTAATAGAACCCCCTGCAGTCTTCTTGCCATTACATTGCACATTATTTCTGCCTTTATGTTTCCTTACTTCAATCCCCCCCCTCCTTTTCCTGTTCAGTAATTCTTTTCTTTTTCCCGTCGATTTATTGATGAGGATAATTGGTGAGAATAAACTCACATCAGGTACCGCGTGGACTTTCAAGGCTTTGGTCTCTCAAAACTGTTTTGCTCTTTTAAGACATTTGAAATTCCCTTTGGACTCATTAACTGAAGCTGTGAAGAGACCGATTCTTACAGTGTCAATACGCTAAGTAGAAAGTAAGCAGTGAAACGCGTAGGGTAAGCAAGGAAAATCTACAGGCCCAAGTCTAAAGATTACCTTAGTGTGATAACCAACGTCTGCAATGTGGCAGTGCTGCAAACCGGGGATGACGTATCGGTTTAGCTAAGCTTCATAAGAGATTGTGACCTCATTCTGTGAATATGGACAGGAAGCCTTTAATTTTAAGATTGCGGATTAAGGATGCCAACTTAAGCAAGAACTATGCGCCTTGCTACTCATTATACTTTGTTTACATGAACTGAAGTCTCCCGTTGTTCAAATTGCATTGGGCATTGTGATTAAACATTTAATGTTTGAAAAAAAAAGAAAAGTACAAAATGTATAACTAAAGCTTAGTCCCCCAGGACTATATACTCTATATCTTGCCCAAGCACCATGTATCACTGTTATTTGTTATATCCGACCAAGAGAAATTTTACCAGCAATGTTTTTCCCTCTAGCAAGAGGCTCCTTCAGTGCAGAGTACGTTTTTCCTCCAGAAATGTGTAATTAATTGCTAAAAAGGGGGAGGGAGAGTAAAAAAAGGTTTTGTACTAGGCAAGGTTTAAAAAAATAGGCAGCAAAGGAAGAAGGAAAAGCGTCAGATAAAAGATTAATCAGGAATCGAAACAAAAAATGACAAATATAAGTATGTACGTTAAGTAGCTGGGATCCCCATTGCTACATTCCTCCAGTTCAGTACTTTTTCTAATGCTCAGTATCCCCTCATGCTCTTCTTAACCCCTCCTTTAATCGGCCATGACTTTTTGTGAGGTCAAGCATGCTCTGTGAGCCAGAACTGGGAGAAGGATTTCTCCACCATGCAATTTACACATATGAACTGTCACTCTTTCAGCTACAGCAAAACACCACTCAGCAGAAGAGCTTATGACAATAGGACTTGAATTACAGCTGAAATGTAAAAAAACATATTGGATATATAGTATAGATGCCCTTAGGGCTAGGCCCCACTAGGCAGTGCGCAAGAATAGTGTGACACAGCAAAATCGCATTGTTAACACAGCGCACACCAAAATAGCCTAGTGGGGCCTAAAAGAGTAGAAAGGTTTTTGCAGAGCTAAGAGACCACTGGGGCACCAATGTTTGGTTAGGTTTCTAGGAGAGTCAAGTAGAAAGGCGAGTTAAATTAAGAGAATTCAGGAGAGGATTTAGTTGCTAGATGGGAAAATTCAGAATGTGGTTCAGCGGGAAGTGGAGTCCGGTGCTAAATTCAAACTAAGTGGATTTGCTGGATAAACTTGAAGGCCAAGCAGGTTGAAGCAAAGGAGCAACATAATTCACCCAAGAGACTAGGATATGAAAGTTGACATAGACTGATTAGATGGACTATTGTTTGTTTTCAACCACAGTTAACTATGAACCAGGACAAGAGCTACAAGTGGAAAAGCAAAAGAAGAAATTGATGTGGTTGGATGGGACGAAGAAGGGGGAAGTTCCCAGGGAATGGAATTGGATAAATTACTGAGCTGTAGTTTCTACTGTTCTTCAGGACATTGACTACTGAGTATGTTGTGCAGTGGCAACAAATATTACTAATTTTTCATGCCAATTCCAACCGTCCTGGCAAACAGGAGAGAGTTATGGGTACGATATGACAGGCAGTGGGAAGATATTTTTTGCACATATCTACAAAGCACCGAACAGTGACATTGATGGAGAGAAACTGTGACATTGAGATTGCTCATTTCCCACCGAAGATACAAAATGATCTATCACCTAATTAATTTGTTCCTGTGATCACATTAAAATCTACTCACTAAGACCGAGGAGTGAAGGACGAGAGAGGAAGCAAATCAAATTTAGATTTTGTATAATTCTTCAACAGCCTGACTTATTTTGGTTGAGAACCTTGAAGGAAGGCTGCTCGCCTGAAATGCCCTATACTGTTCATTTAGAAAAGATCATTCTGTCCCAAGTCCTGGAAATGAAAGATTTTAAGAGAAAGCCGAGATATGTGTTCTTAGCCTCTGTCTATATCTGCAATGTTTTAGTTTTTATTACTTTAGGTTTGTAGCATAATCCTGCCTTAATCCGTCCACCAGTAAATGGGACCTTCCCTTCCTCTGAGACTTTATTCCACTGAAGATTTCTAAACGTCCCTTACACTCAGAGGACATTTGGAAAGAAATAATCAATGGAACTTGAGGACAACGATCGATATTGTATAAGGGACAGCAAGCTTCCTATTAGGAACTATAAAAATAAAAGGCTAAGAGGTTGATGGAAACAAAGAAAAAGGTTCAATGCCCAGGTGGAGAGATGCGAGCTGTAATACATTTTATAAACATGAAGAACTTATATCATTTAGATTTTCCTTTTAGCCATCTTAAAGGACAAGCAAAGGCTAAAAAGAACTTTTGTTGAGTTAACTCCCTACCCATCCAGATAAAAAAACACTATATACTTACAGTTCTATAAGCCTTTTACTTACGTTAAGTTTGTATTCTTCTTTAGTTAAGTAGAAGTTGTTGATTAGTAAATGCATGTTTAGTTTTCTGCCTTCACTTTTCCTTTAACTAGTATTGTGATTTTATTAACTTTGCAAAAATAATTTCCAATGCACTGCTGTGGTCCACGGTACGGTGCCATTCCTAAGGTTCGTACACATGTGTGATCGCGGTTGTGTATGAACATGTGTTCTTTCCAGGATGCTGACTTAATTTACATGTCCATAACAGTAATTTCTACCTATGGTTGTTTGGTGATTCAAACATGCTCAGATTTCTACTGAGCAGCTGATCACCCAGTGGGCCAGTCAAGGGGCAAGATCATTTTGGACACTTATAAAGGTCCTGCATATAGGAAGTCATCAGTACACCAGAAGCAAATAATTATCTAATAATCAGTGGATTGCTAGTAATTGCAATGAGAAAGCCCTCTTTTTTTTGTATTTGCCCCGAACCTTCCATTTAATCCAAATCCTGCACAGCTGAGAAACTGTGAGTCCCCCCTATCTTTAGTGTGGATCTTTTCTGGACTCTCTTTACTACACTGTAATGAACTATACAGTAGAGCACATTTAAATGTCAGTTTACATGTTTGCTGGAGCTTGAAATGTGAGAAACCAGACACCAGGCCAAAAATAGCCGATCCTGTTTTAATAATAACCTGTCACAGCCATAGAAACACATGCATATGAACTGTAGGAATGTTTAAAGAAGAGAATATTGAAAATACACAGAAGTGGCCTTCAATGGCTGTCATTTAAAGGGGTGAGTACATTAAGAATTCTGTTCTAGCCAGTAGGTCTCCAATATCTGCAGCATGTTTCTGTGGTGTTCAAGTTATCTGTTATAAATACCCTGGAATGTGTTCCAATCAGCATATAACAGAAAGGTGCCAGGGACCTCCTGAATGCTAGGTGTTGGTTGCATTGTAGCTAAAACTGCCCAGTAAAAGGCATCAAAATAGCATTTCACATGGCAGACAATTGGTGTTGAAACCCCACCACACACCTCTATTTAGGATTGGTTTCTTTATTTTGATGTAGATGGCCTCCTTGACACCTCTTTTGAACTAGCCATGTTCTTTGGCCAAGATGTTGATCTTACAAGCATATGCAAATGTGCAATATGTTCTTTTAAAATATTTATCTAGCCTTATCCTTTAAACTGATTTCCAGAATCCCACTACATGGGATGATTTTTGCATTTGATCGATCAGTTCATTCAATCATTTCTAGCAAATTGAGCCAAAATGTCTGGTTTTTTTTTTTTTGCACTTAATGCACTAATTGTCCTCCATAAGGGTATTAAATCGACTGAACTTTGGTTGATCAGGGTGAAAAGTTTCCATCAATAGTAAGCCTTACAAGAAATTCTTGTTAAATTAACAAGCATCAACTTTTTTCACTCCTTCAAACACCCCATACTTTCAAAGCTCTTAGATGAAATACTTACCTAGTAGGTAGCCTCTACCTCCTGATTTCTTCCTGGTAGCAGCAGTAGTCATAACTGCTGCTCTTTCCTGAGCCTCCACCTCTGCACATGTGCCAGCTCAAAAGAGCTTTTAAAGAAAAGGAGGAGGCGTCAACTTATACTGGAGTGAAACAGTGGGCTCCTACCAGGTGGTACCTCTTCTGTTGGCCATAAACATAGGCATAGTAATGACTGGCATGCGTTTTCTCTTTGTGTGTGGTGTCCAATGATGAAAATGGAATCGTCTTGTTCTCGCTATCGAACATTTTGGGTGTATGGCCTCCTTAAAGCTATTGCAGTTTGGGGTGTAATTTTTTATTCCGGCGGACAGACGCGCCCTTTAATTATATATTTCTTATATACAATAAAAGGAAGGATATATTATAAATATACTAATATTTCACATTGGGTGATATTTAACCTAAATTGCCCCTTAAGGGCTCTACCCTAACCTGAATTCTTCATTTATCCTTCCACAAAAACACATTTATCCCATTAAAATCCTTTGATCCTGTAAAGGAATCAGGAAATGTAATCAAGGAAACATTCTAGTGAATTGATCATCATTCTGGAACGGGTATGAATATCCTACTAGACTTATCAAAGATTCCGTCTGATTTAATGAAATTATTTTTTCTGGAAGAGAAATCTGCTCTTTAGTAATTACTGTACGTGGTACGGAGTTTCAGTTATTTTTATATATGCAGATAAATCACGTTACATTGATTTAATTTTTTTTAATTTTATATGTAGATTTGTAGGGAAAGTTAACCCCTTGCTTGTATGGAAAGCTTTAATAAAGAAATTATACTTTTATGGCCCTGTGGTTTACTGAGCATGCCTAGAACCTCTGTGTTAGCCTTGAGCTAAAATGTAACATCCCAAATAACATGCTACATATCTAGAAATCCTGTTTTGTAGTTGTGTACATCTGTAGATGTAGGATATAGTCAACAATGCACCCCCTACCCAAAAATATAACAATATTAGAGGTCACTAGAGATGGACAAACTTCCTAAAGTTCAGTTCGTTTTTGAACTTCAGTAAAAGCCCGATAGTTTGAAAACACACCCATTAAAGTCAATGAGGAATAATAGCTCAAAAAGTTCTGATAAAATCCAGTAAAATAGCAATGGTAACTTACTGTACATGGCTCTGGACATTCAAACATAACGTACCGAGGTCCAGGGCAGGAGCGCTCGCTGATGTGCCTTTAAGTTCAGGGATTGACGTTCCAGCGTGCAGGTCCCTCCTCCAAGAAAAGGCCTCAGCAAGCCCCATGATACTATCAGAAGAGACGATGCAGGGAAGTGGACCGCTCTGTAACTCAGGAAGAAGCCCCACAGGAAAGTGTAAAATCACGATTTGTTAGAGATCCACAGCATACAAGTGCCACAGCAAATATTTAATACAGGAGTAGCAATAACCAGAGTCTTACGCGTTTCACGGCCTCATGGCCGCTTCATCAGAGACCATCAGAGACCAGACCCTTACCTGCTGTGGATCTCTAATAACCTACTAACCTAATTCTACCTCCCAATATAATTTCTATGAAGAGTGCTAGCACGAACAAAACTTCTGCCAGGCTTGCTGGGTGCTTCAGCACTATCTTTAATACAGGAAGGTCCAGGACACTAACCCGGCAGATGAAAATTGTATCTGCTGTAGCTGCTCCACTAAACAATATTGGGAGGTTGGAATTATCAATCCTACCTCCCTTCCTTCCAGTATTGTTGTCCTTTAACTAGAAAATACATGTTTTTTATTCTAAGAGTTTTCCTTTTGGACAAATATCTCTGTTCTTACAGGAATCAATGTGATATTGGGGATCATCCATGTCATCTTCTAGGCTTTTGGGTCTTTGCAAATATGATTTTAGAGAGATTATATCTATTGCAAAGGGCCTGTACATGAAACCTGTAGGGTACTATAGGATAAATATCTAGTGTTGTGCATAATATATAAATAATAATAAATAATATGACCAATCCTAGCTTTGCATTTACACATTCCATCATTGTATAATAATCTGCTCTGTGGTTGCTATCTCCATTACCATTTAGTAGCCACTAATTTAAGTCTGTTCTGTGGTTTCAGTTTTTAATCTTTGCTTGTTAAGGTCTTGCCTTCTGCTTCTCACATTACATTGTGCAAGTGAGTCTTTGTTCTTTCTGAGCTACAACATAATCTGATTATGAATGATCAATCAACCTCTCAAAAAAGAAGAGACACCTGTGTATTTGAAAAAAGGTCTTGTCTCTGTGTTTAGCTTCATACACACGATGTGTTGAGCACTCGTTACGGTCGACAATTGTGCCGTGTGTGGGCGCTTTGTCGGCCGAAACAGATGTTCAATTGGTGCCTCAGTGCCCAATTCGCCACACATGGCATGATTGTGGGACGTAACAACCGCTCATCCACATTGTGTGTTGCGGGTTGGCACAATACAAAGTGGACACTAGTGTCGACTCCTGTAACTTGACTAAGGCCAGATGTAATGTATCTTTACCAGGGCAAGAATTCAAAGTGGATATGAGAGATAAGATTCTGCATGTGGAATATTTAGGGCAGCCATATTGTATTTTGTTGTTGGATGGCCCATTAATAAGTATCATCACTTAGAAAGTTGAGCTGGCCATACATGGACAGGTAGTTTATTGATCGAGAGCCTGATCAAGCAGGTTTTTTCCAATGAGAGGGCAGAGTTGGCAGTTGGGGTATGATGGACACATATAGTACATGTACTGCATCAAGCTGTGTAAATTGTGCCATGATTAATAGAAATCTGATGTGATGGCCGATACTTCAAACGATTGACGTCTATTGGTCGGGGAGTTACTGATATGTAGGTTTTGATTTTTTTGGCTCACAGGGTGGGGGAGGTTGTCTGGGCCCTTATGTGGGTGGTTGTTGAGTCGGAGGGTCCTCAGGGGGCCCTGACCCATATTCTGCAATGGGGGGGCCATAGGTTTGAGTATGATTAGCCTAAAGCTTACATGGAATCTTTCAGAATTCCTGTTCATGAACAACCAGTAGATCTTCAGATGTCTGAAAACTACATTATTCAGCATTTCCTTCCTGCAGAGTGTTTCCAGGGGAATGCTGGGAGTTGTAGTTTTCAAAACATCTAGCTATCTACTGGCTGCCTATCCTTGATGTACACTAAGTACCTTTTATGAATAACAGTAGGATTATCCTCTGCCATAAAGTGGACGTCATCTGCCAAGTTTAAATCGAGTTTGTTCTCTTTAAACTCGGCTGCACGGTTACCCAGGGCACGAACTGGTTCATGTAATTGACACATTGTCATTATATGGAGCTAATGTAATAAGGAACGTAGATATTCACAATACAAGGGGGTGAGCCTGACTATGGAGTAACGGACTCTGCCTATGTGTCTTAACTCTCGCCGGGGCCATTAAATCATATTACGGTTTAAGGTCTGAGCGCTTGAGCCATTAACCAGAAACTAAAAGGAGAGTCTGACAAATGGAGGGCGATTTAAGTGAATACGCTGCGATACATAATGTACTTTCCCTTCCCTTTATCTACATTTCCATGTCCCCTAACACTTGTTACGAGCATTAGTGCCCCCCGGTGACCGCGGTGAGATTTCCATCCTAATTCCATCGTTTGAAACTGGCTCCCAAGCTGCCAACGTCTGGCTACTGCTTGCAAATGATTTTAGGATAAATTGTTAGATGAGAGGTAATAAGTCTGGTAAACTGAGGCTGTAGCCCAGGAGTAATATTATGGAAATGGAAATATTATTTCTAGTTAGTAAAAGTCACCGACTGAAACGTGACCTAGACTGACATCTATAATTAATGGTTCGGTATTTAGCCAGGGGTGGGGACATCATTTTCTATTTTAAAGGGCATGTCCAGCATGTCCAGACTTACCTTCCTCTGACCTCGCAATAGTGACTTACCTGGCGGGCGTTCCTAAACACAGATATTCAGCTGATTGTTGCCGCCTCCTTTTAGAACTGTACAAGCTTGCACATGCTCTGATGGCCTGGTCAGCAAAAGTCATGTGCACCTGGAAACTTTTTTTTCCACATGTGCTAATTTTTGCTAGATTCACATAAATGTTTAGGCTGAGGCAACACTATGGCAGACGGAAATAGATGCGAAAAGTATGAACGGTGCGTGTTTCACATGATTTGCTGTCTGTGATGGGATCCGCGCAATCTTCCACAATCAGTGGAGCGAATTCTACAGGCAAAAAAATGTTGATTACAGTGCATGCAATGTGGCCAGCCACACAGACGTTCTATCGCAAACGGGAGAAATTGCGATAGTGTGGCCTAGCCCGAATTGTTGGCTTCGCTGATACACTAGGTAAACATTGCGAGTGGCATTTTACTAGCGGCAAAGAAAACAACAAAACGTCCCTACCCTTTAATAGGCTCATCTCATCTCTTAATAAATGCAATTAACAAGGCTCTATTGATTGCATTTAAACATCCATTCTGACTCAGCCTTAAATAAGTCATTTATTACCGATACATTTATTTTTTTTTCTTCAAATTGATTTTTAATTATTAGGACAATGTATATAAACCTTACAGGAGGAGAGCAGGAATTCAATGCAATGCATTCAGTCATTCTTTTAATATTCCTTTATTGTAGCAGGGACAGAAACCTGTATCATTAGGGGTTAAATGTCTGAATCATTAGAGGAAGTGAATGACCAAGGCAGGTTTTATTGCAGTGGTCAGTCGGTATTTATTGAACACATGTCTGTATCAGACAGGGAGCAGCGTATTTATACATACACTAACTCATCCGCTAACAGGGTTTTTACCGTGTCCCTTTAAAATCAAAGGTATGGGCTGATTGCCCAATCAATTCAGATGCGTGCTGCAAGGAATTCTGGGCAGTCAGGTGCATGCCCCAAGCTGATTAGTAATCTGTCATGGTGTTCTACTTAACGGGGAGGAGGTAGGGACCTTTGACTTGTGTTCACCTCCTAAATGGCTGAATATTTTCACTGGCAAGGATTCGCAAAGTCATTAGCT
Source organism: Hymenochirus boettgeri (assembly GCA_019447015.1). Taxonomy (NCBI): domain Eukaryota; kingdom Metazoa; phylum Chordata; class Amphibia; order Anura; family Pipidae; genus Hymenochirus; species Hymenochirus boettgeri. The sequence continues at coordinate 29,665,781 of CM033471.1, read as the reverse complement.
TTATGCTACTTAGCAAAAGCTCTGAGTTAAGCTGGGTACACACCATTTCACAGTCTGACCGATATTACCATGTGTCGGTCAGTTGGGCTCAAAAATTGGATGGTGTGCTGAACAGTCACCTGTTCGTCCCAATCGTACAAACGTTCCCTATGGACCGACCGCATGAACGGTCGCGGCGAACTGTTGGCCGAGGCTACTATTGCCATCATTCATCCTGGCTGACCCGCGACACACAAGTGTCTTTACTAAGACATTGCGCCTTAGCCAATCATAGGAGCGGATGCCGGTCGAACCCCTTCTGCTGTCTTCTGTGCATGGAAAAGGCACGGAAGACAGGGAACGAAGGTTGGTAAGTACATTTGGGGGGCAGCTTTGAGTTATATAAACGATGCAAGGTCAAGGTTAATGGCCATTTCCTGTAACATATAAAATTTTAGTTTGGGGGGTGGACATAACCTTTAATTCTTAAATGACCTTAAAGGATCCCATGACAAATCATTGGTTCTGTGCAAAAACCTTCCTTTACTTCCTGTTCATAAAACAGTACAATATTTCAGTGATTTGAGTTGTGACAGCGATGACATCATTAATCACCAATTACAACCGAGGACATCATTAAACACTGTTTATAAGGATATATTATTTCTTTAGGGTGTAAATTTTTTCCAAAAACAGTTGAAAAATTAATTCAACACGCCAAGGATTCCTTGTCTGATCCTGGTCTGTTAAATGGAATGTCTTTTCCCCTGAAATAAATTTCACATGTAAAACCCCCTTAAACAAGTCTTCATATTGTACCTGACGTTTCTTTTTCTTTCTCTCATCCATCTGGGTAGCAGCTGTCAGTCATGGCCAGCTTCCTGGGTCACATCCTCTATATTTAGGTAAGTGGTGGATATCTCTGAGCAGGAACGCTAAATTCACTGGTAAGTATTACAATCTTACAGGGCGATGCACCGAGAGGTGAAAGGCTCTTGAATGAAATTCATTTTTTTAAAATAATGTAAAATCAGTTATCGGGAATTTAACTCCACGCCAACGTTAGAGATGTTGCACTGGTGACTAGTCCTAGTCTTACATGTTAAATTTAGCGTAGCTCTTTAATACACAGAATAATGTACCGAGACAAAATATCAACCGTGCAGCCTTATTTATCAGACTAACCAATATCCAAACCTGCGCATTAAATGTAGGCACAGGTATGTCTGCGTGTACCAAACCGTAGCTAAATCCCCCCTTAGCTACATGTGCAAGGAGTGTGTTATGTTTCCTCCCCCTATAATAAACGCTATAAATGCTAGACTTTGAGTGTTCACTAGACTGTAAGCTCTTCAGGCCAGTGTCAGCAGCCAATGGATATAAAGCGCTGTGGGATATAAATAAACACATTGAATTACCAGGCTCGTTCCATATTACTGCCAAGCCACGTACTGGGACACATTGTCAAACTTGGGCTGTGATCCAATAATAATAATTAAAAAAAACCCACAAAGTATAGGGGGGAGGGGTCTCTACCTATGGTAACTTCATATTTACCCTGCACATGGTGATTTCCTAATAATATATAGAATTAATATTTATATTTATTTTGAATTAAAATGGAACTGATTGTTAAATTCCCCATAACCATTGGGGTGAACAATTATTCACCCCAATAACAGACTATTCAATGATGCTGCCCATATATTACCCCCATAGCAGATCCTTCTATTATGCACTCCCCTATATTACCCCATAACAGATCCTCCTATTTTGCAACCCCCTATATTCCCCCATAGCAGATCCTTCCATTAGGCACACCCTATATTCCCCCATAACAGATCCTTCCATAATGCTCCCCTTTATAGTCCCCCATTGCAGATCCTTCCATAATGCACCCCCTATATTACTCCATAACAGACCCTTCCATAATGCACCCCCTATATTACCCCATAGCAGATCCTTCCATTATACTCCCCCTATAGTCCCCCCATAGCAGATCCTTCCATTATACTCCCCCTATAGTCCCTCATAGCAGATCCTTCCATTATACTCCCCCTATAGAAAATCCTTCCATAATGCTCCCCTCTTTATTACCCCCATAGCAGATCCTTCCATCATACTCCCCCTATAGTCCCCCATAGCAGATCCTTCCATAATGCTCCCCCCTATTTTACCCCATAGCAGATCCTTCCATTATATTCCCCCTATAGTCCCCCC
>CM033471.1:29632062-29663501 GCA_019447015.1 Hymenochirus boettgeri | reverse complement strand
CAGATCCTTCCATTAGGCAACACCTATATTTCCCCATAACAGATCCTTCCATAATGCTCCCCTTTATAGTCCCCCATTGCAGATCCTTCCATAATGCACCCCCTATATTATCCATAACAGACCCTTCCATAATGCACCCCCTATATTACCCCATAGCAGATCCTTCCATTATACTCCCCTATAGTCCCCCCATAGCAGATCCTTCCATTATACTCCCCCTATAGTCCCTCATAGCAGATCCTTCCATTATACTCCCCCTATAGAAAATCCTTCCATAATGCTCCCCTCTTTATTACCCCCATAGCAGATCCTTCCATCATACTCCCCCTATAGTCCCCCATAGCAGATCCTTCCATAATGCTCCCCCCTATTTTACCCCATAGCAGATCCTTCCATTATATTCCCCCTATAGTCCCCCCATAGCAGAGCCTTCCATAATGGTCCCCCTATAGCAGATCCTTCCATTATATTCTCCCTATAGTACCCCCATAGCAGATCCTTCCATTATATTCCCCCTATAGTCCCCCCATAGCAGATCCTTCCAAAATGCTCCCCCCTATATATACCCCCATAGCAGATCCTTCCATTATACTCCCCCTATAGTACCCCCATAGCAGATCCTTCCAAAATGCTCCCCCTTATATTACCCCCATAGCAGATCCTTCCATTTTACTCCCCCTATAGTCCCCCCATAGCAGATCCTTCCATTATATTCCCCTATAGTCCCCCCATAGCAGATCCTTCCATAATGCTCCGTCTTATATTACCCCCATAGCAGATCCTTCCATTATATTCCCCCTATAGTCCCCCCAAAGCAGTTCCTTCCATTATATCCCCTATTAATCTTATATTACCCCCATAGCAGATCCTTCCATTATATTCCCCCTATAGTCCCCCCATAGCAGATCCTTCCATAATGCTCCCCCATGCTGTCCCACGTGGGCGCTCACCCCTCGGTCAGTTCTATCTGTTCCCCTTTCTAGCGAGTTGCTCCCCCCCGCCCAGGCAGGCAGAGGGAGTGGACTGGGGAGCAGAAGGAGAGGGAGGGAAGGAGGGAGGGAGCGCTGACTGCTGATGATCAGAGGCCGGTCCTGCTCACCGGGGCTTCTCCATGGACTTTCCCGGAGCCTCTGGTCGCTTATGCTGGGGTAGTGGACAGTGACAAGGGCTTCTACGGTAAGTAGCTTCCTCCCTTGTCCCTCTGGGAAGCATCACTGGCAGGGGAAGGAGCAGTGGGGCTGGGGATGGGAGAGTAACTGGCAGCCCCTTCATTGCCTGGAGGTCTAACCAGGACCAGCACTTCTAAGTGTCTGTGTGACTGGGCACTGCCAACTGGCACCCTCTGGCATCTAACTGGGGGGTTACTGGTGTTCAGTTGGAGACCTGTGTGTCCTGTACTGGGACAGGGAAGTAACTGGACAGAGCTGGGAATTTGGGGTCTTTCTGTTCCCTGGTCCTGGTTTAGATTGCAAGCTCTGGGGGTCAGTGGTGTCTGTCCTATTGCATAATAAAGCATTGCTGTTAAAGGGGTGAATATATTTATATAGATAAAACTACATGGTATGATGTGAAGGTATCTGTCTGCATATGGAAAGGGGAATGTATGGAGATTCTCTCAATAGGGCCAAGTGCACAGCAAGCTGGTATGGGGGGCATCGCCTGGTATTGGGTAACATCTGTACCAGGGCTCTGTGTCTGACCATACAGTTATCTGTATTTATATAAAAATGGCACCGGTACCCACAGAGAACTGGCAGGAAGTCTGTATCAGAGCCTTACTGGAAACCAGTCTGATTGCCAATTTAAAACTGGCAAAAACCGTCACGGTGTTATTTTGGGATTCACGCCCCTAGGTTGCGATCTATATTTAATCAGCGAGCGCTGCCTGACTCTGGGAATTGGAATTCAATATTGGGATTTTCATTTTATGGAATTATTTTGTTCTTCCTGGTCTGGTTACAGATCTACGAGACTCGATCGGTTAAAGTCATTTGAATTGATAATGTGAATCAGTAGCTCACTGTAAATTAATATCTATGGGGATCCCACATTAGAGAATGTGTTTGATTCAGACCAAACGTAAATGAAAGCTCCTTAGTCCAGTGCAACCAGGGCACGCTGGGAGTTATAGTTTATAAACATCTGGATTGCCAATGTTCTGTGTCTTTAACCTTATAGGATCTCATTACTGTTGGTTTATAATGGGGAAAATGTTGCATTCTGTTTATTTAAATGTATAATTTGCTTAGACTGTGTGCATTTGTATTAGCCTAATACCAAAAAGCAATATTTTGGTTTACCTTGGTGTGTGTAAATTGTCATGTAAAAAAAAAAAAGTTAAGCAAGCATAATGCATTTTTCATAAAATTTTGTCCGCTAGGGGTCACTGTTTTCAAGTAAAAATTTAATTCTGACTGATGATAAGCTGAATCCTCATTGTACTTAAATGAGCTACCCTAGACAGAATGTCACATTGTACCAAATACTCCAGTATGTAATACTGTACTATTGTGTTAGCTGCTATAATCCTACCATAGACATTGAATTATTAGTATGGAAATCATCCCTACCTAGGAGTGATTTATTCATGTTGCAAGCATAGGTGGAAATGTATATAAAGGTAATGCTAACCTAATGTCTACATTAGACCCACCTTGGCTGCATTCTGCTCTAAACTCTAAAAAGTCCCAATGGTTTTATTCCACCTGCTCTCAGATCCATTTATGCAAAGAAAGCAACGTTATTGTAAAATGCTGGTGGACTGAATATTTCTCTCGTTGCCAGTGCACCTATTTATTTATTTTCTTCGTGCATTTCTCTCTATATAATCTCCTCTAATGCAAGGTCTGCACGCTGTGTGCACTGTCCCCAGGAAGAAGCATGTATCTAGCGGTATCAGGGAACCTTGGTTAGATAAATGAAAGATTGGAGGCTGCATGTATCTGTCAGGCGGCGGCAACCAGCGCTTACTACTGACATTCTCTCTATCAGCAGCCAGGAGTAGGAGATTGGGTGAGAATTTGTAATTGGGTGTTCAGGGATCCCGAATGTAAACAGCTATACTACAATCTTTTCAGAACTAGGTGCAGCATCTTCAGAGAAAGTTTAAATGGAACCCCCATGTGTCAGTAGTCGGTAAATAAATATATTTAAACTTGTTTGTTTAAAAAGGAAGACCTGTAAAAAAGAAGACAAAACTAACATCCTTTCCTTAAAGGGGTTTTAAAAAAAATCACTGCAAACATATTTATTTACAAAGTAAAAAAAATCCCTGCAGTTACTGCCCCCACCCCTAAGGCATGCTCAGTGGAATTTACCTAGGAAGGGAAAGAGAAGAGAGTAGTTAAAAGTAATGCATTTTAAGGGGAAATGAACTACCCTCCATCCATGAATATACTGCACCCAGGGTAACGACCTACATATCACAAGGTGTGCTTACCTAAAGTCCTGCTTTGCCCCTCTTCTCTGCTTCATTGGCCCCGCCTCTAGGTAGGGGATGCGCTGCCTATGGCAGTTTAGTTCCCTAGGTTGGCCCTCACATCTGTTAAATGTGGATCTGAGTGGAGCAGAGAGGGGAAGCAGTATACCGAAAGGGAGTTTTTTCCTGCCAAGTTTAGTTCCCATTTAATTTCTAGTTTCTGGACTATAAGTTAAAAAAACAAAAAGGCTAAATGACTATTGCCTTAACATATACACTAAAACTGGACCCTGAAATAGACATCACCTGTTCCACAATGTCCAAGGAACCAGTAGTAGAGCTGACAACACTGACTCAACACTGATTCATTTAAACTTGCACGATAGTGTATGTGGCAGACATTTGGCCTTGGTGTAAAATTAGCACTTAGGCCAATCCTGCTGCATGAGAGGACACCTCTATATAAAGGGTATCTAGAGTGGAAAAAGAGTTATTAAAATTCTCCATTACTGGAAACTATAATTCTTCCCAACTATCACATTTTTTTTGTTGATCTGCCCCCTATTTATTTAGATATCTGATCTGAAACACATATTTTAGTTGTCATCTCTTTTATTGCTGCCTTATAATGATTACTGAGCATGTTTGACTTCACAGAAAGTCAGGTCAGATGGAAAGAGGAGGCGGTTAAATAGCATGTCCACCTATAGAAAGGAATTTCATACACAGGTTAAGTGCCCCCCCCAAACTACAGATCCGTTTTACTTACCTTCCCAAAAAGATGCCCAGAAACATACTTACACGACCAGGTCCCTCGCTTCTCTGCTGCTGACAGGCGCTCTGCTTCCTGGTAATTTTTTCAGTATGCATACCCTTTAATGCTACCTTTTATTACAACATTACAATAGTGTTGGAAAAGAAATTGTCAATAGAGCCTGCAGGGAAACCTAGAGATTTGTATAAAATATGGTAATAAAAATGAACAAAATGCAGGTTATCTCCATAAAAAAAACCCACTGTAACAAGAGAAATTATCACTTAGTATCATCATCTTTTTCATACCCCCTATTTAACATTCATAGTGGCTCTGCCAATCAGGACATTACGGTACACTAGAAAAACTTATTTCAGCAACATAAAACATTTAGACAGATTAAAGAGAAAATATGACTTTCAATCAACAAGCATTGCTACAGGCAAACTGTACTTAGCATTCATAAATTGTCCAACAGTCAGGGCTGAGTGCTTTTCTTTATAGTGCAGTCAGTGAGTGTTCTTGGCTTCTTTTAGTTGGCACTGTGGGAGTTAAATGATTTCCTATCCTACCCGCAGACCTGAATAGGGTCATTTAAAATTAAAGGGTATGTCCACCCCCTAAACAAAAATACTTATTGAAAACCCCCCAAAACCTAATCCTCCCATGGTCTTAACAGCTCAGTCCGGTCTCTAAATATACTTACCAACCCTTGTGCCATATCCGTGCACAGAAGCAAGCAGAAGAGTCCGGACCGGCAGCCGCTATAGTGATTGGCTGAGACGTGTTGTCTAGGTTTTGAGGTTTAGGGTTTTTTTGGGGGGGTGCGGGTGTTTCCTATCAGCAGATATTTTTGTTTAGGGGGTGGACATACCATTTAAATGACATACATGTACCAGAGGCAGAGAGGTCCAATTTATTAATCCTTCCTTCCAATTTCCATTTCGTAGAAAAGTGCCATCATGTAGAGTTTTTATCTGCCAGGTTAGTGTCCAGGACTTTTCTGTGTTAAAGATAGTGCTGAAGCAGTGAGGAAGCCTGGCAGAAGCAGTTTTCTTCATGATAATTTGTGATTTCTTGCTCTTTTCCTGGCTTTGCATTATGTTACATGAATGTGTAATATCATGTGCAATACTATGAGCCGGACAGGGGTCTTTTCAGTATTGGTGATTAGAAAGAAATGAGGGGCATACACTATTGGTTTACACATCTGGATACTTTAAACAGCCACTTTACATACCTCAGACCAAAGCAAAATGCTGATAGCAACAAGAAATGTGTCAGTGTTTATTGATCCGTCTGTGCCCTGCACTTTTAACCAAATAGGAGATTGTACTTACATTCTGACTTCACACATCAAAGGGTTTCCTTTCTTTGTTACTTTAAAATTTGACTTCCCCTTCAGTCAGCAACATATGTTCTCCAATGCCTGAGTCAGGAGAATTGTCAGTGACAACAACTGTGGGAGGAGCCTAAAGAAGCCAGTTACTGCATCAGTATAATTGTCCTTTAGTTAAAAACATGTTTTATTTGATGTATTAGTGAATGGAGCCTGGAAGTTACAAACACCAATATGGTTTATTTAGTGGTGAACAAGGTCCATTTGCACTTCTCCCATGAGATATACTTCATCTGTAAATAAATCTCTTTTCAGCACCACTCCATCTATGGAGTTCAGATTTTCTTCATTTTTTTAGTGTTTAGATGCAATCTCTAGTTTTCACCACTAGATGTCTTTGTGTGTCATCTGCTTATTTGTTCTTTCCCTTATTTGTGTGATGGTCTTGACACCCCCTATTCTTATCTATGCCTGGCACTTTCCCCCTTATATAGCAATGTTTAAATGTTTTTTTTTGATACTTAGTGCAAAGCTGTCAGAAATTGCAGATTTGAGAGAATGTCTTGTGCGCTGAATATGTATGATGAACTCAGTATGATATGTGTTTGAGTGGAGCTGCCTTAGATGTTCCCTGAGCCAAGACATTTTACATAGACGCAAATGCAGCCCCTATTTTTGTGTATATACATCAGCAAATACTCTCCCTTAAATGATTTCCTTTCTCTATGTTTATAAGCTGATTTGTGTTAAGTAGGAAAAGGGAAGTCGGGCAGGGTGGTGGAGTGGAATAAAGGGACAGATTTTCTCTCTTTACACCAGTTATTAGTTCACTTCTTGCTTAATCCCCTTTCTGTGTGTGTTTCCTTTAACACAGTAGTGGATCTCAGATACCTGCTGGTCTGTTTTTATTACTTACGGTTACTTTTCCATTGATCCTTATTAGACTCCGTTGCCAATAAGCTTATTATGTAGTCGGTAATATAGAGATAGATACACGTCTTCTAAATCCCATTCTTTCTATTGCGCTCATCCATTACAAAGCTAATATACTTCTTATCTCTCCTGAGTTTTCTGCAGCTTAAGCGCTGTCAAAGGGGAGCTACAGTGCAGAATTTGCAGATAACAATACTGTTATCATTTCCTAACTAAAGATACACCTATGTAAAGTCAGTAAAATATTCTTACTTAAAGCTATGCGCCTTGCGCTTCATCTAGGGAGAGAATTTTCGGAACTGTCTAATTACAATAGCTACCTCTCAGTGCTAAGGGGAGGAGGCGGTTTAAGGTTTAAAGGGAAAGTCATTTCAGAGCTTACTTAAGCTGGCGATATACAGGTATGTCAGATCGGATTTGTAACCTAGTGCAACAATCGGAAATTCGATGGAAAGAAACGCTCAAAATTACCCACCTTGAGCCACAGATCTTTCCACAGATTTCTTCTTGAAATCTGCAGGAGATGGGGACTGAAGTTGGGGTTGGCGTAAAATTTTCTGCCTGGCCCGATCTTTGTTTTTCCGATAAACCTGCTTAATATTGTTGAGCGGAAAATAATTATCGGTATTTTGAGGGATTTTCGATAGAAATTACCAAATCACTGTGTGTAGTCACATCTCTCAAAGATGACAGACAGAATCATCTTTGAAAGATTGGTACTGTGTGTACCCACCTTTTGATCGCTTGATATACTTACCTAAGGGCTAGTTCACACTAGAGCGCAGCGGAACTTCGCGTTTGCAGTTGCGTGCGTTGTTCCACTGCATTAATGCACAACTCATGCCATTATTTTCAATGGCAATGCTGTGTGTTAATGCACCAAAATGCTGCATTGGTGTCATTCATTTCTATGCGCACTGTAAAGTGCACCAAAACAAGCTCTAGTCTGAACGAGTATCAATCTCTGGTCCATTCTATCTCCACCCCCATCCTTAGTCCTAACCAATGGGTAACCACACTTTTTGAAGACCATTGGCCAGGCCCTGGACACAAGTAGGGGGTGCTGTTGGACCAGCGATCACAAGTATATCAAGCAATCTAAAGCATACCCTTTGGACCTAGCATTTCAGGTCCTCATCCTCTGTACTTTTAATGGGAGAAGGCAGTTTGCGGGTTGGTTACCCATTATTGAAAACATGCAGTGTCAAACTAGAAGAGAACATTGGCTGTATAGCAGGTGTTGCAGGTGATTTGACACTATCGCACCTTTACAGAGGATTCCTGCGCATCTATAATGGAACATGCAGATCCTTTGCACCAAAGAGATTAATGAATAATAAGCTACACGACTTCAAACAGCCCATCACATGCGAAGACCAAACAAGAGCCCGGATCATTAGCTAACTATTGACCTGGAGTTATCTGGCTGTTAAGCATCGATCCCAGAGTCCGTGTTTTCTGTAGGTTATTGTTGTTTTATTCATCGTTTGGCTCTGGAACGCGGCAGAATGGGGGGAAAGGAACGACTATTTCATTAGAAGAAAATACGGACCAAGCTTAGTAAATGCTCCCAGAAATTACAGTTTTCATTGGACCCTCTGGGACGTTATATAGATAGAGACTGTGATATTCTAGGCCAAACTGCCTTAATTAAGTCCCATGGATTGTGCGTTGCTCTGTGTTTTGGCAGGGGAATTGGATCACATGCTCCTTATTTATCTGGAGATTTCACAAGACCATAAACAGGGTTTTTATTCTGAAGAATTTAAAGCTGTACGGCTGTGCCATCTGTTCCATAGAGTGATACCAATAAATGCTACATATATTAAAGGAAATATGCCCTGTTTAGCTTTCTGTTATTTTGCCATAAATAGACAGTACCATATGAGGACCAATTTTATTGTGTTCACAGAACATTCCGTTTAATTGGTTTTTATTCAGGCATTGTGCTTGGGGAGCTGCCATTCTGCTTGATTCTGTTTGCTTGTTTCCACCTTCATGTTTCCTTTAAATTTACCAATGAATTCGGAAAAATTGGCCCTGTAACGAAACAAAAATTTCATTGGCGGAAAATTTGAAATTTAAAGGGGACATTTTCCTTTTTGCGGGAAAATTTGGTCGGAAGTCTTTTATACTTTAGGGTGAGGCCATACTAGAGCGGAAGGTAGCACATGCGTGTGTGTTTTCTACGTATTACCGTTGAATATTCGGGTATGGGAGCACATGGGAATCACACCAAAAATGGTAATCGATAAGCAGAACACAGTACAATGGACACAAGCAAACCTAGTGTGGCCAGACCAATTGCCCAACACTTGTGTGCGCTTATTGACACGAATCGCGTGTTAAATCGGATTGGTGCGGCCTAGCCTTGTAAAGACCAGACGATAATAATAAGCTGTTGGGGACTCCCATTGATGTCCCAGCAATGCTGTTTCTTATAGGTCCAGCCAGATGAATAACCAATAGGGAGCTTCCAAACGAATGATTGTCAGTTGGACATTCTTTAGCCACTTTCGGACAACTTACATCTGTAGGGGGCCTTAGGATGTAGGACCCTTTTAAATATAATCTCTGCTATAAGACACCTGTCCAGTGTTAAACATTTTTCAAAAACAGACATTTTAGCACCTTCTGGGTTTCCCTTTCTAAAGCAATGAAAGAATAATAAAGCATTAGGCTAAATATGAAGTTACTAAATCCTAATGCTTTACATACCAGCCTAAATGTAAACCAACCATGTTATATTGCCGCTCCTTGCTTCAGAAGTTGCACGCTTGGGCGGGGGGTCACCATCTGACTAGCTCATCTTCAGGGTTAATCAGCTTTAATGAGTAAAGCAAAGTAGCAGCCTGTGCATTTCTTGATTAAATAAAACCCTTAACCTCACTAAGTGTAGGTGATATAGCAATATTGAAGGTCACTGTCTGTGTTCAATGGGTGATTTCATTGTTCTTTGTTCAATGTTAGTACTTGCTCAGACAAATATATTATTTACTTTCTAAATACCCAATAGACATGTGTGTGCCCAGTGGGTAGAGAAGAGCTGCTGTAGAAGGGTAATAATAATGGGAGATTTATAGGGCAAGTTTAAAACAAAAGAACCTTATTTTCAAACATCTGAATGGCTACTGGTTGATTATCTCTGCTCGGAATCATGAATAACGAAACATTGAAAGCTGTTATTGGATGTTTTAGAATATACTTTCTATTCCAAGTTTTAAAACAATACAGCGAGCTGCTTCTCTGTATCTGCTGTAAGTGGTTAAACGCAAGACAATATAAATGGTCCTGTCAGCTCCGCCAAGACAGACAGTTGATGTTTGGATTTGATGGGAGACGAGCGCCCTCCTTACCGGAATCCCCGGGGAATTCTTGTCAGTGGGATACTTAGTCTAAAAGCTGTTTAGCTGATCAGTGCTGCTATGAGGGGAGATGCAGAGGTCCAGGGCTGGATGAAAATGTAAATCACAGGAAAATATAATGTAAACCTTCTCATTGAAATCTGTCCCTTAATGTTATCTGTTCCCTGGCAATTTTATACACCATATTTCTTTATGCAGCGATAGGTTGAGTCCATTATCCCTTCATGGCCGGAGAATGACATGTGTCCTTGAGTTGGTTAAGACCATTCAGCCAAGGTCAAGGACATCATTTTGGTTAAGGCATTGTACAAGGATTTGATTTTCCTCTAGAAAAGGTTAAATTCTATGAGATAATAGTATCAGGTTGGTACCATCTAGAGAGCAACTTAAAGGGTAACTGTGGTCTCCAATTTTTCCCAAACAAGTTAAGGTTATATAAAAAGCCTTCCTAGAAAGCAGGAAAAGTTTAGAAATATTACTTATTGCTTTAACACTCCTCCCCTTTTTTTAGCCATGTGACCAGCTTGTAGTCATGTGGCCAGTCTCTGTCTGTATAAATAGGCTCCCCTTCTCAACTGTCATTTTATTTTTTTTGCATGTCTGTGCAGGTACTTCCTGTTTTTCCCAGCATTAATTCTTAAGTGAGCATGCTCTGCTCCTTGGGAAGCAGGAAATTTTAAAACTCACAAAAATCACAGCCTGGGTTCATTTTAAATGAGAGACCACAGGCTTTTATTTAACCCTAAATAAATGCCCTTTAAGATCAGCCACTCTTACATTTTTAAATACTGGCACAGGATGGTTCTGGACAGACTGGAGTTCCCCTTATAGGGAACTATTTCTTTATAAATGATCAGCATATACACAGAGAGAAATTATGGGGTCCCTAATCACAGCATTGGCTAGGGCCCCATTTGGTAAAAACATTTCTAATAATCTATATATTAACTAATGTTACAGAACAATACTAAATCAGATGTCAGAGAGTCATCAGATGTCAGAGAGTAATCAGTGCCTCATGTCTCATTTTGATGCTTGTGCTGGGAAATTCCATTAACATGGAGCTTATGTAGTTTATTTCCCATCATTCCATTATCACAGAATTTAGTCACTGACAGTTATGTTCTTCACACATGCCCAGTTCTGCAGGAACTTGTCACAGTTGGCCACACCAACTTCTTTCTTTAATGTGCTATTATTTTCTGATTAAGGATTTCTTCTTTAAATTATAATTTAAAAACAAATGGAGAAATCTGTGTTTCTAATAGTTGTATTAAGGGTGGTAAAAACAGCCTTTTCTTTTCGTTATATTGTAGATGTTATGACAGCAAACAAAAGCCTACTGCCGTTAATTAGAGCTGTGGATATTGCCAATAAATATGCCTACAGTTATATACAGTATAGGAAGAAGAATCCAGGATAATTATTAAGATTTTTCAAGCTATTATAGTGAACTATAGTTATTAAACTATTGATTTTGTGCCACTAAAGAATGATGTCAGATGATTAGATTGGCTGCAGATTTCATCTGGTGATAGGATCCCACAGACTTAGGTAGGGATGGACTAAAACCTGATCTAGAACCCGACTTCGAGACGGATTTTATGAGTTCATATAAAATCGGAATTTTTATAACTCGCCAAACTACGAACTTTGGTGTTTTCCGAATTCGCATATTTATTGTAAAATCAAGAATTATTAAATTTTTGAATCGATTTTAGCGCTAGTGAACAGCAATAACTCTCGAATGTAGTGTTCGCTAACCCTCTAATTCAGTGATAATCCACGAATGAAGCATTCTCTAACCCCCCACTTTGGCGATAACCCTCGAATGCGGCGTTTGGTAACCCCTCACATTCAGTGATAACCCTCGAATGTGGTGATCAATTTTGGTAACCCTCGGAAATTCAATGATGAAGCCCGACAATTGCCCGATTGTGGGGAAAGTTAGTGTTTAAAGGGCATGTCCACCCCCAAAACTATAATCCCCTCCACTACTGGCCCCACCATGTAGTGTAATAAAATCCTTACCTCACATCCCAGCTCCAAATGGTTCTCCAGTAATCCCACCCAAAGTCCAAAAAAGTGGCCACCAGGAGGATAGCAGAGTCCATATAGGTCTCTGCCTCCTGTCTCCCCTCCAGGAGAATTTTGCCATGCGTAGTGCAGCCATTCTTCCCCTCCCTCCCCCTCTCCCTCCCTCTCCCACCCTCTCCCACCTGCTCTGGTCTCCCTCCCACTAGCGTAAATCCCTTTATGTATATAATAGTAAATGTGCCCCAACCGCTATAATAATTTTCTTAGAAAGTCCCCAGATAGTTACTTACCATGCCTTGCTCCTTCGCCGCACTGAAAAGCCGGCAGCCGTGTCAGTGATTGGCTGCCTCACAGCCAATCACAGAAGCGTCTGCCGGTCCCGTCCCCTGCTTGCATTTCCGTGCAAGCAGAGGGCCGGGGCAGTGCGGCGAAGGAGCGAGTCATGGTAAGTAACTATCTGGGGACTTTCTAAGAAAATAATTATAGCGGTTGGGGCTGGGGGCACATTTGCTATTATATACAAAAAATTTAAATTAAGGGTGGACATACCCTTTAAACAATTTTTGGTGATATGTAAGGGTTCCCCAGACCATTTCCCAGGTCCCAGAGACATTTACAGTAAGTTACCATTGCTATTTTAACTGTATTTTATTTTTCAGGACTTTTCAAACTATTTTTCCCTGTTGATTTTAAAGGGCATCTATACCTAAAAATAGGTTATTTTAAATGGACCATAACTGGAAACTATAATTCTTCCCAACCACTACTGTCTCATTTTTTTGTTGATCTGCCCTTTATTTCTTTAGATATCCAATCTAAAACTTCTTATATTTCAGCTGTCAATTAAACGGTATGTCCACCCTTAAAAAAAAAAATTTTCACCAAAGATTCCCCCTGTCCCCCCAGCCCCAACCGCTATGTTAGTATTATTAGAAAATGCCCCAAACTTTACTTACCTTCCCTCTTGCCTCCGCCGTGCTGCCAGGCCCTCTGCTTGCGAGTAAATGCAAGCAGAGGGGTGGGACCAGAAGTCGCATCTGAGATTGGCTGAGCGGCAGCCAATCACGGACGTGGCTGCCGGGAGTTCAGTGCGGCGGAGGCAAGAGGGAAGGTAAGTAATGTTTCGGGCATTTTCTAATAATACTAACATAGCGGTTGGGGCTGGGGGGACAGGGGGAATCTTTGGTAAAAAGGGATTTACACTAGGGGGAGGGAATCCAAATTGGGAGGGAGAGGGAGGGGGGGGGGGGGGGGGGAAGGGCTGCAGTACGCATGCCAAACTTCTCCCGGAGGCCAGGTAGGAGGCAGAGTCCTATATGGACTCTGCTATCCTCCTGGTGGGCAGTTTTTGGGACTTTGGGGGGGGACTACAGGAGAACCTTATGGAGCTGGGATGTGAGGTAAGGATTAAACTACACTACATGATGGGGCCAGTAGTGGGGGGGATTATAGTTTTGGGGGTGGACATGCCCTTTAAGTTCCTTGCTCTCAAAATTTCAGTGAGCAGTTTTGCTGTAGCTGGAATGGTGAAAGAGTTTTGACAGTTGGAATGCTGTGTGCAGGCTTGACAGTTGGTTTGTGGGAAAAAGTCAGGTCAGATGGAAGTGGGAGTAGTGAAAAAAAGAGGGGGGGGATACTGCTCCTAAATAAAATGTAAGTGCTACTTACATGTATTCAATTATAAATGAAGGTGAGGCAAAGTAATTTTTTCGGTATAGTGTCCCTTTAATGGGTCCGTTATCGAACTATAGAACTTTAGGCAATTTGGCCATCTCTAGATATAGGGTATGATGTTTAGGGGTATTATCCCTTGTCCTATAAGTATGCACATCCTGTTATGGGGAATTACCCAGTTTGAGGTTGACTATTGTTGTTGGGCCAAATATCCCAAAGAATATTGCAAAGTTTAGGGTCACATGGCAGGTTTGTTACTTGGTCTAACCAATGAAAAGCAAGTAACGCAAACACGATTGCGTATGCAATTTTTTGTGCGATTGCACATGCGATTTGTCCATGCTTTACCAAAGAGCACCGAAAACACAAAATCTCAGTGCGTTGGCCAGGATTTCTATACAATTTGAAAATCGCATGCACAAACGCATGGCTTAGCCCTAAAGATTAATTTTTTCTAGGCTCATAGGCTTTAACTCAAACTGTCTAAGCTTTGAAAGGAGAAGTTAAGAGAAAAAAAAGTACCCTTAAGGCTTTTTACCCCGTATAAAGTGCAGGAACTTGCATGATTAGGGAGACTTTCCCGCCTCTTCCCCAGGACCAATGGTCCTGTCAATAAAACAGTGGACAGTGGATCCCTAATGATCCAAGATATTGGGAATGATAATGGATCACCTGCCCTGCCAAAAGTGAAAGACTGACAGTCTTCGTATTATTTTGTCCTTATATTTCCAACCCCCTCCAATTCTAGTTTGACAACAGCACAGATTAAAGAGCCGTGTTTTACAGCCGATATAAAGAGAACCTTGCAATTGTATAGGAATGAATAAAAATTTCTGTTTCAACACGAAAGAAAAATTTGCTACTTTTATCCGTTGCTCTAAGTGTTTTCCCAGAATTCTATCTTGTTAATGATGTAGCGAGCGGGATTGTAATTAGATTTTAGATTTCATTGCCATTGGTCTATTTATCCAGAAATGACATTACCCCAAAAGAAAAATGCTTTGGCTTGTGCCTATTTTTGTGTCTAATACGATGAAGCCAAACAAAATGAAATATATCTGACCAAATGATAAATTGTCTAATGTATTTTAGAAGAAGGTTTCAGAAATATGAGTTTTGAATACACAGATTGACAAATTTCAGATCCCCCCTCCCTCCCAGAGGACCATTCCTATATGACGGCTCGTACACTAATACTGCCTAGCGAGCACTGGAGGAATGAATGAAATTCAGTCATAGTAGAAATCTATTGCAGCTTTTCTTGCCAAAGAGGTTTTTTAAAAGTTTATTTTGCCCAGGGCCTTTAGTTATAGCAACGGATCAGAACTTAGATTTTTACAGGTCTACTGCAGGGAGATTAATATTAGCAGTCAGAATAATGAAAACGGGGCTTGAAGAAGTTATAAAACCAGCTTTGCTTTAAACTTTTTAGTGCTGAACCATGTTATAGGGCAATGTAGGCTTAATGTGGCTTACTTAAAGTTGAGGTAGCATATAATTAAGCCTGAATGGCTTCTGTAATTCCTAACTAGCTACAATAACCACTGCATTGTGGAGAAATCATCAGCAATTGTGCAGGTTTCTGCCATTTTCTGATTTTTGGAGCTCATTCCTCCTTTAGAAAACAATTGGTTTTCTGGCTGCTCAATCTTGATAACAGAGAGGTCACAGAAAGGTCAGCCAATAGTTACTTTACAGTTCTGGAGGGGGCGGAGAGGGAGGAGGTCTGGAGAATTCACTGAGTCTGTGCAAATCGTGTAAACGTGTCCAGGACACCTGCTGGTAGGAGGGCTGCAGGACACTAAACTCCCATAATTCATAAAACAACGATTTGCCATTCGTTTCTATTATTCACAAGGAGGTGAGAACGCTTATTCTCACCTCCCTGTGAATAATATTATGCTCGGGGGACCTGGAACTTCTTCACTCTGCTCCACTCGCAGCCGCTCCCTCACTGACAGTCGCTCTGTCCCGACAGCGCGCCCTATCTTAGGTGCATGCGCGCCAATACAAAAGACAGGGTGTGCGATCGGGAGAGAACAGCTGTTCAGTGAAGAAGCGACTGCAAGCGGAGCGGAGCGTAGGTAAGTTCCAGGTCCCCCGAGTGTAATATTATTCACAGGGAGGTGAGAATAAGCGTTCTCACCTCCCTGTGAATAATACAAACGAATGGCAAATAGTTGTTTTTATGGGTTTAGTGTTCCTTTAAATAGATAATTTCTCCAAAAATGATGCTGATTTGAGAGTTGAAAAATACAGTTACCTTTTAGTTATAAATTCTCATATCCATCCAGGCTTATTTATCTGTTAGTATTAATTCTCATTTAAATAGAGAACTATGATCTAAAACACATTTATCCTTACTTAACCATCCATAATCTGTTCATATATTATATCATTTTGTACTACAGCAGTTCTGCTATTTTACTTTAATTCCCTCCCTACAACGTAGCTAAATGGACAGCTCCTTGCTTTTCTACTCACAGAATAGTCAGTTATCCTGGGTCTTTTTTTCAAAAAGTAAAGGGACACTATTGTCAGAATAAATACCGTATATACTCGAGTATAAACCGAGGTTTTCAGGCTTTAAAAAAAGCCTGAAAATCTTACCTCGGTTTATACGAGTAGCCTATTCCTACCTTGTCCGCCGGCCGCGCAATCCGCATCCCGCTCACAGCCTTGCGATCTGGATGATGTCACTACCCGGCGCCGCAAAGTGAGAGGCGCCGGGTAGTGACATCATCCGGATGCGCAGAGGGCTGTGGATCGGGATGCGGATCGTGCGGCCGCCTGACAAGGTAGGAGAAACTTTTTTTACACAGGGACACAAGTGGCAAATACTTACAAATAGAGTAAAACCTTCTTTATTGTGCTACTGTATGCACAAATAAGGGAGGATTTACCCCTATTTGCAAGTTATTGCCACTTAAGATGTTTGAAAACTACAACTCCCAGCATGCTTTATTGCTGGGAGTTGTAGTTTTCAAACATCTAAGTGGCAATACTTGCAAATATGGGTAAATCCTCCTATATTGTGCATACAGTATGCACAAATAAGAAGGTTTTACTCTTATTTGTAAGTATTTGCAACTTAAGATGCTTAAAAACTACAACTCCCAGCAATAAAGCATGCTGGGAGTTGCAGTTTCAAAACATCTTAGTGGCAAATACTACCCCCTCGGTTATTACTCGAGTCAATGTGGTTTTCCTTCTTTTTACCTAAAACTATGTACCTCGGTTTATACTCGGGACAGTTTATACTCGAGTATATACGGTAGTCTGTTTTATTCTACTGCACTTCCACCAAAAATACAATGATTTCCACCCCAACATTAAAATGAACCATTCACTTACCGAAATAAGCTTTCTGGACACCATAATACAGATTAAAGGAAACATAATACAACCATCCATCTATTGCAAGCCTACAGACCGACCCACATACCTCAGTAATGACAGTTTTCACCCTAAACACATAAAGAACTCCATTATCTACAGCCAGGGTATAAGATATAACAGGATTTGCTCTGATTCTACAGAAATCTGCAGCTGGAACAGCTCATAAAAGATTTTACAAAACAGGGATACAGTCAGCTCATTACAGAAACACAGATCAAGAAAGCAATCAGCATCCCCAGAAACAACCTGCTACAATACAAACATATCCAAAAGGAGGACCGTATCCCACTGGTTGTTACATACCACCCCCAAATGGAAATACTCCGAAAAACCGCCAAGGGTAGATTTATCATATATAGATATATAGATACCATATACTGTGTGGTTAGGATAGTAGGAGTAAGGCTAGATTTATATATAGATATATAGTACCATATACTGTGCTGCTTACCGGATGGTAGGAGTAAGGGTAGATTTATCATATATAGATTATAGATACCATATACTGTGCTGGTTTACCGGATAGGTAGGATGTAAGGGTAGATTTATCATATATAGATATATAGATACCATATACTGTGCTGGTTACCGGATAGGTAGGATGTAAGGCTAGATTTATCTATATAGATACCATATACTGTGCTGGTTACCGGATAGGTAGGATGTAAGGGTAGATTTATCATATTAGATGTATAGATAGCATTTACTGTCCTGGTTAAGATAGGTAGGATGTAAGGTAGATTTATCATATATAGATGTATAGATACCATATACTGTGCTGGTTACCAGATAGGTAGGATGTAAGGGTAGATTTATCATATATAGATGTATAGATACCATATACTGTGTGGTTACCGATAGGTAGGATGTAGGTAGATTTATCATATATAGATATATAGATACCATATACTGTGCTGGTTACCAGATAGGTAGGATGTAAGGTAGATTTATCATATATAGATGTATAGATACCCATTACTGTGCTGGTTACCAGATAGGTAGGATGTAAGGTAGATTTATCATATTAGATGTAAGATACAAATACTGTGCTGGTTACCAGAGTAGGAGGAAGGGTAGATTTACATATATAGATGTATAGATACCATATACTGTGTGGTTACCAGATAGGTAGGATGTAAGGTAGATTTATCATATATAGATATATAGATACCATATACTGTGCTGGTTACCGGATAGGTAGGATGTAAGGGTAGATTTATCATATATAATATATAGATACCATATACTTGCTGGTTACCGGATAGGTAGGATGTAAGGGTAGATTTATCATATATAGATATATAGATACCATATACTGTGCTGGTTACCAGATAGGTAGGATGTAAGGTAGATTTATCATATATAGATGTTAGATACCATATACTGTGCTGGTACCAGATAGGTAGGATGTAAGGGTAGATTTATCATAATAGATACCATCTAGTGCTGGTTACCGGATAGGTAGGATGTAAGGTGATATTTATCATATATAGATATATAGATACCATATACTGTGCTGGTGTACCGGATAGGTAGGATGTAAGGGTAGATTTATCTATATAATATAGATATCATATACTGTGCTGGTTACCGGATAGGTAGGATGTAAGGGTAGTTTTCATATATAGATACAATATACTGTAATGGTTACGGATAGGTAGGATGTAAGGGTATATTTATCATATAAGATTATATAGATACATATACTGTGCTGGTTACCGGATAGGTAGGATGTAAGGGTAGATTTATCATTATGATATTAGATACCATATACTGTGTGGTTACCTGATAGAGTAGGATGTAGGGTAGATTTATATATATAGATAATAGATACCATATACGTGCTGGTTACCAGATAGGTAGGATGTAAGGGTAGATTATCATATATAGATATATAGATACCATATACTGTGCTGGTTACCAGATAGGTAGGATGTAAGGGTAGATTTATCATATATAGATATATAGATAGCATATACTGTGCTGGTTACCAGATAGGTAGGATGTAAGGGTAGATTTATCATATATAGATATATAGATACCATATACTGTGCTGGTTACCAGATAGGTAGGATGTAAGGGTAGATTTATCATATATAGATATATAGATACCATATACTGTGCTGGTTACCGGATAGGTAGGATGTAAGGGTAGATTTATCATATATAGATATATAGATACCATATACTGTGCTGGTTACCAAATAGGTAGGATGTAAGGGTAGATTTATCATATATAGATATATAGATAGATATACTGTGCTGTTACCGGATAGGTAGGATGTAAGGGTAGATTTATCATATATAGATATATAGATATCATATACTGTGCTGGTTACGGATAGGTAGGATGTAAGGGTAGATTTATCATATATAGATATATAGATACCATATACTGTGCTGGTTACCGGATAGGTAGGATGTAAGGGTAGATTTATCATATATAGATATATAGATACCTATACTGTGCTGGTTACCGGATAGGTAGGATGTAAGGTAGATTTATCATATATAGATATATAGATACCATATACTGTGCTGGTTACCGGATAGGTAGGATGTAAGGGTAGATTTATCATATATAGATGTATAGATACCTATACTGTGCTGGTTACAGATAGGTAGGATGTAAGGGTAGATTTATCATATATAGATACCATATACTGTGCTGGTTACCGGATAGGTAGGATGTAAGGGTAGATTTATCATATATAGATATAGACTCATATACTGTGCTGGTTACCAGTTGGTAGGATGTAAGGGTAGATTATCATATATAGATTATATAGATACCATATACTGTCTGGTGTACCAGAATAGGTAGGTAAAGGGTAGATTTATTATATAGATATATAGTACCATATACTGTGTGGTTCGAGAGCTTGTATTTTCATTCATTTTAGTTAGCTAATAAAAGGTATTATTTTATATCCAAGATGTCTTCACTGGCTAACATGGTACAATTCTCTACTTCTATATTAATCTGGGAGGCATAATATGGGATAGGGAGTTTGTGAGTGTTATGATTGCTATCTACTTTGATCATTTGGGCCATACAGCCTTTTATCTTCTGCACTGTTGCTTCTATTGTGTGTATTCCACCAATTCCGTGCTAGTACTGGTTTGGACCCCCTTTTATATTCAGAACAGTTAATTCTTAGTGACATAGACTCAACAAGGTGTTGTAAACATTCTAAAGAGATTTGGGATCCGTATTCACATGACACAGTTAGTGATGTTAATCTTCCGTTCCACCACATCCCAAAGGTGCTCTATTGGATTGAGATCTGGTGATCATGGAGGCCATTGGAACAGGGAACTCATTGGCAAAGTTGACCCAATAGAGCCACAAGTAGAATAATTGATAAATAATCCATTTATTACATGATTCTTCATCAGACGAGGGATCATGTTGTGCTTCAGTCCAATAAATTGATTATTTAGCAATTAGGTTACTTGTTGCTCTCCTGAGCTAATTATAATCTATCTATTGGGATGATGGTGGAATCCTAGACACAATTGGATTGAGCCTTGATGGACTAGATACTTTATCTGCAGTTTAAGGTACAACTGCTTTGGAACTCATTGAAACCCATTTGAGATTATGTGATTATTTTGATATGGTGAATTATCCTGCTGGAAGAAGCCACCAGAAGAGGGGATGGACATGGTCAAGGTTGGCTGTGATC
The DNA here is from genome assembly GCA_019447015.1 of Hymenochirus boettgeri. Lineage (NCBI taxonomy): Eukaryota > Metazoa > Chordata > Amphibia > Anura > Pipidae > Hymenochirus > Hymenochirus boettgeri. The sequence goes on along the minus strand of CM033471.1, from coordinate 29,642,893 downwards.
CCAAAGCGTACCAAGATTATGCTCCCCACACCATAACACCACCAGCAGCCTGAACTGTTGACACAAGGCAGGATGGATCCTTAGTTTCATGTTGTTTAAGCCAAATTTCTGAATGTTGGAATGTTTGCAGCTGAATCGAGAATTTTCAGGCGAGGCAATGTTTTTCCAATCTTGCATTGTCTAGTTTTGGGGAGCCTGACCAAACTATAGCCTGTGTTTTGTTGTGTGGTGTGGTCTTTTACTGCTGTGGCCCACCTGTTTCAAGGTTTGACCTATTGTGTGTTCAGAAATGTGTACAGAGATGGTATTGGTTGTAGCTAGTGGTTATTGGAGCTACTTTTGCTTATCGATCTTCTCTAACCAATCTGATCATCTCCTCTGACATTAACAAGTAATTTCCATCCACACAAGTGCCGCTCACTGGATGTTTTCTCTTTTGGACCATTCCCTGTAAACCCTAAAGATGGTTGCATGTGAAAAACTGACCCTTCTGGCACCACCAACCATGTCACATTCAATGTCATTAACTTTCTCCCCATTCTGATGTTCTGTTTGGAATTCACCAACTTTTCTTTGCGTGTCTAGATGCCAAAATGCATTGTGGTGCTGCATGTTATTGGCGGATAAGCTATTCGTGATAAGCTGTTGAACAGGTGTAATATTAAGTGGCCAGTGAGTTTAAATGAGTTTTAAGTCTTTAAAATGTTAGCTTCATCACACGTGGTATCGCAGGTGCCGACCTGTGATGTGTATGAGCATTCATTGCGACCAAACATCGTGCCTTGTGTGGGGGCTTTGCCAGTCGAAACGTGTTGGTCGGGTCTCAGTGCCCGATTCCCCATGTGTATGAAGTTTTAAGACTGGTAGCACTATATTGCAATATTTTGGTCCGATCGACCGATAGTTCTTCACATCCACTATTGCCACAACCGACAGTCCTTCCTCCTGGCCGACTGGTCGGAAGAGCTGAATGGTCGGTCAGGAGGAAAAGTCACATGGTGTGTACGAACCTTTACTCTCTGTTCAAACTCTTTTGCAGTTGTTTACCAATGAACACAGACAGGGATGTTTATGCGAGATAAACACTGTCGCTATCAGTATTTACCGGTTGCTTAATTTTATTTCAGTATTTAAATAAACCCTTAGAGAGGTTATTAGGGAATTTTGATTGGGTAATAAGCGCAATGACCATTATGGGCGATGTAGAACCAATAGGAACAGCTCAACGGCTGCAAAGCATATACAGCTGCAAAAAAACAAATAAAGTGATATCTTTTTCTATGAATAATTTTACTACGCAAATACATAGAGAAAACAATAACAGTTTGGCTGTACAAGCCAATTTCCATAAGTAGCGCATTTCAAACAATAGCTCGGGCAGTTTACTAAACAGATTGCTTTAAAGGGGAAGGTTCGACATAAATACACACACTTTCAAGAAAAAAGTATTTCTTCATTTCAATGATCATGATCTGCCCATCCAGCGATTCCTCTGTGCATAGAGAAATAATTCGGGCTTTGCAGGACCCCTAATAGCGTTCAATATGGCCTCTGGGTTGATTCAGTTGCTCAGTAGAGATCTGAGCATATTTGACCCATCCGATAGCCAATCAGTAGAAAGAAGAACGATTGTTGCAAAACCTTAAATGGCAGCTCACTACTGACAAGGGAATCTAATTTTTTATTTTTTTTAAAGTTATAGTTGCGCTAACCAATTTGATATCATCTTTATTCCACTGAACTTCCCCTTTAATATATACAAGGATACGCCAGAATTCTGCTTAGTCTCACACGTTCGGAGACAGGCTGCAAGGCTCTGTCTTACACGCAATCAAAAACTGCGGCCTTTCTACGTTCTTGAAACTCAGATTGATGAAGATTCTTTGCAGCCCAGTTAGAGAGGTTTTTACAGCTTCGATATTCGCACTGGCAAATTCCTTTATTGCCTGTTGTGGAGTTCTACGTTAATAATTGAACAGCAATCAATTTATTGCGCTTTATTTATTTACTAACCAGCTAAAGGATACGGTGCTTACTTGTATTTATGTTTTATCCGGTGAGGTTTAATGGCAGAGTGGCCACAATTTTCCCTGTTGCTGAGGTTCTCATAGCTGCATGTTAACTACAGATTTCATGATCGCATAAAGCAAAGTCAAAAATGACTTTAAGCTGTTGGTTTAACCTGTATATATTTTGCTGCAGGGTACAGATCTCTGGCGCCAATGTAAATGAATGGTTAATAGGCTTGTGGGAATATTTTTATATTGGTATAGTCGATATAGAAAATTGTTTACCAGATTGTGTGAGATATTAACGCCCTGGTCTCGTTCAACCTTTCTTTGGGCTTTCTGCATTGGACTTGGTACCTTGTATTTGCTTTAAAGGGCATGTCCACCCTCAAAACAAAAAATTGGTCAATTGTCAGTTTCCTGCCCCCAACCCTTACTGATATATTTTGCACTTTATTACCTGCATTACTGCTTATTTAAGGATAATTATTGTCCCCATTCTGGCAGAGTTGGACTCACCCTCCATGCAGTCTATGAAGGGTGTGACAACTGACATCATATTTAATGATTGACTGCTGTTTTACCTGCTGTCTCCACTGCACATGCTCAAGCTTATAAAAAGCTCATTGAGCAGAGGGAGGAGGCAGATACCTTTGCCAGAAATGAATAGAATGTATCATTAAAGGTTATGTACACTGTAAAAATAACTGCAGCTTACTGGATAGCTGTGGCTTTAATTACTGTATAAAGTTTTTTGTTACTTTTATTATAATAGCCTTCCATACCCTACGTTTACTGCATGAATCTTGCTAACGGGGGCGTTAGTGAGTGCACGCTGATGACATCATCGCTTGCGCTTGCTATAAGAAAGACAAATCTCATGTCTTCCTCCCAAAAACGCGAAAGGAAGATTTGTCTTTCTTATAGCCGGCGCAAGCGATGACTTCATTGGCATGCGCGTGCTAATGTTGGAGTTAAACCGCTGTGTGTAATCTGGCAAAGGAAATGATGTACATTTGGACAATCTTATGGGGGCAATCCCAAAAACCTGATTAAAGCGGAGCAGGAAGCCAGTAAGATTCATGCAGTAAAGGTAGGGTATGAACAAAAAAAACAAAAACCCTTTATATTTAAAGCCACAGCTATCCAGTAAGTTGCAGTTATTTTTACAGTGTACATACCCTTTAATGATAAGTTCTACTCATATCTGGCAAAGGAATCTGCGCCCTCCCTCTGCTATCCAGTAAGCTGCAGTTATTTGTACAGTGTACATACCCTTTAAAGGGTATCTATACTCTAAATAATCAAATTTAGAGTATAGATGTGTAATCAGAGCAGTGTCCATGGTGAGGCTGTGCAGAACTTATAAGTGTCGCAGACACTACAAGAAGGCAGTGAGTAAGGGAGGGTGGGGGGAATTAGAAGCACTCACTAAACATTAATAATTTAATGACAAAGCAAGCAGATAAATATGTGAATACCATCATTTTACTAGTCTCAAATTGTAGTTTCAGAAAATGTTAAGTTGTTCAGTGTATAGTGACCTGGTTACAACAGCATTTAATAAACTGGTAAAAAAAAAGGGGTTTTGGGCAAATAGCTGATAAGTCACCAGTTTTTTTGTTTTAAGGGTGGACAGGCCCTTTAATTCTAAGAAAATATGGGGTTATCCCTATATTTTTTCCATATATGTATTATACAACTCATTTATTTAAAGGATAACTTAAGGCCAAAGTGAATGAAGTGTATCCGTAAAATATATTTTAAAGTGAGAAAATATTATTGCTTAGGCTACTATTAATGTGTTTTCCCAATAAATATTTAGAGTGTGGGTGAGATTACAGACTAACACATCTACGGTATGTGAAAGCAAAATAAAAAGCCAATAGATTACTGGTACATTTCATGTGTGTAACCTAAAAAGGAATTTCTATTAAACAACTGCAATATTTTATTTCAATCATGTTCTCATTCATGCCTCATATGCCTTTAGGGATAGGGACTCTGGATAGAGCAGGAAAGGTGGCATCCAGAAACGCAACTTCTACAGCTCCACTTCAGCAGGTAGAAATACTCCCTCCTACCTCTCTGCAGAATTAACCTACACCCCTCGGCTCCCCCCCATAAAATTCTAATACTTGTCTTTCCCACATTGGGGTTGAGGTTTAAGGGAGTGAGGGAGTGGGGAAGTAAGTAAAAAGTTTCTTCAGAGGGATGGACATGCCCTTTAAAATTCTCAAACTGGCTACTTTTCTTAAAGGTCCTGCCTTCTCTTTTGCAATGATATTGGAGCACCAACTAACTATAGGATTAACATGGTATTATGGTGTGCCATGCAATTGGTCAATCTCGTCTTCTCGATGCATGTGTCTAAGGGGGAAATACGAGTTGGGTTGTTCGGGGAGTGTGTGATGCTGTGCTTATCTTATAGTTAGTAAGTGCTCCATTCTTATTGCCAAATTCTTTCCGACCTTCCCTTTAATTAACCATAGTTCCCACCTTCCCTTTAATTAACCATAGTTCCTACCTTCCCTTTAATTATAAAGCAAATGGAGGAGTATTTTGGGCATAGATACACTTTATAAGGCAACTTTACCCCACCAGAACATGACCCCATCAAGACTACCCAGGGTACCCAGGGCCTCTAGGGGTTGAGTTGTCCTATAACTTTATTTAAATAACACTGTGCTGCTGTATATCCTGTATTTTTAGCTAATCTGTATGGTATTCGATAATGTGATGAGTGTGGCAATCGTAATATGATCATTTTGAGAACCTTTTTGCTAATGCTGTAAAATTGAAGAGACAGTTTATCTTGGGCCTTCTACGTAGATTCGCTAAATGAAATCACTTTTTTATCTGGTCCTATCCGGCGACCCAGAGAAACCAGCATGTCAGGAAGAGAGGGATTTAATAGCCCTGACATAATGGTTTCACGCAGGCTGGTTATTTGATCAGACAGATACAAAGCTTACGATTAGAATGGAGAGCAGGGTATACAAGGGGTAGAGCCGGGAAAAAATGGAACATATTAAACTATTTAACATCCCATTATTTGGGGCAACCTTGAAAGTAATTTATGGCCTATTTAACTTTCTTTATCTGTTGCGCATTTCTGAGAAGTTACACCTGAATAAAAATGGGACAATAAGAAGTAAAGCTTATTATGCACAACATTAATGGGCATGTCCACCCCCAAAACTATAATCCCCCCCACTACTGGCCCCAATGTGTAGTGCAATAAAATCCTTACATCACATCCCAGCTCCATATGGTTCTCCTGTAGTCCCCCCCAAAGTCCAAAAAACTGGCCACCAGGAGGAGAGCAGAGTCCATATAGGACCTGGCCTCCGGGAGAAGTTTGGCATGCGTACTGCAGCCCTTCTCCCCCTCCCTCCCCCACCCTCTCCCTCCCGATTAGGATTCCCTCCCCCTAGTGTAAATCCCTTTATGTATATAATAGTAAATGTGCCCCCAGCCCAAAACGCTATAATAATTTTCTTAGAAAGTCCCCAGATAGTTACTTACCATGTCTTGCTCCTTCGCCGCACTGAGAAGCCAGCAGCCGCATCCGTGATTGGCTGCCTCACAGCCAATCACAGACGCGACTGCCAGTCCCGCCCCCTGCTTGCATTTCCGTGCAAGCAGAGGGCCAGGGCAGTGCGGTGAAGGAGCGAGGCATGGTAAGTAACTATCTGGGGACTTTCTAAGAAAATTTTTATAGCAGTTGGGGCTGGGGGCACATTTATTATTATATACTAAAAATGTAAATTAAGGGTGGACATACCCTTTAAGAGAATTTACTGTATTATTCACTTATTTGCAGGGTGATGCGAGCGGCCATATTGTTTTCCCTTACAGAGCATCACCAGGTAGAATTAAATTAGGTGGTAACAGGTGAAATATGAGTCTTTTTTTCAGCAGTTTTAAGCAACATGACAGCACCTAGTACCCACTGTACATGGAAACATGGAACTATGCTTTCATTACTTGCTGAAGAAACTGGTTAGACCCTGGGAATTTCACCAGTGATCATTTTTTTCACCATTTGATTTCATTAAACTACAGCTATTTTTTACTTTAGAACCAAAGCTTAAAGGGCAAGTCCAGCCCAAAAATGAAAACTTACATACAGGTGAATCATCCTCCAAAACCATAAACGGTAATAGTTTAAAATCTGAAAGTCTAACCTGAAATCCTGCACAATGTCCTGTTTCCCCTGTTTCTGCTTCCTGGTCCTTCCAGTTAGCAACTGTCAGTTATGGATTTGACAGTTGACATCACAGCCAATGACTGAATGTTAATCCCCTGTCTGCCTCTTCTGAGCATGCCCAGGCTCAGTACAGGCTCAGTACAGGTTTGTAAATTGCTCATTTTCCATGAGGCATCCAGAAGCATAGCAGGCATACAGTAATGAATTCGTAGGACAAACTATGATATATCAACATATTTTAAAGAGGCCATTCTTTCTAAAAGACGTTCTTATGAGGGTGGAGTTGTCCTTTAACTATTAACGGTTTCTACAATTCCTAAGTAACCCATAACCACTTCCTTTTCTTTTAAAATAGACACCTTTCTAAGGAATCCATACCTTTAATTCTACTGGTTTTCCTACATACCAGAGCTGTTACTTAACGGGTAACTATAATAGTGTGTGTGTGAGCATTAAGGTCTCTGTGTTTGGTGGTGTGGACACAAGGAGAACACATTTGGGGGTGGACGTGTCCTATAAGAACATAGCTTTGGGCACTATAATGTCCCTTTAACTACTGGGTGACCTGTCAGTAACTTTAAAAACCAGAAAAATTGGAGAAAACACATTACGGTAATATTCATTGAGAGGGAGGAACACAGAATCCTGCATAATTACTGATGTTTTAAAATTGAATTTTCTGCCATCCAACCCCACTTTTCGTTATACTTTCTTACTCCACAGACGCTTCTAACATTACTTATACAACAGGATCCCTGAGTGGCTGATAGACACCTCCTCTGCTGCTGTAGAGTACTGTACATGTAGTTTACTAGCTGCACAGCAGTTTAAGGGATAGCCTCAGGTACTGCCATGGGATGGACGTGTCCTTCAAAATGAAAGGAAGCTCAATAAGCAAAAGGGCTATTTTAAGCAATGAAGGGAAATTATAGCATATGTAGGATTTAGGTGCTTATTCATAAAGGCACAGTATCAGAAAATTACAATATTGGGCCTTTTGTAAATGACAAAATAATATCTGTATTTTACATCTGTATGTGTCTGTATAGTAGTTGTAGAATACCAACTGTGGAGCAAAATACCGATAGGATTGCATGTTATACCCGATAGCTGCCCCATGGGGTCTTTAACGACTGTGGCTGTATAGCTAAACTGTAAGGGTACGACACGGCCATAAACAGTAGTTATGATGTGGACATTAACATCCCAACCGTGATAATAACTAATTCTGCAAAGTTCTAAACAGGCAACTGTATTCCGTGACGAGACGTTCTTGCAATAGTAACATTTCAGCCAATCAGCTGGTGTGTAAGTAATGTGCCTCACTGATTGATTTTACCTAAGTGCATCAGAATGATAATGTATTCCTCCTCTAAAGCCGTCTAACGTCAAATGATTTATATTTCTTCTTTTTCAGGGCCCTTTTTCCTTTTAATAAAATGACTGTGGTTAATGTAATATATTTATTTCTATTTATCAGATGCAGATCATAGGAAATCCATAGCAACTACTAATCTTACTTGAATGGCAGTGGTTCACAAAATACATTGTTTCTTGAAACGTCCGTCATGTTGGCGTTAGATGTGTCGGTCGCCAATGACAATACACAAAGGGGGTTATTCAATAAAAGTTCTTATTGTTTAAAATGGTGCTAATTTTGCCCCAACCAATCAGATGTTAGCTTTTAAATGTTACATAAGTTCTGATTGGTTGGGGCAAAATTAGCACCATTTTAAACAATAAGAACTTTTATTGAATCTCCCTGAGAGTCGCCAAGTCTACAGGTCATAGTAGATTACTTTCTTGAATGAATCACTTACGGACCAATTTATTAACATGCAGTATCGGAAATTACTATACTGTGGATTTGTAATGGACCAATCTGTAGTTTACAACATGAACGTAAGAAAAGGCCATGGTCTTAAAAAACTGATTGTGAGCGGTATTTAGTACCATGGGGTTATGGTTGGTACCACGTGGTTAAAATATCAAACGGTATCGGTACATTAAATAACAATGTCATTGTAAATTACTGTGAGTAAAAACTCTATTTGAGAGATAATAGCATAAGTCTACAAAGTAATAAACCATACACAAGACTTACTTTTGACCAATTAACATTTTGACTAACATTTCAATTTAAAATGAAACAAAGCCCAGCGGGTTTGAGCATGCTCACTGATAAACAATCAGAATGAAAGTCAAAGGTCAGCAAGTGCTGATGATTATTACTTTAATTAACAAGGAAACGTCCGAGAGGTCTCAAAACCCATCAGACACTCATATAATCAATGAAAAATTTCAGACGTGACTGATCAAGGTTCGATGGATTCGGCTCTCAATAATGATCACTTTTGGTCAGTCGGAAAGGAAAAAAGAACAGCAATTTGATTGATTAACTGGATTGAATGATAGAATGACCTTAACTGGCTATAAACCGTTCTCTACCTTCTATAAAAACAAAGATATCAAAACAGGATTTATTGTATTGTGTCCTTACTTGTCAGAGAAACTTTTGCAAACCAATTAAAATATTACAATGTATCCTGTAAAGTGTACTAAATGTATACCAAGGAGAAACCTTTTAGAATCGTGGCTGCTTTGAAGTCTACCCCTTAAGTAGAGAGACCCCCAACTCTAAGACCTCAGCCCCCCACCCCCAATGTTCCTGAACAGAAATATCCAGTGTTAGGATTTGGAAGGTCCTTGGTGCATATTTATAAAGGCAAATCACAATGGTGGCTGTACAATTACAATTGCGCAGGTAATTGTATGATCACCTAAACAATACCATCTCGGTACTCTAGTGCTGCATGGTTTTGTATGGCCACAGGGTTGTAAATATATGACCATGGCCATACTTTTATGCTACTCCACATCTTCTGCTGTATATAAATGTTATTTTGTCCTATAATAAACAGGATATGCCTCTTGGAAGGGATAGCATTTCCTTAAGGGCTCCCAATGTAACATGGAAACTACCCAGAAGTCTGGAACTTTATGGACATTTGTCGTTTCATGGCTGAGGTTATAAATTTATCACTACGTGCATAGAATGCCATGGACACAGTAACAATATTTCACACAGTATCGTTATATTGCAATAGAAGGATGCAAATCTGCAATACTGCACCATTTATAAATACCGTATGCCCCTTGATTACTTTGTGATGGATACAAGCATTAGTAAATAAAAACAAGTAGTACAGCAGTATAGTACAGTATAGTATTGTACAGTACAGTACAATATAATATAGTACAGTACAGTATTGTATAGTATAATACAGTATAGTTCAGTAGAATATAGTATAATATAGTATAGTACAATATAGTATAGTACAATTCAGTGCAGTATAGTACAGTATAGTATAGTATGGTAGAGTATAGTACAGTATAGTATAGTACAGTATGGTACAGTACAGTATAGTATGGTACAGTATAGTATAGCATAGTATAGTACAGTATAGTACAGTACAGTATTCTATCGCACAGTACAGTACAATATAGTATAGTACAGTACAGTATTGTATAGTATAATACAGTAGAGTATAGTATAATATAGTATAGTATAGTACAGTATAGTATAGTACAATTCAGTGCAGTATAGTATAATACAGTATGGTAGAGTATAGTACAGTATGGTACAGTATAGTATAGTATGGTACAGTACAGTATATTATAGCATAGTATAGTACAGTATAGTACTGTATAGTACAGTATAGTACAGTACAGTATAGTATAGTACAGTATAGTATAGTACAGTACGGTATAGTACAGTACAGTTTAGTATAGTATAGTACAGTATCGTATAGTACAGTACAGTATAGTACAGTATAGTATAGTACAGTACAGTATAGTATAGTACAGTATAGTACAGCATGGTATAGTACAGTATAGTATAGTACAGTACAGTATAGTACAGTACAGTATAGTACAGTACAGTATAGTATGGTATAGTACAGTATGGTATAGTACAGTACAGTATAGTATAGTACAGTACAGTATAGTATAGTACAGCATGGTATAGTACAGTATAGTATAGTACAGCATGGTATAGTACAGTATAGTACAGTATAGTATAGCATGGTATAGTACAGTATAGTATAGTACAGCATGGTATAGTACAGTATAGTACAGTATAGTATAGCATGGTATAGTACAGTATAGTATAGTACAGCATGGTATAGTACAGTATAGTATAGTACAGTACAGTATAGTATAGTACAGTGTAGTACAGCATGGTATAGTACAGTATAGTATAGTACAGTATAGTACAATATAGTATAGTACAGTATAGTATAGTACAGTACAGTATAGTATAGTACAATATAGTATAGTACAGTACAGTATAGTATAGTACAGTATGGTATAGTACAGTATAGTACAGTACAGTATAGTATAGTACAGTATAGTATAGTACAGTATAGTATGGTATGGTATAGTACAGTATAGTACAGTATAGTACAGTATAGTATAGTACAGTACAGTATAGTATAGTACAGTATAGTATAGTACAGTACATAATAGTATAGTACTGTATAGTATAGTACAGTATAGTATAGTACAGTACAGTATAGTATAGTACAGTACAGTATAGTATAGTACAGTA